>CM034153.1:654549527-655127027 GCA_019776745.2 Taxus chinensis | reverse complement strand
AATGTTTTAGTTTAATATGAAAATTAAATTTCCCTTCCCTTTGGCACGCCTCTCTAACCTATCCCCAATACTATCTTGTTATTTCTCGGTTAAGAATCTAGATTAATTTATTAAAAAAAGATTATAATTTAATTTATGACGACACTCCTTTTGCAATTTTAAGGTATTTACTTTTTAAAAAATAGGGTTCAAATGTTTTAGGTTTATATTAAAATTAAACCTCCCTTACCTTTGGCCCACCTCTCTAACCTACCCCCAATACCTAATTCAAAACATTGATAAATTAAACCCTTTCACCCCCTCATGTATACCGATATATTGACTTTAATTTTATTAATTTTAATTACCTCAATATGAACCCACGTGCTAGGGTATTGCCTAGCCAATGAATGCCCTGTGGGAAGATGTGAGACACGAACATTGAACCTAGCACAATATTAAACATAGCACAATACTAACCTATAAAACAACTTTTCTAAAAGATTGTGTATTTTAGTAAACATGAAAAAATGGAATAAAACCTAGAATGATGAACTAACTCTCACCTTGGTCTATATAGGAGGAGAGGATAAGATGAGGGGTCCTTTCACATAGACCTAGATATACCACCTCTAGAGCAAGCCGTAGCATCCATTCTACTCCATATTTTACAGACACTTGAGGATGTCAATGCCGTTATAAGTGAAGGGTCCTTAAGAGGATGATTAGCCAAACACAATAGGGAGCCATCTATTGAGGCTCGTGCATTTCCTTGACACAGAGAGGAGCATAGGGTAGAGAACTCCCACGTGGAGTTGGCCAAAGTAGAGTCACCACAGAGGGGACATGGAGACAAGATTTTAGGACACAGGGATAGATTTCAGAGCCCTAGACCTAGAGATGAGCATACGGAGAGTTCTAGGGGGTCACCAGATGACAACTGTAGACCATATCAGGGAGATCCTTAAGTTACGACCATCTCACTATTCTAGAGATATAGGTGGATTTCAGGTAGAGGCCTGGTTGGTGAGCTTGACTGGGTGCTTCAAGCTCTTCCCTTGTACTAGCAACATGAAAGCTCATGTTGTGATCCATCTTTTGAGGGATGGAGCTAGTGTCTAGTAGAGGACCAAGGAGTAGAAGCCCTACGATGATTCAAAGAAGATTACCTAGGAGCTCTTTGAGGAGTGGTTCAGGAGCAGGTACTTATCCTGGAAATTTATTCAGTAGCATATAGATGAGTTACATGACCTCCGTCAGGCATCAATGACTGTAGATGAGTATGAGAGTTGATTTTTGGACCTACTCCAGTATGTCGACTATATGTAGGATGAGTAGGTATGGATTCACAAGTTCATTTGGGGCCTAAATTTCAACTTGGGTTGTGCGGTGCGTATTCACTACCCATAGACCTCAGCAGAGGTTGTTGAGAAGGTGTATATTGTAGAGGAGACATGAGGAAAGATGTAACACACCAGGGATAGAGTTCAGAGCCTCATCCATTAGATGTAGGATAACAGATTGAGGGGAAATGTTCCTCCTCCTTTTGGTGGATAGGGTTCAACATAATCATCTTTCAGGCCACCAAAACAGCCACCGCATCAGCAACACACCCACCCACTATTTAGACCTACTCAAATATTCTATGCACAGAGAGGACATAGTATGGGGCCTCCTCCCAGGGGTCCCATTAGGACACAGGGTGCACCAAGAGTGCAGTCAGTAGGAGCTCACCAACAGAGAACTTAGTAGTCCATAGACAGATCATCAAGATCCACAACATAGACCTCTAGAGTACCAGCTAGAGCTGCATCTCATTGGAGAGGATCGGGAAACTGTTATGGTTATGGTGTTGCTAGACAACATTGGAGGGTGACATGGGGCACAATCATCAGATCTATGTAGCAAACAAGAACTGCAAGGATGAGCACCAGAGTACCATCATAAAGATGATAGGTAACATTGGTGTAATTCCTACCTCCATTTTGTTTGATTCTGGTTCATTAGATTCTTTTATTTCACCATCCTTAGTAGAGAATTACAGGCTAGTGGTACTTAGGAATGGTCTTAGTTGGGACGTTGAAATGGCTTCTAGAGCCAAAATGTCTGTAGACTCCTCAGTAAAGGAGTGTGTAGTGGATTTGGGACCCTTGACCGCTACCTTGGATCTTCACATCCTTCCTCTAGGTTCTTATGGAGTCATCTTGGGCATGGAATGGTTGTCTGCACGAAGAGATAGAGTGGATTGTTACCATAAGACTATATCATTTACAGATGAACTAGGAGTTGAGTCAATCATAGTAGGGGTTAGGAGGCCCATTTCTATTCGCACCATCTCCGCTATGTAGCTTAAGCAGTGTGTGCGACGAGGTTGTCAGATGTATGTTGTTACGATTAGCGACAAATCAGAGGATGAGTCTAGCGGACCATCCCTTGATGATCATCCCATCTTGAGATATTTTTAGATGTCATTCTAGGGGAGCTACCAGGGTTACCACCCCATGTGATATAGATTTTCACATAGATTTGGTTCTTGGCGCAGATCCTATCTCACGAGAACTATATCGGATGACTACTCCTAAGCTTTGTGAGCTCAAGTTGTAGATTGAGGGATTTCTAGAGAAATGTCTGATCTATCCTAGTGTATCCCCTTGGGGTGTAGTAGTAAATTTTGTAAAGAAGAAGGAAAGATATATGCGGTTGTGTATTGATTACCGTCAGCTGAATAAAGTAACGATCAAGAATCTTTACCCCCTTCCATGCAGTGACAATTTATTTGATCAAATGAAGGGGGCCACAATGTTATTAAAGATAGGTCTTAACTTAGGTTATCTTCAGTTGACGATCATGGAGAGAAGATATTCATAAAAACCACCTTCTGTATGAGATATGGCCACCACGAGTTCACAGTAGTGCCTTTTGGTCTGATGAATTTCCCAAGAGTATTCATGAGCTTGATGAATGGGTTATTTAGGACATTCTTGGATCGCTTCGTGCTCATCTTCCTTGATGACATTCTGATTTACTCAAGTATGTGTGAGGAACACAAGGAGCATCTCAATCAGGTTCGTCAGTGTCTTCGTGAGTAGCATCTTTATGGGAACCTAGAAAGTGTGCGTTATTTTCAGAAAGAGGTGTAGTATTTGGGCTACATCATTTGTGGGGAAGGTATCACAGTCAATCCTTCTAATATTTGAGTGATTATGGATTGGCTAGCAACCACTAGTGTGACATAGGTATTCAACTTCATGGGTTTAGTAGGATATTATAGGAGATTTGTTCAAAAATTCTCTCGGGTTGCGCTTCCCATCACTTCCCTTCAGTGGAAAGGGAAGAAGATATTTTGGTCAGATAGATGTGAGCAGGCCTTTAGGACACTAAAGGAATTCCTCACGAAAACGCACATTCTTACAGTACTAGATCCTTAGGGTGATTTCTTCGTATGCACATATGCTTCTTTGCAGGACTTGGAGGTGTGTTGATGTACGAGGGTAGAGTAGTGGCTTTTGAGTCTCGCAAACTCAAGGATTATGAGCTAAATTATCCAAATCATGATCTTGAGCTTGTGGCAGTGGTTCATGCCTTAGTACGATGGAAAAAAATTCCTTCTTGGCTAGATATTTACACTCAGGACTGATCACTTGAGTCTTTGCCACCTCTTCATGTAGTGCCCACTTCCCTTCGACACCTTTTTATTTTATTTTTTTTTCATACTATCGACTGCACTTATGGCTATATTATAGTTTTGATTTAGCATTCCGGTGGATATCATAGATAGTGAACTGTTATTTATTTGATTCATATATGATGCATATGGACATTAGAGATATTTGATGTTGATCTTGATATACTGTTGACATGATTATTTATATGTATTTCTGATGTGTGATATATTTAATCATGTTTAGTAGACCTTTGATAAATGGATTAATGTTGTGATCATTTTGACATGGATAAAATGTGGAATGGAAATGTGCTAGAAACTCTTAGGGATATCGTATCTTGCGTAGATGATATTAATTCATATATAGTTGATTTCAGATTTATATTGCATATTGGACAGGAATGTTTTAATATGGCCACGAGGCCAAAGGAGGTATTCTCTGTGTTGCAGGTATATTATATTCACAACAACATGGGGGATTAGAGACAAACCACATCTGAATTCGAGAAGAATTCAACTAGGGTCACCATGGCAACATGTAATTGTGTGTGTGTTAGAATTATTGGTTAGGAGAAAATTATAAACTAGGGGTCATGTTTTGTTTTGTTTTAATTTTCCCTCTTTGATAATGTTAGTATGTGTTTTCCTTTAGTAATGAAATTTACATGTTCTATTATTTAGATTTTTGGATATATGTTTACCCCTTTATTATTCATGGGTTGTAGTGTCTTAATTAAGCTAATGTAAATTTATCCTAAACAAATTAAAGATGTGACCAAAAGGATTTCATTTATTAGGCTTGATTTAGTTTTGTATTTTTTTGTTGAGTGAAGTGTGTTTGAGTTTTTGAGTGTAGCACACTCTACCCTTCATGGGAAACTCGAATTTGGCCTTAGAGGCCAAATTTGGAAGCTTCTGGGACAATTAAAACTTGTCTCATGCCTCTTAAATGCCCATGCCAAACCTACCTATGGGTTGGGGGGTCAGATTTAGGATATTTTAGGTGTTTGGGGGGCTAAAAAGGTAAAATGTTAATTGCACTTTCTTTCAAATATTTAATTTTGTCCTTTGGGGGAGTGGGCTTAGATGGAGTGTGTAAGGTTCTTGTCATTCTTACAACCACTTATTAATTGTGCACTAGAATATGAGTTTGACCAAGTGATGTGGACTGGAGAGGAAATGAGGTGGCATCCTACTTGGAGCCACATCACCCCTCCCTCTTCTTTCTCTATTTATTGAATTCTTGTTGCTTGTTTTGGGGTTGGATAATCATTTTTAGTCTCTTGAATTTTTGGAGAGCAAGAGTATTTTGAGAGATTTGTGGATTTATGGAGATTGGCGGATGCTTGTTTGATCTTTGGAGAGGCTTGGAGCTTCATACTTGGAACAAGCTCTACCATGGAGAGGTAGGAGCTTCACCTTAGTTTAAATTATGTTACTTGTTTTATTATATGTGTGTATATGTTGTATTGAATTTTTGTTTTCCCTTTATAATGTTGCTTGGGTATGGGTAGAGTGCCTAATTTTTTGGAGTGGGAGGAGCATATGGAGAGTTTTTTTATGTAAGGAGGCATAAGATTTAACCCTTTTTGTGGAAGGAGTTTAGGTTGGGTGCCCCGCCTTGTTTTGAGGGATGCTTGCATTTCCTTTTTTGTTCTTGCTATGAGGGAGACATAAGAGATGTAGGGAGGCATAAGATTTATGGAGGTATAAGGGGTACTTGAGGGAGGCATAAGTGTTGTAAGGGGAAATTTTGATTTTCATTGGAGGCTTTTGGGTGGGCACCCATTCCCATTAGGAGGCATAAGTGGCCTCCCCATAGGTCTTTCTCTTTTGGCTTCCTTGATAAGCCTTGTGATCTTGTTACTTTGTTGTTTTCTTCTTGTTGAGTTGTAGTGTTTTGTATGTAAATTTAATGAATGTGAAATTATATGTTAAGTATTGTGGAAGCTAGTAGTTTCTATGAGTTGAGATCTTCTCCCATTTTAATGTGGTTGGGGCTTGGGGGCCAATGGGGAGGATGGCTTATCTCCTCAATTGTGTATCTTGGCTGGGTGGAGAGCGTTGCCTCTGCCCCTATTTTGTTATGAATCAAGAAAATTCTTGGAAAAGCTACCTTGTTGGTGTTTAGAGCATTGAAGTCTTGTTGGGGACCATGTGAAACTTCCTTGTATTTTTACCAACTTAGAGTGGAAGAAATTGTAATAATGTATTCATTCTTGTATTTAGATTTTGTATGGATTCTCACTTCATGTGGAGGAAATTGTAATGAATTTGTAAAATAAAGTTGTAATCCAATTGTTGTTATTGTTATTGTACTACATGTGGAAAGAAAAAAATGAGAAAAGAAAGGAGAAAGAATGTTATTGAAAAGTTAGTTTGAAAATAGAAAGGAAAGTATTTTCTTCTTGTTGAAATATTGAATGTATTGTGAGAAAAATAGTGTTTCTATTGAAAGATTAATCTATTTTCCAATGGAAAAGAAAGTATATTTTCATTGAGTATTTATTGTATTGTAAATGTGAGAAAGAAGAAAATGTAGAGATTGTTAGAAGTTGAATTTGTATACAAAATATCATTGTATGGAAAATAAAGTTAATATGGTTATTTTAAATGAATGAACATTGTAGTAAAATGAAAGAGGAAAAGAAGTTAGATTATATTGCATTTGGATAGTTGATTTTATATAAGGAAATGATAAGTAATGAAATAGATTTATTTTCCCTTCTTGACCTTGTAATGGAAGAAAAGAATCTAGTTAAACAAATAGAAATTATTCTAATAAGCAAATGAATTTTATTAGAAATGGAAACACTTTACAAGGAATACACTTAACTAAGAAATGAGTAAATGAGCAACAAACCTCAATTCTGGAGACTTAAAATGAACAAAGACAACTTAAAATGCATTTCTACACCCTCTAGCAACTTTAGTTTTTTTTGTAAAATTCTCGACATTAAGGTTATGTTTTTCAAAAATAGGACTGCCACCCTATGTAGAGCGGTGGTCCCATAACTGCCACTTAGTCTATGGTGGCGGTCTCAAAATTGCTGCTCAGTAGGGTGGTGGTCATGTGTTTGTCACCCAAGTAAGGAGGTGGTTTCACAACCCGCTGCTCTGGAGGGCGGCGGTCCATTGTTTGACACCCTGACAGGGTGGCACTCCTAGAACTGTCGGTCTACTCTGGGAGGTGGTCTTGTCACTTATGATAGAATTCCATAGACCTGCACATGTGCATGAAATTTAACTAGTTTTCAGTAATTCTTAAGTTGTAAAATTTAAGCTCTTACTACCAGCAAGTAATATAAATAGAAATACTAAGGATTGGAATAGCAAAACACACATTGGTGAATCTAAAAGCATTCTTTCATTTATAATAAAGGGGGTAGGGTTTGCCCCCAAATTTAAACCCAATACACCGAAATATTGGAATAAGAACCAGATTGGAGGAGGAAATCCCTCCCAATATTTAAATGAAATAGATTACATAAACCAATCTAAAACTAAACTAAACCTAGACTAAATCTTCATGTAGAATCCTCCATGGCTTCTTCCCTTTTTCTCCCATGGCTTCCTCCTCTCCAATCTGCAAATTTAACAAAAGAAAAATTACCAAATGAGATGAGGTTTTAATAGATTTTCATAAGGATTTTTAGGGCTTAGCTTGGAACCCTAGGATCTAGTGGCTAAGATGGATTTGATCCAAGGGTGGAGAATTGACCCTACCTTTTTAAGAAGAAATATATTTTAAATTTTTATATAAATTCTTAAGGGTATGTGTAGATGGGTGAGTGGGGCCATTTAATTGCCTAGGGGTGTGATTTCTTGTTTTAACCCTTAGTATGTGTAGAAACTTATTAAAGGATCCTTTAAGCTATTAAGGTAATGAATTTAATAATTTAGCATAAGGTTAACCTTGTTAGGATTGAACTTAATTGAAAATAAGAAAATATCTAATTAAGTGAATTTAAACCTTGTTATCTTCCTATAGAACCATCGATTATTTTACCCTAGAGATAATGGTGTTAGCATGTAACTTTCAACTCAACATGATTCTTCAATTGTAAAACTGAACTAAGTAGTATAAGTAAATGAATGATCCCTAAAGGTTAAGCACCCTTGTAACTTCTTTGTATCGTAACCTTCTCTTTTAACCTAAACAAAATAAGCATAATTCACATTTTTGTGTTAAGTGTTAGGTTGACGCATGTTCTTAGAACGTCATTTTTGTTGGTGTTACACTTCACACAACTCAATCTCAATGCTCGTCAGTGGTGTTTGATGGAGTTGCTTTACGAGTATGAAATGGAGGTAGAGAATGTGAAGGGGAAGGAGAATGTGGTTGTAGATGCCTTGAGTAGATGGAGACATGTGGTTATGGCCCCTTTATTAGGCATAGACTTGTGGAGCTATATTTTGCAGGAGCTTTCCTCACAACAACTTCTACCTTACAACAAGAGAAGAGATAGAGTCTCAGAGACCCCTTGAGGGGAAGTTTGATGGATTCTTCATAGAGACATATGGCCTTCTTAGGTACAAATGTTGGATTTGTGTTCCTAGAGAAAGAGATTTGAGACAGGCCATTTTGACAGAGGCTCATCATGTACCCTATTAAGCCCATCCCAAGGTGTAGAAAGATGCATGCCACTTTGAGACAGTTGTACCTGTTGGTGCTCAATTTGGTCTTACCCCGTTTGTCCTTGAAATTATCCAATTTACGGGATCTTTTGTCTTTTCTATCTCCTCGTATTGATGCATCAAAACTATGTCCTCCATTTGCTTGCCATGATCAATCCCTTCCTTGGTCAAGGATCACTTAAAATCCAGATTTTTTTTTTAGTTCCTGTGTCCATGTGAAAGGAATCTGTAACTCAGGTGAAAACTCAGGTTTTTTTCTTCCTTTCCTTTTTTCCACAATCACATTTTGTTATCCTTGTAATTCTTTTCCCAAATATCTATGGAAACATAATTGGATGCATCTTAGAAGATCATATTTGGGCCTTATATCATTTCCAAATTCTTTTTCTTGAAAAAAGATTCATTTCCAGGCTCAAATGGTGATTTTTCCTGCATTTTACGGTTTTATGGGTGTGCTTTTCCCCATCAAATTTACATCTCAACATCTATAGGAAAGTGGCCCTTTCTAGTTGGATGTGGCTTGATGGGGCACTTTGAAAACTCCAAGGCTCGCTTGAACTCAAAAATTTTCTACGTGGAGGGCCGGAGCTCATCTAAATTTTTCCTTTTGATTTGACCTTGGAGTTGCATCAGGGAGACACGTGGAGGTTTCCGCTACCTTTCCCAGAATTAGACATTTTTTTCATGCGGATGGTACAGTTTTGGAAGACCATGGACATATGGAGGGCCAGCACTCATTTGAGGATCTACCTCAAGATCCCACCTTAACAGTTGTGATAGGGAGATATGTGGAGGCTTCCACTGGCTCTAATCTATACTTAAAATTTTCAAAGCAATTTTGAAAGGCCTAGGACATGTGGAGGGACCACGCCTATTTGGGGACCGGCCCTTAAATTTTATTTTGAAGAAGCGTCAAGAGGAAACTTGGAGGCTTCCACTCACTGTTCCATTGCTTGGACTTTTCAACAGCCAAGGAAAACTATCGTGGAACCTAGACACATGGTGCCCTTTTTCTGATCCTTCAAAATTTTTAACAACTCTGCTGGAATGAGACCCATTGTGAGCCCGCACTTATTTGCGGTCTTCACTTTTGGGGACCATCTCAAAGTGCACCATTGAGGCACATGGAGGCTTCTGTTGGCTCCTTTTTTTAGTGAGACTTTTTTTAGAGGCCAAAAGGTGTTTTTTCTAGCCCAAGGCACGTGGAAGGCCCGTATTTGTTTAGAAACTTTCCCCTATACTTCTCCTTTACAATTGCAACAAGGAAACATGTGGACGGATATAATATAGAGTAGAGAAGGGGAAGAATCAATGATTTCTATGCATTGTGTCTATTTTTTCTGCCTTTTTTCTCCAAGACTCTTGGAGATGTGAATACGCATTGTTTTTCATCTTTTCATAAAATTCCTGTTATCCAAAATTCACCCCTCGAGGTAATTTTGATAACATGCATCAGATTCTTCAATCCCAAGAAATTAGATTGATTCTATTCCGAAAATCATGTTTTGGGGGTCCCCTTGGTTTCTCTCTAACTTCCCCATCCAAGGGAAAAAATCCAACAAGTAAAAAATAAACTAAAAAAAATCCAAAACTTGAAGTCGCAGGCTTGTTTTAATGCATTGTGGGTCTAGGGGCTATGGATCATACCAAGTTTCATCGTACCAGGTTTGGAGCTGAAATACAAAGGAATTAGCTAAATCAGATTTCTCTGTCCTAGACCACACAAGTTCAATAGGGACACGTAGGGCGCGCATTGCCGAAATCGCCGCAAGTAAAGAAAATCAGAAAAAGTAAATTTTTTTTCCTTAGACAGTTTTGCAGGACATCTGAGACATAGGTATGCGTAGAATGCACAAAGCTGATTTTTTACCACAAGTTAGTATATTACAGATGGCGTTGAGAAATGTGTCCGAGGACGGTCAGGACAAAAGTACGCACGGGACGCGCAAATGTGAAAAATCCGCAGAAAGAACCATACGTTGCAGAGGTCAATGACCCTCATGGTTTGATCAACGGTAGATGCGTAAGGGAAAGGAAGCTTGAATTAGGTGATGTGGAAGAATGTGTTTGGGACATCCAAGACATGTGGACATGATTTTTCCGAAAAATAGCCGTAATGAAGAGAAAATTCAATCTTTGACCTCTTGAACTTCAGACGGCCATAACTTTTGACTCCGAGCTCAAATTTTCATTAAATTGGACTTTTTTGAATGAGCACAACGTCCTAGGCATCATAATTAATGCTAATTCTAAAATAAAATAAACATATTTAGCTCCAGTCAATTAACTCTCATTCCCGTCAAATGACAGAAAATGACTGGCATACCCAAAATAGCTATTCGCACTCAGAAGACCATAACATTTGCATTTCTCAACAAAATCACATAAAATTAGTACCGTTGGAATTGTGTTTTTGAGCCCGAAGCAGAAAAAATAAATAAATTCTAGATTTGATGAAATATAGATGTTTATTTTTAATAAAACATGGTCGGGTTCATGATAACATTTTATTTGGTAGTTGAGAGTGCAATTAAGAGACATGGTCAGCATTCTTTCTTTGTTCCAGCACCTAGGATAGTATGGGGATCCTTTTGCAAGTAACATAAAATCATTTCACTCCATTTAATGCCTATTACAAGTGGTTGAAGGATAGATTTTGGTATTTTGATTTTCCCCTTCTCTCTCTCTTCTCATTTTTCTATAAATTGGAGTGTTAGGCTCATTGTAGGAGGAAATTTTGTTGTAAAAAAGCTCTATCAAAACTGCTTTGTGAAGCCAATGTTCTGTAGACCCTTGTAGTGGACTCCTTGCATGGTGATACAAGCCCTTATCTTGTAATAGATTGAACTATAGATATCATGAAGTAATAAAATACAAGTTTGTGGATACATCTTCCCATGTTGTGTTTGTTTGCACTCTTCTTTCCCTTTCAACATTCATTACAAGAATATTGTGTCTATTTTTATGCTCTTGCAAGGATCCATTATCATTGTGTATGTTTGAAATGTTGTTGTGAATGCATTTTTCTATATTGTGGAGAACTGTCATCACCCCTTCTAGTGTGCACTTTGCTTCTATATCTCACACATTGTAAGACTAATCTCACACCCCTCCTTTTCTGGTGTATCATCACTGTAGTGTAAGATTTCATTTTTTATGCAAATCTCTCCAATTAATAAACTATGGACAAAGTTATATTAGTAAAGATAGTAATTCTAGTAATATATAGAATAGACCTTGCTGCAGGAATTCTTATTAACAGTATAAAATAACATTATTTCTACAGGTCTATCTGAAGTAGCAAGATCCCTGAACATAGAGATAGTACCCATGTTATCTAAAAACACTGTTTGAGCTCAGGCATAGGTAGCTGTAAATTTAACCCCTGAAATTTCTCTCTGATTCGGTGACGAAGTATATTCTACTTACCATAATATTTACGCCGAAAGGCATTTCCAAATTGAGATCAGCACCCTCATAACTGCTGACATGCGTAAGAGCTAGGATATGATGTACGTCATCGTCGCATGGATGCATCTTCGCCAGTTGGAATTTGTGGAAGCAGTTTTGCCAAAATAGGTTTTGCTGCGAGCTGCAAGATGGCTGTGTCGTCAAATCTCCTCAGATCAATTCCCCACCTCCATGTCATCGTCTATCGATGTACCGGTTGTCGACCCGTGGGTACAAAAGATGAATACGATTCCCCCTAGAGCCACAGAAGCCGTAACCTGATAGATCTAGCTGTCCTTAAACCTCCTGGAAACCTGATTAAAATCAGCCATAGTTACTCACATGCAGCGAGCAATAGAATGATCTGGCAAAAGAGGGTTCCCCGCGCTATACACGTTATGGAATGGAATCCTATTTTCACGAGACCTCTCTAGGGCTCAACACCTCTTCTCTTAGTTCATAAATACATCCGCCTGGTCGAGAAATCGAGATCCTCGAGAGATGGATGACACCACCAGAATGCGCTTTGGCAGGAAAATTGGTAAGAGGCACCAACCTACTCTGCTGCTGAATATTGTTTTGGCTCCGACGGTTCCACGGGAGAGCGCTCCGAGCCTGCTTAGTGAAGTCGTAGTTATAGGAGGCTTCGGCCATGGATGAACATTCTCACCAGTGGTGGCGAAAAGGTTTGAACAGCATCAGGTGAGCCAGAGATTCAATCATTGCATCGTAAATCCATCTAGGCTAAAATACGAATCAGAGCATCTCCTGCTAGTTTCTCCAGAGTTAGATTTTCCTATCGATTTCAGACCCTTGGTTCCCCATGTATGAGGTCATTGATGAGTACTAGATCTTTGGTGAAATGGGTAAGTTTTATGTGTGCCTGATAATTATTTGAGCACATGGGCTTTTATTGATTTCAATTATTTTTTAATCGGAGTGAACCAAGGATTTGATGAAGAGACTGTGATTTCAGAATATCTACAAGTTGTTTTTCTTGTGTGGAATTGCAATGTAACATTGAAATCTTTGGGAAATTATACAGGATCTCATACGTAAGATAGTTTAGTCTTCACTTTCAATCTATCCATTTCAAGAAGAACACGTCATCTCATCATGAGACTAATTGAAGGATTAGTAAAATATCTTAATTGGCTCATTTTTTGATAAGCCATTGTCAGATAAGTCGAATATATGGAGTGTACGTCTTAGGCGTGATTCATTCAGACATTGTGGTAAACTTTCAAATATAATCTTTGTGAATACACAATCCTTGATTTTCCTTTGTCCAAGATCGTGTGAAACAAAATGCTTTTCTGATTTGCCTCACTTTGAAAACAATCCTTCTCAGTTGAATGCATTTCTTAAAAATATTGTTACGCTATATCTATTGTTCAATTGTCTATTATATGTGAAGATTTGTCAAAGTAGTCAAGCATACATTAAGTTCCTACACTGCTTAATATCCCACTCAATACCATTCAAAAACCATGAATCTGATACTAAAATACCCCTGTTCTCCCTGTATATCCACAAAGGAACAAAATCTATTCCACTAGAATATGCAGTACAGTCAGGATTCAATAATGTCTTCAGTATTTTTTAGCAATTATGTCGAATAGTATCTTGCCATCTTCTAACAACTGACAAGTGAACTTGATGAGCTCGCAATAAGCATTATGTACGTGCATTGATTATGGTCAAATCTCCATCATTCATTGGTTCTCTTCATACACCATTTGTGCAAAAGAAGTGCTATGGTGCATTTCCATTAATCATGACATGGGTGGTTACACTACAGGTCCTCTCACCCTGGTCAAAAGTGCATTTGCTAAAGTAGTGACGATAGGTCAAATCCTCTTGAACGTACTATCCACTTCCCTGCATTGATATATCTGAGTGACAAAGGGCTCAATCTTTTTTTGCATGCTCTCAAGCTACTAGTATGACATCCATCATGATATATCTATCTCAAAGCTCTGTGCACACCACTTATCTCCTACTACTAATCTTGCAAAGTTGCATACTTTTTTTGTTTTCTAACTATGACTATTGGAGATGTAATTCCCGAGCGCAACATAGATAGCTCAACATGTTTCACGTTTCGGAAAAATGTCATAAGGTGAAGGTTGAGCATCAGCATCGTGAATGTCCTTGATATATCCTCATGCTAGATCGACCTTTTAGTGGATACTCCCAAGCTCCAATGTGACATTCCCAAACTATTTGGGCTATACACGTCAACATATCCCTACCACGACTAGTCATCATGGTCATGTTGGATCTTATTCATGTCAAGTGACATCCAGGCCTTCATCTGGTGAAGACCGCATGATTTTAGATAGTATGCAAGCGTCTTGTAGCTATATGCTATGATGGGATGGTTAGGTTCCATAGGCATTAAATAAGCCATCCCATTTATGTAATAACAATAATATCCAAAGTTTTAAAATATGTTCACTTTTGAACTACCATATAGCATTCCCGCAAAGGGACAATTACATCAACTCTCTATACACAACATATCATCCTGAGTATCCAGATGGATATACTGAGCAGATGATTTACTATTTTTCCCTGCACACCACTTAGTCACCACATGTACTAGTCATAGGTTGTTCATCTTATTCGAGATGGGAGTGAGCATCTAGGCCTTGGTGGAGTGACATGAATTTAGATAGCAATGCATAGTGTCCCTATAGCTAATGCCATTGGTAGGTGGATCCTCAATAGGAATTAAATAAGGTATCTAGTTTGAGTGCAATAACAATATATCCAGAGTTTTAAAACATGGTCGACGACAAAATATTCAAGTTGAAGGCCAAATTTACTATAGGACTCTATATAGCAAACAATATAAGTATCAAGTGGAATCAGATTTCATATATTGTACGTTGAAAGGCACAGTTTATAGGTAGAAGAAGTCCTGCACATTACTCTAACACAGGTCATAGTTGTAATGTGGGCACCAAGGTGTTCCTTCGTGAAAGGTCACTTATAAGCGAACTATGCCAATAATCGGAAGACGTTGCACTATGAATTAGCTTTTAGATCTACCCAGGCATCACATTGTACGAGATCGGAGTATCATCAAAGGACATTGTCGGGATTGACCATTTTAGTCATCAATGAAACCTAGCGGTTGTTTTGTCTATCTTTGATGTATTTCATTCTCTTCAGTACTTCAATAGATATATTGACAAATCATTCTCATGTAGACCTAAAATAGGCCTGATTGCATAAATGAATAAAACTCAGTAGGCAGGTCGCCAAGCAATTGTAAGCTCATTCACATTTTAGAGTTTAGGACCCTAGGCCTTTCCCCCTAGAGAGATTGACTAGGTTTGAGTGTAGCTTTGAGTAGGTATGATGCCTACAATTGCTCACAGGAAATGACATATACAGTAACGCCCGCTTAACGATGCACCAAAACCATATCAAACTCCATTAGGAATTTGAGTCTAAGGGGAAGGGGATGTAGATCCCACTTAAATTCGAAACCTTTTTGTTGTTCATTATGATACTGTCGATTATACTTATGGATATTATTATAGCTTTTGATTTATCATGATGATTAGATGTTAGATATAATGGATTGTTTCTTATTTCAATTCATATATGATGCATGTGGATTATTGAAGACATTTTATATTAACGTTGATATGTTGTTGACATGGTTTATATATATATATATATATATATATATATATATATGTTTTTTAGACATGTGATATTTCATCATATTGAGTAGACCTTTGATAATTGAACTAATGTTGTGATCATTTTGACATGGAATAGAAATGTTTCTAGAAATTGTAAATGATATCAAATTTTCCTAGATGATTTTTGATTCGAATATAGATGATTGTGTATTCATATTGTATATTTTATCCTAGATGTTTGTGATGTGGTCATGAGGTTGAAGTAGGTGTTATGTGTTTTTGAAGGTAAACATGTCACAAAAAACACCAGGGGGATTGGAGACCAACCACTTTGGATTTCTAGGTGAATTTAACAAGGGTCACCATGACAACATGTATTTATGTGTGTATGTGTGTGTGTTTGAATTACTGTTAGGGGGAAATTGTGGCCAAGGGGTTATGTGTTGTATTTCGTTTAGTTTCTTTTACTTAATGTAGTATGTGAGTTTTAGTGATGTAATTCCTTGTTTTAGTTATTTAGAAAATGATATATTATTTCCCTTTATCTTATTGAGTTTTTAGTGTCCTATTTAAGTTAATTAATCTTGTTTTTAACTAAGTGTGGATTTGACCAAAAATTTTCATTTAGTATAGTAGATAGCTCTTGGGCTTTGTGTTGAAAGATTGAGTTCTTGTGATCTTGAGTGTTGTACACTCTAACCCCTCATGTAATTCGAATTTGGCCTTAAGGGCCAATTTTGAAGGCTTGTGGGACAAGTTAAACTTGTCCCACACCTCTTAAATTTCTATGCCAACCCTACCTATGGGTTGGGGGGTCAAAATTAGACCCCAGTATGGTTTTTGGGAAGACAAATTGTAAGTCTTTATTGCACCTTCTTACATGTAATTACTTTTGGTCCTAAGGGGTGTGGGCATGGATTGTGTATGTAAGTAATATGTCATTTCTTCAAACCACTTATTAAGTGTGCTTTGGATTTTGAAGTTTGACTTGTGAGGTGGAGTTGAGGATGAGTGATGTGGCATCCTACATGGAGCCACCTCGCTCTCCTCTCTCCCTTTTCTATTTATTCAAGTTTGTTTGCTTGTTTGGGGGTTACTTAATTCTTTTTGTGGTCTTTCATTTCTAGGAGTTAGAGGAATTTGGTGAGGTTTTGGTCTTGTGGGAGCTTGTTGGTGATTACTAGGGATTGAAGGAGCTTGGAGTTGACTCTTGGAACAAGCTCTACTGTGGAAAGGTAGGAGCTTTACTTTTTCTTATGTTATTCCTCTATGTTTGTGTTGTGTGATTGTTTGTGTTGAGTATTGGTTTCTTTGGAATGTTTGTTGGGTGTGGGTAGATTGCCTAAGTTTGAGAGTAGGAGGAGGACTATGGGGAGATTTCATGTAGGGATGCATAAGAGTTTACCATTTTGTTTGGAGGGCGTTTGGGGTGGGTGCCCCATCTTGTACAAGGAATGCTTGCATTTATTTCTTGTTTCTTTTATGAGGGAGGCATAAGAGATTGAGGGAGGTAGAAGTCATGTGGTAGGTATAAGGGGTACTTAAGGGAGACATAAGAGTATGTAGGGGATTTGAGATATGCATTGGAGGCTTTTAAGGTGAGAACCCATTTCCCATTAGGAGGTATAAGTGGCCTCCTCATAGGTCTTTCGTTCCTTTGGCTTTCACTTTTAAGCCTTGTTTTTTGTTTTTTGTTTGTTCTTTCCTTCTTGTGTTTGTTGTTGAGTTTAATGTGGTTGAAATGGTTTGTGAAATATTAGGTGTTGTGTTGTGGAAGCTTGTTGTTGCCATTTGTTGGAATTCATCTACTTATTGTAATGTGGTTGGGGCATGTGGGGCCCAATGAGAGAGGATGACTTCTCTCTCTTCATTGCATAGTCTTGGTTGGGTGGAGAGTTTTTCCTCTCCCCCCATTTTGTTGTGAATCAAGACAAATCCTTGAGAGGAGCTATCTTGTTGGTGTTGTGAAAGCTTGGAGCTTTTGGTGGATCCCTTATAGACAAGATCCTCCTTCTGATAAAAATTCCTTAGTATTATTCCCACTTAGTAGTGGAGGAACTTGTAATATTGTATTCCTTTTTAGCTCACATTCTTGTATGATTTTCAACTTCAAGTGGAGGACATTGTGTTGATCTTTTGAAGGAAAGTTGCATTCAAATAATTGTCATTAAAGTTGTATTGTATGTTGAAATAAACAAAAAAAAACAAGAAGAAAGATTTTTGTTGTAAAGTTAGTTTGTGAAATAGATTGTTACTCTTTTAGTGGAATGGTAACCTTCATTTAGTGTGAGGCCCTTGTTGTATATAAAAAAAAATCATTGGAAATATAGTTGAAAACCTCTCGTAGAATGTAGGAAACTTGTATGAAGTCATTTTTAAATTTCTTTATATTACTCCAAAGGGATTTAGTGAAATAGGTTGCATTGTTCATTCTTATATAGTGGATAAAATAAATTTTACACTATGTATGTTCAGTTGGAAAGTACTTCAATCTTCCTTGGCATTTTCTTGGCTAGCATAATAGATAATTTTTTAAGTTTTAATGGAGCAAAGAGAATGCATGTTTATTATTAGTTTTGTTTATTATTTGTGGTGTAAATAATCTTAGTGACAAATCCCTACAAATTTTTACAAGTGTTTTTTGATAACCAAGTAAAAAAATTATAAAAAGGGAAAGAGAGCTCAATTTTAATTTTGTTATTTTTATTATCAAATTTCACAAAAAAAACAAAAGTTGAAAATCTAGATTAGTTAATAATATACTTATTAGTACTCAATGATTTTCTACTACTATTAAATACTATTGATATTAAAATTAATACTAAAGTGGATATAATTTATGCGCGCGCACACACACACACAGTATTAAAACTATGCAAAAAGGAGTTTTGAGCCGTAGCTTATAGCCTTGGTCACGGCTACCTTGGGATTAGTATTTAGATTTGGGGTGGGGAGGGGTCAACGACCCCAACCCCCACCCTATTTTAAATTAAAATGGGGTGGGGGTTGGGGTCACTGACCCCTCCCCACCCCTAAAAACCTTCAACTTAAATCAAATAAATGGTGGGGCTGAACCCCACCCCCTCTGCAAACACAATACCCTTTTAAACGTTGTGCATTCCTTCTTTATTCGGCCTGTATTTTGGTAAAGGCTGCGGCCTATATATATATATATATATATATATATATATATATATATATATATATATATATAACACAAGTTTTCTCTAATAGATTTAATCAATGTGCTAATAGTGCTTTCAGGTATTTCTTTTTTTGTTTAATGGAGAAGTTTTTATAAATGAGGGTATATATATATATATATATATATATATATATATATATATATATATATATATATATGATTATTTAAATCAAATCTTAAATAATACTAAATATAGGTAAAACCCACAAGCCCATTTGGGAAAATACAAGGGAAATAAGCTGAATAAAAATATATAAATTATTTATAAACCCTAAGGAGGGTATAAAAAAAGGAAAATAAATGGGACATGTTCATCCCTCTAAAAGCTTGGAATGGCCTCCAATGGCTTCCCTTTTTCTCCTCCATTATCTTGCAAAACCAAGAAAGGAAAATGAACCAAATGAAATATGAAAGAATTTTTCATAAGGGTGCTTTAGGGTTAGAAAGCCCTTTTTCTCATCAAGGGTCCTAATTTAATCCATCGAAGCGATGAGATTCATCCCTAAAAAAAGTAGGTGGAGAGTGGGGTGTGGTGGGAAATTACCTTTTACTTTAAATGTTTTAATTTTAAAATATGGGTTGACCTTTTAAGGGGTCATCGTATGGCATAATGAAGTGTTTATTACTCTAACCCCATATTTATGGAAACCTTGTTAATTGTTTAAACCTTGTGGAATTAGATACATTGGGTATTTAATTAATTTGGCCTCTTTAACCCTCTAGATTTAATTGTGGAATATTTAACTATAGTCGGAATTTAATTATTTATTAAATTAACTCTTAGAGTGAACTAAACCTTGCTTGGACTAAATCTACTCACTAATTTTAATGTGGGTATAATATTTGGTTATAATGGGAAAATAATATTTATTAAATATAATTGAATTTGAAACATTATTGTGACAACTGTAGTTTTGAAGCCCGTATGCGGGCATGCTTTTCAAAATAAAATTATTCCATAATTTTTCTAACTAAACCTAGGTTGTTCTTGGGTCTCGTGCAGGTGTTTTTAGTAGGTGTTACAAAACCTGCTGTAAAATTTGAATACTCTATAAATTTTAAATGCCACGATAGTAGTAAATTGTGCACCCTTTTTCTCTAGACATAACGACTTTGAATGTTCTTTCTTATAGTGAATAAAATAAGGATAATCTGTTTTAGCACATCCTCAACTAATAAGATGAAAGGATCTCAGAATTAAAAACATGTTCCTCCCTTTACAAGTAGAAAATTGACCTATACTGAAAACTTGAAACCAATTAGACGAGCAAGTGATCGTCTAATTTTATAGAAGATTAATTTGATGATAATGAATTGAGTTCAAGCCTTCTTGGGTGCTCTACCCATGTTGAAAAAAACCATGCTAGCCTGGAGAAAAAAATCGAGAAAAAGTTGAAACATGTACTAGACTAAAAATCATATTCTCTACTACATAGCTAATATTTTATTGAAATATCACAAAAATATCAATGAGGAATGAATCAAGAAAGGATATCCAGCCTTCATGGTGCACAACATATGCACATTTCTTAATATCAATGTCACATGTCGCATAGCCATAAATTCATTGCCATTGAAAAAGATTGGTTTGAAAATACTAGGGAAATATATTGTTTTCTGATTCATAATTTATAACAGGAAATTGTATCTATTTGGATAGATTTTTAGGAGCATGATGTGGGTCTCTGGGTGTTCAAGAGGAATTGACATTGACAAACAATGCATTGATGAAACAAGATATAGACAAGGGAAAAGAGTTGTTTTCGTTTTTATAATATCTAAATAATTCATATATAAAGGCATGTATCTATTTAGATGGGATCATAATGTGGATGTGTTGGTCTTAGAGAGGCATTGACATCCAAAAACAATGGATTGATAAAACAAGATTTTAACAAGGGAAAATAACTAATTTAGATAATTTATTGAAACATTGTTGTTTCATAATTCATAACAACATCTCTATCTTTTTAGATATTTTATTGGCATTATAATGTAGTTGTTGAAGACTAATAATGAGAATAATATCATATTAATTATAATGTGGGGTGTGGGTGTTCAATATTAAACATGAGAATCATATAGATAATATCACGAGGTGGTTTTATAAGGACTTAATTTGAATTTGTTTGTGGTTTTTTAAGAATGAACATAAGAATGAGAATACAAAATAAAATCCCAAATTAAAACATTCATTGAAGCAAAAAAAAAAATTCATAGTTCATAATAGGTCTTTGAATTTGTTTTGTGGGTATTGAAGCCTAAACATGTGAATGAAATAATATCTGATAAATTACAAGTAAGGAATTCTTAGATCTTAATGAGTGTTGTGATGGTATCAACAGTAGGCCTCACGTGTAGGAGTGTCAATCTAAATCCTTTTAGAACCAATTTTTCCAGTGCCCACTTTACTGCATGCTTTCTATTCTTATCATTACAAACAACTATTGCAATACTCCCAACACCTACCCTTGGGTTGTGCCCAATTTCTTGCCTAGGTAGTTGTTCCTAATGAGAAATATGATGTATACAGTTACAAAATTGTTGTTCTAGGAACCTATGGACAATAACTCAATTTTTGCTAGATTATTTAATATGAACTTTGATAGTTTTTTATAATATTACTCCCACTCATATGTGAAACTCTCTGTATCTAGTGGTTTCGATGGATTTCTCTTTTTATTATTTATCACAACTCTTTAACTTCCTCTTTGTTTTTTTATAGGATAATTTTTATTCTCTTTCTCCTAGAGTAAAGAAGAGAGTGTTTTCTCTAAATGAACTTTATGTGGGTTTCATAGGTGTATTTATTATTTGAAAACTGTTATTCCCATCACATTTTTAGGACAAAATTTCACATCTATTAGAACTTATACATCTATGACTAGGACGTTAAAACATCATTATCCTCAAAGTTGATTATGCTATAGAGAGAAATGTGTATTTGTATATTACAAGAAGGGAAAGTGATCTACCTCATTTAAAACATAGAACAAATCCCACACCATTATGTAGAGAAATACCTTACCAGAAGCTACTAACATGAAGGATTTATAGAACATAGTATGTGCTTATGATGCACATGGTATGTGCTTATGATGTCACTCAATATAAAAATGATAACAAAATTTGACACTTTTGTTGGGTTTCATCTTATTGTGGTGCCTTGTGGTTGTCATAACCTGGAAGTCCCTTTTCAGTCTATTTAGCACATGATGGGGTGTGCTTAATAGTATTTGGTAATGTAACTTGTTATCTCATTTGGTCATTTACCTAAGTATTGAATTTTTTTATATAATGTAGCTACCTTTTCAATTCACTTGAGGACTGATTGAATACATTTCCCAAAACAAGTATTTATCTTTGACTGATGAAATGCTTTTCCCAATGTGAGATGTTATCTTTGATGATGAAACAGGTTTCTGTATACATTTAGTTAGTTACATTGGCTATTTGCTTGAATATTGATGATATAGGTTCTACTGCTCCAATGCATGTATTTAGTTGTACCAACTCTATGTGTAATGATTAATGAAATGGGTTTGGTACTTATAGAGAAGGAAGTAGTCTTTTAGTAGTTGTGGCTTTTTCTTCATGGAAGTACATCAACTGTGTCCAATGTTTTGTTGAGTTTAGTGGCCATATTATATGGGGGGATATGTAACTGTGAAATACTAAAGGCATTCCTTTTATCAACTTTAAATTAGAAAATAATAACTATCCCTATAAATCAAATAACATATACCGCTCAGCGTTCACATTGCATTGTACACATGTGACTGCTAGTTTTTATATTCTGTCAACACCTTTGAAATCAATATATATCCTATTTATTTGTGTCTGGTTAAGTGTGTACTCTTACGTTAACCATGTTTTAACCAAGAACTACTTACGTCAACTTCCATTTGGTTAAGAAATGGTGATGAGGATTAGGAAATGATTTTATTTCTTAAAGATTAAATATTGTATGTACAATTAGTTCATGGTAAAATTTCAATACACGTTGCAATTAAAATTCCTTCTACAATACAATCGGTTTTCACTAACTTGATGTGAGTAGAAAATAAGGGATGCTAAGAAAAAAAAAAAATGAAATATATTTGCTTGGGAATCGTAATTCTTAATGAAAAACTAGAAGAATCCGTTAAGTGTATAAAACAAACATATAGTAAAATTGTATAACATTGTTTAAAAATTGGAAAGCCAGAGAATTATTAAAATAACTAAGCATGAAAGAACAGGACACTACATAATATTTTTTTTTTTTTTTTTTAGAATCCATATTTTAACATGGCTCTGGATCTGGAAAACCATAACACTCCACTACTATCATGGTTAGCATGAATTGTTTCAACGAGTAAAATCATTACTTTCGGAAATTACAATCAATATCCTAACTTATAGAATGAAAAAATCACTCTCTCTTATATCACCATATGGAGAATGAATTATCCATTGGTATTTAAACATGCGGAGATCAATGTAAATGTAGTCATATTTTTATATACAATAGATTGTTACACCAGTCAAATTGTGGAGATAATTATAGATGGGAATCTTACCAACTCAAATTGTATCGATCATATCCTTATCCACTAAATGTTTTTTAATTCCCTAGAATACTACTAGTGTTTATCTTGCACCTCCATATTTTATCTAAATGTAAATTGTTTACTTTTAGATACTCTTTTGGCCATGCGCCATGGCTTCTCATGTTGATCATTTACCGGTAGCATTTTTTTTTCTCTATATTATTATATTGAATGAATTTTTTTCGCTGTGTGTTTTTTTTTAAAGTTTTTTTTAGTTTTTATGTTTTGTGGCAATTTGACATTGCTTCTGACACCCCTAATTCCTAAAATATATTCATGTTAAATTTGTTATTCTTATCTACTTTTGATAATTTTCTCTACCTCTATAATATTTTTTCCATGCTTTTAAATGTTTCATTTTATCTATTCAAGGATATTTCTAGTTTATGATCTTTTAGTTTATGAGACCAACAAGCTACGCTTGTATCCTACATGTTATGTTTTGTTTATGATCTTGTATCTGTCATGCTCTTACTGGTCTAAGATATTGTATGCTACGTTGTCTACGTGTTGTATTGTATCGTATGCTCTATTATATATTTTCTTTTAAGGTACTTGTATGCTGTACGATTTATCTAGTCTTTGATATTTATATTCTCTAATATTTGTATCCTCTATGATCAGTTTTCTCGAGGAACTTGAATGCTCATTGATCATTTTGGAGTATGTACTTTTATACACTACATTATGTTTTCTCATGTGTCATTTTTTCTCTACGCATTGATTACACACTACTTACATTATGTAACACACCAAAAAAAATACCAACACAGTGAAATACAGGATAATTTTTTTTTGACTTGCTTGACACATAACATGACGCAACATGTCGTCACCAAGGATACAACTAACACTGTGAACAACTTAATACAAGGATGGCCCTAAAGGCAGCACGGAAAACGTTCACACCTTTCAAGGACAATTTACTATTCACTTGCGAAAGGACAGGCAAAAGACCAACCACATTACATAGTTATAGCTAAAGACATCCCACTGTGAAAATCTTCTTAAGATTACTGATTTACTAGAGTCATCTTACAATTCTTAGCTTACGTTCTGGAAAGTTCAAGATTTGTTTCATACCATTCTTCTTTTAGGATTAAGTTTCTTTTCTTTTGTAAAACTTGAGGACTATCCTAGGATCACCTATAATATGAACATTCATTGATTAATTTGTTTACAAAACCAGGTGGTATACAATTCCACAAGGCTATCTATCTAAACCCCCTCTACTGAAACTCGTTTCATACCCACATTGCATAAGGAGGAAAGCATCGAATCAAAAGGAGGGGAGTATCGTTAAGGTTCAGAACCCTAATCATCTTTGATCAAAGAATTAAAATTTTATCGACCAAAAACAACTTCATTATTATCTTCTTTATTTATTCATCTATGTATTCCTCTTCTTTTATCTTTGATTATCTTTAGAAAAAAAAGAGTTTCAACCCACTAAAATATGCCTAGAATAACATTGATACTAGTACCATGGAGGGTTACTAAATCAATAAGCATTATGACCTGAAAGAAGAAATTATCGTTATTTAACAAGAACACAAATCATGGTTATAACATTTCCATTCAACATGGCACATGAACCCAAGGAGTCAAGAGGTTGGATTTCACTTGGGTCAAGAACAAGAAGGTAGCAAAATAAGCCAAGCCATGCTACAAAATTTTCACGACTGCAATTGATATCACCAAAAGAATACTCATAACAAGGTCAAGATTGAATATTATTTCTCACAAAGGAAATTTCAAGTTTGACTACACAAGAACAAGACACTCTATTTCACCATTACCGAACAATACAAGGCAAGAGGTCATATCAACTCTCTTTACAAGCAATGTTACATAATTTACAACACATTGGACATTTTTACAAGGAACTTCATAATGGTACAGATGAAACTTTTACACTCTTTTCTTCTAGTCTACTCGCATAATCCATCTGCACAAATATTAACTAGAGTCAGTTCGCTAGAACTGAGCATGTTAAGTCTATGCATTGAAATAATAAGCTAACATTTAACAATTGACATGAAAGGAATGTTCTACTTCATGAAAGGATCAAAGCACAAACCACTAATCTACTTTTCACACGAGGTAAGGATCTACACCAGCCAACAATGAGGAAGTCAAACATTCCAGCAAGCAGTATATCACAAAACAAAGAAACAATCCAAGAACTCGTGGGATAGGAACGAAAGGTCAATAGTATAGAGAATTTTGATCATGCAACCATATGGATTACGTGACTTAAATCTAATATTCAAACCATCCATCTTAAAAGGGAAAGAAAAACTTGAGAGTCAAAGACATACTAGTTACGATCAAGACGCGAAACAAAACATAGTTACCCAGTCCTTCCAGGAGGATGTTTCATAGCAATAAAGGGATACGTGACCCCGAAGGAAACATTCCATCATTACAATCTAAACAAGAGGTCTACCGCCTCTTCCTTACAAGGTCTTTTAAAAGTAATAAACGTTAACAACTAGGATTCTCTCTAATTTCTTTGGTTTGCAACTAGGATTCTCTCTTCCTAGAACTTTCTATTGCTAAAGGTTGTATCCTGAATCCCATTGATCTACTTTCAGGCATTGAGGACAATAATGAAATTTCCTTCTTTCCTTCCTAATGTCTGATACCAGAATAGATTATTGAAGAAACCACAAGCCGCAAGCCTTATTAGGAAACGAGTAATAAAAAAAATAGCTCACAAGTAAGCTACACTCTAGGTAGGCAAGCATGACAACTTTTAAATGGAAAGCCTAAACAAACTTCATTCGTAACCTTCATAAATAGCATACATACTATTATCCAAGACAATATAGCACTATGTGTAAAATGTTGTACAATATCAATTCATTCCAGCAGGACTCTCACTTACGCAACAAATTACATTCAATAGAAAGGTAATCAAGGAGTAGTGTTACAACTAATAAAACAAGAGCCACTCTAGCTAAGGACCCAGATTTCCATATTTTTGATATTCCTTATCAATGATGATAAAACACCGCAAAAGAAATATACATGCATTTGTGTTTTATCCAGCGGTAAGTCTACATTCAGTAGATCTGAAAGGTGATAACTATCTTGTCAGCACAAGCAAGGGAACAAGCCAAAGAGGAAAGAAGCATTCGAGTGGGGCAGAAGTACTAATGAAGGCAACCCCCTAAGGAAGCAAAAAGCAAGAAGTATCTACTATCGAGCAGAAATCAGACCCAAGCATTTATGAGCTTCTATTGATTTGATATCGCTTAGGGTAGCCATAACCAAGCATTTTGAAAGGTAACATTTTATTTATTTATTTATTTATTTATTTTTTTTATAGCTTCCATGTTTCATAAGAATGTCCCTTTCCCATTTCAGATGGTTTGATCCAAAACAAACAAAAGCAAGTAAAACATTGTTCTCAGCCATATAATTATAACAGAGTAAAGATAACAACAATTTTCCCCTATGCAAACCAATCATGAAAGGAACATCGATTCAGGAGAAGGAACAGGAAAAAAAAGAAACCAATGCACTCAAGGACAATCGATAAAATCAAACACAATATTCCATCTTAAGGCGTCATTTCAAGTAGTAGATCATTTATTTCATGAAGTTGAAAAAGGACAGCAAAATATTTCAGGGGCTAGTCTTAACATGCCTGGTTTAGAACGCCATCTCCATATGTAAAAGATTTGTCTCAAAGCCGCTGCTTGCCCTTAACCCAAAGTGCTCTGCGAGCTCGTGCTAGCGCCACATTCACGCAGTGAAAAACAGCTACAAACCAACCCCATGATTTGAAGCTCGGACACGAGACATACTGATTACACCACGCTCCTGGCTCGGGTAGGCATCTACCGTGATGATCAATAAACCTTTTCCTTCATTAGATTGAGGACAACATCAAACACTCGGTGCAAACGTTTCAGCTACAGCCTGTAAGGTGTGATTAGTCCAACATAAAACTTTATGCCTGCCAACTTGGTGACTCGTTGAAGGAGCTCGCATACTAGCAAATCAAAAAGTGCTTCATAAATACTCTGATATGAAACAGATCCGCCCCTATGAGATTCTCTTCCATGAGTTACATCCTACAACAAGTAAGATCTCAATAGAGACTCTTTGCAAATACATTTCATCAGTTCTGCTGGTAACACCCTCACTGTCCAAGGTCAATTTTGAAGAACAACTCAGTACAAGATCTGGATCTGAAAGAAAATATCCTGCTACCTTCATCTCCCAAGACATTTTCTCCAACATTGCATAGATCTCCTATGCCCGCGGGTGTGATCTGTCTCCTTGAAGGAGAGTCCCAAATTTGAGGGTGTAAATGATGCTGAATAGATAACAACAAGGTTGGACCACCTGCTTGTTGGAGCGCTCAAACCGGCTTCTACTACTGCAACATGCCTGCTGCCTAGCTAATTATTGTTGCAGGCAGTTGCTGTGGATCCCGAACAAGAACACACCATACAGCACCCAATGAACATGGAGGTAACACGCCTACCTCCCTATCTTGTAGCTTCATCTATAACCACCATATCAAACCCATGGCCAAAACTAGGAACAGTAGCGAACACAATCTCAGCCTCATTGCAAAACTTGCCTCAAGGTTTGATCGAGCTTCTTCCATGCTAGATCCGCCACTTGGACAGAAGCGACTTCCCAAAAAGAAAGGGCAAGACAGCTCAACTAAAACTTTATCTCGTTCTTCTACTACAGCTGCGAGATTTTGCAACAGCTGATCATGGCTGTGGTCACGTGCAACCAGAACAGTAGGATCAACACCAACGGCTCCCTGGGATCGCCCTGCAGCAGCTGTCACGCTTAACTCATTCTGAACTCCATGAGCAGGGAGGAAGGAACAGGCGGCTCATTCCATTGCTCGACTCCATCCCAGAAAATGATGCTACTCGCAATAATGTAGAGGGAACCCTTTACTACAACATTATACACTGTCTCGCCTGAACCGACTCCCAGCGCCATTCTTCAGCATCGCAAAAAAAAGACTTCGATGTAATGCACAAAAATACAGAAGAGACGACAATACATACAAAGACAAAAGCGACAGACAGACGCATGGCCATGCTATGCAGACATCCAAGCTAAACAAAACGAAGGCATTCAATAAAAAAAAGGGAGGGCAGAACGCGGTCTGCGGAGATGAGACCCTCCAAAAGCCACAGCCGAAAATCAAAATAAACAAAGACAGAACGTAAACCAAACCTCCTTGTTCACGTGGCCAAACAGGTCAAGGGGAGCAGTTAGCACGGGGCGCGAGAAATTTGCCAATCCAAGGAATTAAAGGAGGTGGGGCGGCTGGCAGAGGTAAGGCCGGCACCAGCAGATAGAATTTTGACTTTAAAAATCATGTCCCCTCCAACCTGCGCCACACACCTACTCTCCCTTCTTTCCCACGCAAACCCTGCTTTCCTTCATTTGTTTATTTTTACTTATATTTTATTTCATTTCATTAACATCGATAGTACGTTGTATCTCAACTATAACATCTGAAGCGCTACTGCGAGCAAACAAGTATACAAAACTATAGAACAAAATAACAGACCTGGTTTACGCTAAGTCACATTTTAAATTTCGGCATTCTATCTATTTCTGAATTAAATATATCAACCAAACATACAATGACACGGTTCTATCGAACATGGTAGAATATTCATTTTATGACATTACAAATACAACAATAATATTATCTGAAGAAGAAGGTTCCCTCAATTTGGAACTCTATCTCCACGAATGAGAAACCGTCACATAAACAGCATGCGCATTTACCTGCCATTAACATTATAAATACTAAAATCTTTAATCAATCCACGTTAGTTCACTGACTGGTTAAACTCCGTTGAATTAAATATATGTGATATATGGGCAAGATTGCAGTTCAATGGTGAGGATGAAGGTTCGTTAAGTATAAATTCTTTACAATATTTTAGATAGATAATGAAATAAATAAGATCCTGACTTTCCTTAGTCAAAGGAAGACTTTGGTATATGATATAGATATACCTAAATTTAACGAGAGTAATCAACTGTATGTTAAAGGCTTCGAGTATAAATATACGCTTACTCAACAAGTGTTATCACTCATATGTTGAAAGCTTCTCAACAAGTATTAACAGTTATATATAGTAGGTTTTGATATAGAGATATGTTTATCACACAAATGTTATAAACTATATGTTAAAAGTTTCAATAGAAATATACACATAGTCAACATATACTGCAACGACCCAACAAGGAAAGGGTCACTACGCCATGAACCTGGGTAACCGCCAAACGGGGCATTACACATTATTTGTTCTAGATCACATTTTTGTAGTTCTTTATGCTTTTACTAAAAATAAATAAAGGTTATTATTATATTTGAAAAGTACATTTCATTTGTTAATAGTGTAATAAATGGATGTAGATTGTTCTCTATTAATAAATGTGGATAAGTGTGCATGGATGACTAAATTATCCACATATAAATATTAAACAAGAGCAGCAATGCTGCTAAGTACTGCCATAGTGGCAGCAAAGGTCAACTGATCAATGCTTCATGATGATGCCTGTCTATGCATTCTTGTCCTTGTCAATGGTGTAGAAGAGCTCAAACATATTTTCGTTGTTGTTACAGACCTCCTCATTATTAAATGCATCAGGGGATATGATGCTAGTAGCGCCATGCATTTAGTGAGGCCATTGTTGTTGACGTCCATGTTATTTGTGACGTGTATTATTTTTAAGAAAAAACTCATAATTGACTAAAGGCTTCTAGGTTGTGACCATGAATGTTGGCTTATCGAATCTCCACGCAAGAACTAAAAAATAGGAATCCAAGCCATATAGTCTTAAAGTATCGTAATCATAGCCATCCATTGCAACTACAGATAAAATAAATCAGCCCCGGAATTTTCATGCATCCAAAATCACATGTTATATATACATTGTCTATATTCATAACGTGTATCACAAAGAAAGATTCACATATCAGTCAGTAAACAATTGACATCTAAAATAATTAGTTGTATGATGTATGTTGTTTTTGCACACCACATTTTGTGAAAGAAAACAAAATTTGGATCAAAATATTGGAAATAGTGTTAAAAAGGACTGAAAATACTCTCGTGCAATTATGAAAAGAAAGTGTGCTTGTTGAAAATGTTTGTAAAATATTGCTGGTCGAATCAATGTTTGTACGTTTTAGGGATGGCTTGTTTCTTTGACATGAATACTCAATTCTCAATGGAGAGCCTCTCAATGATATTCAAAATATTGCCACCCAAAAAAAAAAGTTATGAAATATTTTTTGGAGAATTTTGTTGAGAATAGTTGAATGACTGTCAAATTTCCTATTCCTTCTTTGTCTTGTGACAGTTAATCTTGCGAATGACCGTGTATGTAATGTTTTCAAATAAGTATTCGAATACATGAATAAAGTGAATTGTGACTTCTTGACGCTAAATTCTGTTAGTTTCATGTTAATGTCAAATATTTGTCACAAGTCTGTCCATTCGTTCACAAAACTATTAGTTCTATGAAAATTTGAATGCAAACAGGTATTCAACGAAGGCAATGTCTCCAACCGGAAAATTACATTCTACATCATTAATATTAGCACGGTCAAAGAAATAGCAGCTTGCCTGTCATTCTCTTGCAATGTTTTTGCAATATGGCATGGTGGCATTTTGCAGCATTAATTTAGCAGTCTCTTCAAACTCAAGTACAACAGTCGAGGCGTTAACTCGACCAACTTTATTTTATTTGAATTGATTTTCTTTTCATGATATTGACATCAAAAAGTGAGCAATATACCTATTATAAGATCCTCGGGAAAATGCAACGCAACACTAACAGTAATCGCTCTGTCATTGAAATTGAAAGCTAACATGCCCTTGAGCTTGGATACATGATTACTAATCTCAACAGGGTGTTTGGCGACATGCAATCAATTGAGATGATCACATCGAAAACAACTCGCTTCACCAATTTCCCTTCATACCTGCAAATTCCGAAATTTTTAATGGTAATTAAATGGCGCAGAAATAGTTAAATGAAAATCTTTTCAGCGTATACAAGAAATGAAAAATATCAGTACCCTGAAGCGAGCTGCAAAGACCATCCAGACAAGGAGGAAACTTGATGAAGAGCATCCTCCATTCATCGACGACGTGTGTTTGATATCTTCCATTACTGTAATGCCTCTCGAATGCCTCTGCATATCTGTCGTTGTGTTTCTGGGGGTGTCGAACATCTGAGGGTTCCACGTCATAGAAGAGAGGGATAATTAATTGTGTGGATCTGCACTTCCACATTTGTCCCACTTCTTTTAAACACCAAACAGAGTCTGCGTAAGTTCTTGAGAAAATAGGAATGAGATTGTCACTAGACTCAATTGCCTTTTCCAAACTCAACCCAATAATCTCACCTTTCTCTAGCCGTTCTGTGTCGAGGAAAACATGAATTCCAGCTGTGGTAAGAGCTTCGATCAGATGACCTACGAGAGATTTTATGACTTTTGGTCCTCAAAAACTCAGAAAAATGTGATACTTGTAAGCCGAGAAGTGCACATTCAATGGAGATGGCCTGAAAATGGTAAAATCCATACTTAAAAAAGCTCGTGTAAAAATGAAAATGAAGACAACAGAGCAGGGAAATGCGCGATACAGATACTCAGATGTAAAGCAGATCGGGAGTGAAGAGGGCTTAGAAGAAAAGAGAGATGGGGACTCCGGAGGAATGTGGAAGGAAATTCCGTGGCGGCGAATATATGTTTCGAAGAAGTATCCGCATGGGAGAAGAAATTAAGCAGATGAAATGGGTATTTTCCAACTCATTTTACGAGCTCGAACGTGCAGTAGTGGAAGAGTTGTCGAAGAAGTGGGTGTGTATCCAGTCGGTCCTTTGTTTCCCTCTAAATTTCTGGAGCTTGATGCGAGGAAGATTACGAAGGTCTTACCAGACAAACGAGGTAGAATGCTTACACTGGTTGGTCAAACAGTCTGCAAAATCCGTGATCTACGTATCATTCGGAAAGCAATTCTCAAGATGACGTTGGCATTGGGTATCTGCTCAATACATTCCATTGCAAAAGCAGAGAATGGTCAAGTGGATTCTTTGAAAATTCCAGAGCAGCTGGAACCCAATAAGAAGACGGAGCCTATTAAAAAACCAGAGCAATTGGGACCAAACATGAAGAATCTACCAAGCACGGAGAGTAATAAAAGCGATTCGAGAATATATGATGCAACTGTTATAGGGGAGCCAGTGGCTATTGGAAAAGACAGGCAGCGGGTTTGGAATAAGCTTCTACAAGCTAGGATAATCTATCTCGGAGAAGCAGACCATGTCCCTGATCTTGATGATAAAGTAAATTCTCTCTTGCTTTTTAAACTTATTTTAAGCAGAGTTTGACCACGCATATTAGACCCTAGATGGTCACCTTGATTTTCAGATTCATTGCATCTTAGAAACCCCACACCTCATAATCAACGGTGTAAACTACAGAATTTTAGATCACAGGCCTAACAAAATAACGGTTTTTAACAATGGAGTTTAGGCTGATCAAACATGCCGCCTTCCAGATGCCCCTGTCAATCTGAGCGCCTCTCCTTCATAACATGTGAGATAACAATTAATAAACAACAAAAACATAGAATCTATTCCTAAACACATTGCGAGACCAATGACTTACCATGTGTGACACTTCGCATGTTTGACACTAAGGACACCATAATATACTAAATATCTGCTCACTTCAATGAAGCGTACCAGCACAGAGCGGGTAGAATGAAGCATGGTTGTGGCAGAAGACTTATTCCGATGGTGGATGGACAGCGAGAAATACGATGATAGATGGGGCAAGGTGATCTCTTTGATTGCCAAGTTGTTCCACATCAAACTCTGTTAATAAAATGTAAAGCTTGTTTGATGCCCAACGCTAGAGCACGGTCCGAGTTAGAAAGATACGAATGCATGCAATGAAAAAATGATGTAGGTGCCTAGCAATATTTCCGCAGCTGATGATGGCAATCGAGGCAATAAATCCGAAACATATCCTAGGCATATTTTAATGTGAATCTTTATGATTTTGCATTGAATCGGCGAATCGATTCAAGATCTAATGCACAGATCAGAACCTTCAATCATGAAAGAACAAATATTTTGAAATCCCCTACTTCTTTCAACGCTTCTGCTATGGCTGTCACGAGCAAGTTTATAGTAGTATCAAACGACAACCAATATCCAGATCTTCTCTCACGTAAATCCGAATAATGAATGTAAAGTAGATCTGATAGATTTGATCTTTCGGTAATATATATGTAGATTTGGCAGAAGTACAGTCAACATGACTCGGGCAACGCTTTGGAAAACGAGAACTGACAAACTACTTAGTCCCCACAACCTGTAATAAATATCATGACATCATTTTTTTTCTCGAAATTGCTGAAGGCCACAATAACATCTTAATGTGTAGGCCAATCAAATTGTAGATAAATGACATTTTGTAATTGTTTTGTTAAGAAATGTGCAAGTTTAATAATATTTATTATGGATTTGAAAAGTGTTTATTAGTTTATGAAAATGATAAAAAACCTTGATTGGTTGAAAAGTGTGAATAATAATAACTGGTTATGGAATTGTGAAACCTATAGTTACACTGCCATGGGCAGTACTAATAACATGCATGAAAGTTATACACTATCTATAAAGAATTTAAATTCATGAATATTTCTAAAAATTAATAAAGTTTTCACGTTTCACTCTTGATCCTTATTTTCCATTCAAAAAAATTACACAATCAATATAAAATTATGATGATCCTTCTTTTGACATAGAACACTTACAAATTCAAAATACCTCAAATATAGATTTATCTCTAAGTCTTCTCTCGAGATTATCTTAGAAAATTTTATAGATGTATATCCTTCACATGTAATGAACTCGTAGACATCTTAGAATTTTAAACGACCTCTGCATGTTTTCAGTTATAAATGAGACCCTTCATAAATTTTCTTCACGACAAAACCCAAAAATAAATCGCATGGAAACCTAATGGAAATGTAAACATTTAAAAGTTAACCAACACTTACCGAATCGTATTGTGATGTTTCTACAACACATGACCAGAAATAATTGCACGTTTGTAAAATTGGTAGATATAAGTGACTATTAAGGCATGAACATCCATGAAAGCATAATGGAAAGTGGATTTTTGTTTGCAAAATGCCTCAAAGAGATGCGGTTTCATGGAATGCCATATTTTTAGGATATGCAGAAAACAGCTCTAACAATGATGCTCTCAAACTATTTGAGGTAATAAAGCAATCTACAATGTACCTGTCATCACCAATCTAGCACTATGATAATTCTTCACCGGGAATTCCTCGTGCTATGATTATTTACTAATGCACAACCTTTAGTTTGGTGGATGTAATCTGGAAACAAAACAACAACATAACACAAGAATACCATCGACTATGATAAGATGGAATGATGACAAATCTGAAATATCAAAGTAAATTATAATATTAACATGAAGTTGTTGCAATCTCACCCATGAGGTACTTCAAGTGTTATTGACTTCACTTGCCTTTCACCAAGACTATGGGAGAAACTTTACAATTACACCTCTTAATGGCTTCTTCAACACACCTTTAAACTGATGGCTTCCTTCGCACACTTCCTACAATATTTCTCACTACTTCCTTCTATGCTAAATGAGGGGGGTGGCCTCTCTATTTATAGAACTTCCAGGCTTATCCATCCTATCTCTAAGATAGGATAAGAAATCCACTCTGATGAATCATATTCCATACCTTAACTCTTATCTGTACATGTAAGCTTATCTCTTAAGATAAGATAAACCTTATCATTTTACATGGGTTCCACATTTTTAGACTTTTTACAAATAAAATACACAAAATATTTATGACCTCACTCCTTGTCCTTATTACCAATATAATATTTCTAATTCCTAATCATGTAGATCCTACTTCTCTAATTACCCAAACTTTGACATTTTAACATTACCGGACCACTTACGACAAATATTTACTTTTTACAACATTCCTATTGTACTTTGACTATTACCATACTCCACATTATTGGCGACAATGTACTGACGGTGCCGTTATCTTCTATCAAACGCTACTACTAATTATACTTAACAACATCCTATTCCTAATACATACATTAATGAAATAGAAATTATGGAGGAAAATTTTAGTGTCGACATACCCTAACCATTTAAGCTTCGGTTATATGTGCTTGCATCTTTTGTCTCACTTATGTTTCTTGGAGAGATAATATGTTAAAGCACTAAGTGGTTCTTTTAATTTACTTTGACGTCAACACTTCACATTCACTACATTCTCAAGAGTGAGTGTTAGCAAACTTACATTTTTCATTTGAATTTGTATTTGATTATTTGAACACAACTAACTATTATTTAACATCCCTTCCAAAGGACTTTGCAATATTTTTTTTGACTTTAATTGAAAATCAGAACTGTCAATCACACCCCTTATCAACATCAACTAAAAAAAATATACCTATCCCTCTAAATCAAATAACATATTTTGTTTGGCATTCACATTTCATTGTACACATGCGATTGCTACTATAAAGACTCACATATGTGTTTCATTATCTCGGATGTTTTGAATGGTGCAAAAAAGTGGCATTGCTAAGTACATCAAGCCATTGAAATTTTTAATATTCTTTATATTTTTGTTTGGAGATATGTTGTGTTCTGTGTTTCTAACATGTATCTATAATTGTATAACCCCTCTTCTCAATATTTTTTATATCAATTTATTTTCTACAATAACGATAAATTAAGTGGTTTGGATGAATGTGGCGAAAAAATCGCATGAAAGTCTTTTCCACATCCTCATGCAAAATATAATATCTTTCTAGTGTGTACTAATATTTTTTTGGAAGAACCTATCTACCACTTACATTCATGATGGAATAAGGTAAAATTGAACCAGTGACCTACTAGTTGTTAACAATGTCACCTACCACTGCACCATAATTATTTCTAGCAAGCCATATTGAAAATTTGACTTTATTGTTGACTGGAAACGTGCGTGACACTTACCCTAGTCATATTTTTCCATGTTTAATGCTTAAAACAACCCACATTTTTAGCATTTTTGTAGGTAGTTGAGTGTTCATCGATGAAACTTTAATTAGAACACACTGGTATTTTAGTATCCTCACTCACACACAAATAATTTGTACTATTTATTCACATTACATTACACCTGCCATATTTATAATAATTGTTATTTAAATCAAAGGTTGATATTTTGGAAGGGGAACATACCTTGAAGAAAAAATAAGGGCTCAAAATCTAGATAAATCAATACAACTATAGTGGTTTTTTGACACATGGGGGCCACACCCCAGCAAGCAAGGACAAAATCAAGAAAATATAATGAAGAACAAAGATAGAGGATAATCTATCAGTGAGAATCCAAAAAACAAAAAACAACAACTTAAAACCTGTTAGACACTAGAAGAACAACAATGCAACTATTTTCTGACAATAGAAAGGGGAGGAGAGGAACATCTAGGCATAAAAAATAAGACAATGTCTTTACGTGGTGGGAGTGGTTTTTTTGTGAAAAGAATTCTTCTTCATATGAAATTTTTTCCACTCATCAGAAGCTTCTTACAAAGGAATAAAAACTTCAAGATCTATGATCCGCTGATATGTGTTGTTTGAACAATGAGAATGAGGAGGAACATTCTCCTTTACTGCTACATGCACTATTGGTTTAGTGTTTCCGATTCTTTAAGTTTCCCCAAAGGGAAACCCCCTTTTTACATGATTTGTGATCTCTCTGAAAGGGGTTTTTGGGACTGATTCAACCATGTCTTCCTCCTCAATGTTTGAATTAAGGATATCCTTTTATTCAAATACCAGTTGTTCAAGGAGGGTGTTTATCCACCAATTAGCATTTTCCTTTTTTACATTTTAATAACTTGCAATCAGGATCACAATGTCCCAAATAAAAAACATCTCCTGCATCTAAAAGGTAAACCCTCATAGACTAGACACCGAGTCTAAGTTTGATTTTCCACTTTAAGCTCAATGTGGGTTGGAAGATTCTTTGATGTATCAAGCACAACTAGGATTCTTGCATAGGTTGTATGTCTAAAATCATAGTTTTAGGAGTCAATTTGAATGATTTTTCGCAAGAAATTTCCTATGCAAATCAAACAACTACGATCCAAAAATTGCAAGGGTAAGTGGGGTAATCTTACCCACATTGGTTTGTGGGAAAAATACTGAGTGAGTAGGTTAAATGACGGGAACCATGGGTTTTAGATAAGGTAGCTCTATTGGCAGACCAAAAATTGTTTAACAATGATGTCCTTATCAGCTATAAAGGAAAAAAAAAAAATCCCTTAGCATAGGGGTAGAGGTCTGAATTTCCTGCCAGAAGCGGGAATCAATGCTTGGAAATTGAATCGTAGAGGATAGGGATGCTAGGACATAGACAAGAGAATCTATAGATCAAGGCATGATATTGGTAGAATGGTCCTCTTTTTCGAGGACTTCATCACTAAAGGTTACACTTGGGTTTCTCTCAACAGACCTCATGGTTTTTATCTCCATCTTCTTTTAAAAAAACCTCATTGAATGACCAATGGACCAAAAATTTAGTTGTAATATGAGTTTCCTAGCTATGAATATGGGGGGAACTCTAATATGTGCAACCTCAGAAGAGATTTTAGGTATTTCTCTACCTATGAATGGGTTTTGAGCTTCCCTAACATAGATATCAAGCTTTGTCGTGCCTCCTAATGGGTTCTTGGCAACATTTGTGCTGTTAGTATCAGATTTGACCTTTTTGCCACTATTCCTTATAAAAAGGGTTCCATTTCCACCTACATATATCTGAGTGATGAATCCCACACCATATTTAAGATCTAAAGTTGTACAACCAACATCCATGAAGATCTCAGGAAACAAATCCTTAGGGTGTATCATAGTATACAGATAGGGCTGTGGTTTCAAGAGAGGGCTGCCTCCACCCTGTGATTTCATAGCACCCTATGTGTGCAAAAATTCACGGCCTCTGCCTCCAAATTTATAAGGGTTTTCCGAAGCGGTGGAGTTATGATTCACATGAGCTATCATGGAACAACCCATCATTCATAGGAGCTATCTTTATAATAATACAATAACTATTATTTTAAGTATATAAAATATATGGACCTAATATAAACCAAAGTCATTTTGTATGTTTTTTTGCTAATACCCTTGAATTAAAAATAAAACATAATATTGAAGGATTGAAGAAAAACATTGATCATATATCGATAATTGTGAGAGTACATGTAATTTTTTTATAGATAAGGTAAAAAGAGTGATTTTGAAGGTATTAAGAACCTTGTAAAAAAAGATAGGCGTCAACACATAACAAGAAATAAAGTCAAGTGTCACCAAAGGAAAAGAAAGAGACCAGCCAAAAACACAAGGTAAGAAGGATCAAAAGAGGGAAATGGATATTCCAAAAAACTGGTCAAACATGGTTGACCTTCCTCGAGAAATACTGTAAACCTCTATTGAACAAACCTAGCTAGACACAAAGGGTGGATTACCCGTAAGGATCTCTACCATGGGATCGTAATCTCACTTTCATGGGTACACTAGAATTATTCCATTTATTTGTTCTATTAATGACTATCTAACCTCCAAAACTATTAGGATCCATGTTTTCAATAAGATGGATTTCAAAGATCTCTTTTCTCCCAATAATTAACTCCTCGCTAAATATTTTTTTAGTACCACCAAATTGTGTTCTTGAAGGGAGGTTCAATAACTATGTAGTTTGAAAAAATAACCAACCCCACAAAATCCACCACAGGTGGGGAAACATGAGTCTCAACCGGTACCTGAATCTCCCCTTTATACTTTTATGAGACCTCCCAATTCACAAATACATCATCCTCTTAAACATTTTATAATGCCTGAAAATTGGCACACCGGAAACTATGCTAAAACTTCACCAACCACTTACGAAAATTTACGAATTGTTTTTAATTGTTACAAGGGTAATGGTATTAGTTACGTTTAATTATTTCTTCTCTATTAATTTCTATACTCCCTTAAGGAAGCAAAATCAATTTAATAATTGAATAATCTTATTCTGTTTTGAAAATTTGTTTCATTTAAAATATCCCCTAAGTTAAATTTACCCATATTTACCGAGATAATTAATACTTATGGTGCACCCTAAATTTATTTATTTAATTTACCCCTTTACATTTGTTCCTTTTAACCCCTTAAATTAATTTATTTCCATAACCCCATGTTCAACATTAGTTTATTTAGTCGATAAATAATAATGCCATATTTTTATTTAATTACTCATGTTCCATATTATTTATTTACCCATAGTAAAATAAGAGTCACACATCTCCTTACCCACTAGCAACCATGTATAAAACTAACATAGGTGCCCCATTAATTTTTAAAACAATTATTCCCATCAAAAGCCTACAACTTAAAAAGTGTAGGGTTTAATATCCACCCTTGGATTAGGACAATAGGAGCCCTTAGATCTAGGTTCGACTAGAAATCCCTAAATATCCTTATGTTTTCCTTGTTATTCTTTTGTTTCCCTAATTTCACTCATTTGCACATTTTGGTTTTACAGGATTGAGGGGAAGGACGCAATGGTGCATTTGGAGGCTATGGAGAGAATTTATTTATTTATATTCAAGATTCAAAATGAGGAGATTTTCTACCCATATATCCTTTTAGATTTTTTATTTATATATTTGGGGTTGGATGTGCATGGTATTAAGTTGGGGTTTAGGCCCATAAGGGTTGTGTTGTGCATGTTTGATTAAATTTGGTGGGTGTTGGCCCATCTCCCCTCCCCAACATATGTTAATATGTTTGGGGAGTGGGGGAAAATAAGGGAAGCACCCCCCTGCTCCACTCCTCCCTTCCCCTCCCTTTTCATTATTTAAAAAAATAACCAACATTTTTTTTACTATAAAGTTTGTTTTAAATTTTTGTTTTTATAAAAAAAAGCAAAAAGTTACTTTTTCTTTATTATTTAAGTTTTTTTATTTAATATTATAACTATTTTAATATATAAAATTAATTACATAACTATTTTATTAAATATATAAATTTAAAACTCATATAATATATGTATTTATGTATATTTATTTTTTCTCTTTTGCATTAATTTCCCACAATATATTTAGGCAGCCATATACTTGTATAATTCACACATATAAACATGTAATACATATATTTGTATTATATATATATATATATATATATATATATATATATATATATATATATATATATATATATATATATATATATATATATATATATATATATATATATATATATATATATATATATATATATATAGTTGTAAAGTTAATTATTCATTTCATTTTAAACCAATACAAAAATAGAGAGAGAGGACATCTCTTCATTTGAAATAGAAATTTATTTACATACATCCTTTTTTTAACATTGTTAAGTGTTATATTTAGAATAATAAAATTATACCACTTTTAAAAAGAGGAAATAATGTAAACATCAACCAAATCATTTAAAAAGGAAGAAACAACACATTTTCTCATTTTATTTCTTGTTCAAATTTTTTGTTTTATATTAAATAAAACTTTGAAACTCAATGGTGCATTCAACATAATGCAATATGAGAACATTACAAATCAAAATGGATTACAACTTGTAATTTATTGTTTCAACCAATTTACAAAATAAAATGATACAAATCAGATTTGGGATATCCAATTTACAAGAGCTCTATTATTACAATATAATTTCAAGTCAATCCACACAATGAGGAAACAACACTAAAAGGTTTACAACACTTCATTTTTCTTGGCATCATAAAAATATAACTCCATGCAAGACATAACATTGAACTCATTCATTTTTGTCATCTTCAATTCATAACATCAAGGAAGCGGGTGCAGGCAACACTCACATCCCTGACCTTATTCCAATGAGAAGGAGAAGCCATCCTTCTCATTGACCCTAAAGCCCCATAAATGGACACATAGAAATTTTTTTGCAACCAATGAATTATTTTTACAAAGTCTTTACATTACATACACTCGAGCCAAAAAATAATGCAACACATACAAGCACAATAACACTAATATAAACAATATGCAATTTTCCAACACAAAGGCTTAAAATCTAAGCCAACGGAGATGAGAAATATGGGAACCACCTCCTTTTACCTACCACGTTAAATAGGGGTTCCAAAAAATAGCCTCCTTGTACATATCGCATGCCACTCAAAATATCCTTATATCTCCCCATTTAAAAATATATAAAATGTAGCAATTTTTTCTGTTTCTTTCCCCATAGGTGGAACACACAAATCACATTCCCCCAACAATGCATGGCTTACAACTCAATTTTACCTCCCTAATGGCACCATTTTCCATCTCCCACACCATTCTTAAGGTCAAAATCCACACAATCCCATGCAAGAACACATACATCCATTCGCTTTCTCACATAACACAAAAATAAGAAAATAAAATGCAAGGTGTATACCCTACCTTTCCATTTCCATGCCTCCAATCCTCAAGAAACAATTTCTAAGCATTTTGAAGTCAAATAAAAATCCAAGGATACCAAAAAATTAACTCATGTAAAATCCCAAAAATATTGATGTGTGCAACTAAACCAAGTAATCCCCAAAACTCCTAAATAACTCACATAAATAGAAAGAGAGGAAAGGATGGTGAGGAGGCTCCCTGTAGGATGCCACGTCACTCTTCCTCCAATCCATCTCACCAAGTAAACATAAATACCAAGAATCATACATGGGTGGGTGAGTGTATGACAAGTTCCACTTACACACACAAACATCCACTCCATACTTCCAAAGGCCATAATAAAGAAGGTAAATAAAAAGGTGACATTAATTGTCCCTATTTCATTCAAAAACAAATCATGAGGGAAAATTTTTTCCCCTTACTTCAGAGGTATGGTTTATGGGTGAGTTTAAGAGGTATGGGACAATTCTAACCTGTCCCACAAGCCTCCAAAAGTGGCTCCAAAGACAAAATTTCATATTTGAAAAGTGAGGTTAAGTACACAAGTCCAAAATCAATAAAATCCATCTCAAAACGATAATATAAAAAGTACTACCTACCGTAATTGATTTCCACATAGTTGCATCCCAACTTCGTCTAATCACATGATTAATTAACTAACAAGTACATTAATTAAGCAATAATAAAGTGAGCATGTGTTACAGTAAATAAATCACATGCACAACTAAATCAATAAAATGAAAGAGGGGAAAGAAACACCTAACCCATTGTCACATTTAAGGTCACCCTTCATGGTAACCTCCTAAAAAAACTCAATCAATAACACAACAATAAACACGAACACAAATTTACCATGGTGACCTTGTTGCAACATCCAATATTCCTTCATTATTAGTCTCCTAACCCCTTTTTGTTATCGTGATATAATTTCTTGTAGCTAATAAAACAATACCCCTTTGACCTAAAGGCCTCATCAAATATATCAAGAGATAAAACACACACATATATATCATCCAACAAAATCATACACAAAGCTATGTCATCATCATCTAAATTAGGAATTTCTATCAATTATTTGCAATTACTAAACATCTCAATTTTGATTAGTCATAACATCAATAAGATCATAAGGCTAGTCCTAACATCTCAATGTAAAATTCATCGTGAAGGATCTAAAAAATCAGTATATAATAGAGTTATATCTCTTGATCATCATAATATACTAAAATGTCTATCCAAATTATGAGTCACAACATATCAATAATTAATATGTTCATACTGGCTATCAACATGCTAAACAAAATTTAATAATAATGTCTATGTCTCTAAAAAAAAATAATAAAAATCAAATTAAAATAAGTGTCGAAGAGGATTTGGCATTACATTCCCCTCCCGTTCAACTCGACTTCCTCTTGGAAGTCACTGAAAGAGGTTAGGGAAACAATACATACGAATAGAAGTCACGCCTTTCGTAGGGTTTCTTTACTTTGAAGCAGAAGTGTGTCCTTCAGTCCTAGTTCTGGTAAAAAACTATTGTAAATAGAGAAGGGAGACTATTAGGCAGAGATAATAGCCTTCCTAAACAAGATTGTTAGCATTCAATCCTACAGAGTAATCTCTACGAGGTTAACCATGTTACAACACTGAACATTTAAATAGGAATTTTTGATGGAATCCCAATGAACTAATAATATCCATGAAGAATAGGAATGGTTATGTACATAAGGTGTCCATGTGTCCACACATGGGTGTAACATAAAATAGAAAGGAAAGTGTAAGACTTATACTATGGTTGAAATACCCTTCACATTCATTATTTTACAAATACCAATCATGAACTTCAACATTTCATGAGGAACTCCACTTTCCTATGTGGCAAAAAAATTCAAGGTAAAAAAAAAATGAAGCTTAACAAAAAGGAAAACACTTAATTTTAACAAAAGTGTTTACAAGGATGCACATAATTCATTGGAAGTACTTATTATAATTCAGAAGGGCTCACTTAAATTTTCATGGTAACAATAAGCATAATCTTGGCCACAAGGTTTTCATAACATGAATTTGGACCCAAATAGTGTAACAGACAACCACTAATCCTTATTTTGAATACCCAAGCAATTATATAACATTTCCATTTTTTGGGGATAGGAAATATTTTCCCATACTATCATATTGACTCATGAGATACCATTAACTCTATATAACAAATAAAAATTTGTTAATTCTAGGCCCTCCCTAGCTCAAAGAATTCAAAAATGAACACAAGCTTATTATTATAACACATAGGAATAGTCAAGCGAGATAGGAGAAAATAGGAAACAAGAGAGGTCTAAGTAAAAAATTTAGTAGAGCATCACACAAAACATTCCTATTGAAACTTATGAAAATAACTTGCCCCTTTCTCCTCCCCAAAGGTCAAGGGGGGGAACAACATCATGTTTCTTCAAAAGGAAGGAAGGTTCTAAGATTCCTCCATATCCTTAACATATGTTTCCTAACTTCCTAAACTTGCCAATAAGCGTAGGTCACCAATGGCCTATTCCAACACAAGAGGGTGTCTCTCTTAAAATTAAAGATATAGACTCACACCTAAACTATCATAATCATACACCTATCAAGATAAGAGGAAAAAGGGAACGATGGCCTAAAATGTTCCAACAAGGGGAAGTTACACATATTTATGTGTATGGAAAATAAAAAAATGACTAGAGTACATCACTATCAACAAAGCACTCCTTTATTTAGGATAGGCAAACTGATTAAAAGATTAAAATAGTTTCCACAGTTAGCAAGATGGACATAGGGCCCACCAATATGAACATAGAAATTATTCCATTCTAGCAAGTTGATACTATCCTTATATATACTTCTAAAATTTTCATACTAACCGGTGAGAGGTATAACACAATCTAGCATGTAACTTGTGTTATCAACATTAGACATATGTTTTCTTGTTTGATATAACAAGGAAGGTATACTTATTCTTTTATCATGGTTCCGACTCTGGAGTTCATTATGAAATTTGTACAATTTTTTGTAATACTAGTTTAGCATTGAAATGACTTATTCTTTCATGATTTATAATTCTAGTATTATATCATATACTAATTACCTTAAAATATTGACAATTTTACAATAATAACATAATATATGCTATATTAAGGCTATATATATATATATTCGATACATTTTTTTATAATATTTCAATATTATTTTCAACACCCAAAATCTTAGGGTGCAATTGAGATTAGATGCTCACACAGTAGCTAAAGGGAAATTTTTAATTAGTTTTATCATTTAGGTTTTATCCTTTATAAATTTTGGGGCATGCAATAGAAATTTATACAATTGAGGTTGTTTTTTTATACATTCTACTCATGTTCAATCTAATAAAATTACCCGTTCCATAATCTGAATGATGATATACAAGTTATAATTACGTTTTCCAAGCATATTTCTTATAAGTTTTCTAATTAATGGGTTTTTTTTGTATTACTATATCCCATATCTTATGTCATTAATGGTCATCACCAATGTTGGTAGATTATCTTTCCATTCTATATAGGTAGAAAAGTTATTCATTCTACTTCTATGGGAAGTATAAGAAGTTTCTTTGTTATTTTTTACATAGTTTTTTTTATTCTATTAAGCTACCAGGTTAGATTAAGGACCGTCTTCCGTAATGTCCAAATTTATTTATTAAGTTTTGAAAGTCCTACCCTCCCAATTAGAGTTTTATTATGTTAAATTTTATCACATTACCAATCAAATTTTAATGAGTAGGAAGAGCCAATTTTATGACATTATTAAGGTCATAGAAACAAGTTTTCACTAACCAAAATGGAACAAAACAAGTTTAAAATAGTTTTCCCAAAAGTGACATGCATCACCGATGCATTCTAGGTGAGTCTCCACAAGTATTGATAAGTGATTTGATGAAGGTGTACCTTATGGGGCTATAAATTTACTTTTACGTGTTCAAAGAGTTTATATCAGTGTGAGGGAGAAGATAATGTTTATAGTTTATGCTCAATATCGGTTCACTATATAAGAGAAAGAATTTCCAAAAAAAATGTATACCTTCACAAGATATCGTCAACGAAGAAATTAAGATTGAAAGGGGAAAATTATCCCATAGACATAACGCTTCCTCACTAAGAGGAAATAAAAATATCAAGAGGGTAGTCAAATGATTTATCTAAAACATAGCCTTTAAGGCCAAGAGTTCTAGCCCGGATGAGAGGTCATGACATAAAACACAACTATGTAGATGAAAACTTAAGACCAATAAAACAAAAATATTTAAGCACAAAGTCTAAAAAATCCTAAATGCATCCATATTTGACCAAACATAAACTTGATGCTAATAGATTATAATGTGGTATACCTTTGTGTTCAAGTGTAAATTTGTGTTCTTATGAAAAGAAGATAAATCCTACTAACTTCAAACAACTAATCAAACCTATAATAAACCATTAAGATAAGACATAAACAAATGAACTTTAAAAGCATGCATTATGAATTAAAATAGAAATATGATAATGTTTATTATACTCTTTAGAAAGATTGATTAAAGTGAGCCTAGTTTAGATTCTAAGTAATCAAATTGTGTGTTGTTTGCTCCCAAAAATAGCGAAGATATCTCTCCAAGTTGGCTACATGGCCAATCTTTAGATCTTCCCTTACTAACTATATTTGGAGTGGATGGATGTAAGATGGAGGAGATCTTAACAATGGAGTATGGCCAAGATCCAAATGTTTTTTAGCTTAAATCTATAACCAATGATTTCTTATGCCTTTTCAAAGTGCTTGAGATATTTTGTTATGTAAACAAGGTGTGTTTGAAAGGGTGGGGTGACCCGTTTATTTACAGTTTTCCACTTGGGAGAGTTTGGAATTTTCATTTATTTGGGACTAAAGTTTAAAAATCACGTTAGGATTAGGAGCGAAGTAATCATGCTTTATAATAGTTAAAATCGATTAAAAAGTGATTAGAGACTCATTGAGAGTTAGGAGGGGTCTTGTTAATCATTTGTGACTGGTAGATAGCGTAAAAAGCTTGCAGAAGTGGTTTAGAGAGAAATAGGAAGGTTATGAATAGTAAAAAGGAGGAATGTTCAGATGATAAGAGAGATATTAACCCAATTATCTGATTTGAAGAGGAATATGACTGAAAGAGTGTCATGAATGGGCATCTGAGGATGGAGTGAATAATAGCTAAATAACAAAGTATTGTCAATTGGTTGAATTGGAGGAAATTCTAAGTGTAATAATATTTTAGGTGTCTATATTTTCCCCTCTTTGGGGTGGCGTAAGTAACGTCACATCAAAGAAAGTATACTAGTATAAACAAGTAATTTGTTGAAGAGGTAGAATAAAAATGAGTAGAATGAAGGATGCCCCCTTGATTATCGATGGGGTGATGGAAGAACTTGATTGATGATAAAAAAGATGAAAAAAAGATAATAAAAGAAAGAATAGTGTGAAGAAAAGAAAGGGGATATAGAAGAAAAGGAGTATGAGGAAGGGTGAATGAGCTAACATCCATCCATTTCTTTTTAAAAAACTTTATTTTTCATCATATTTATAGCGATCTTCATCATCAGTTCCTTATTAAAAAAATGATTAAAAGTGTAGTATGACATGAAAATCCATACATGAACATAGATGTCCATTGATAAAAATATTAACTCTGTGCAACATACAAAATGCAATGTAATACGAGAAAGTAAAATATGCCTAACTCCATGAAACATATAGAATGCAATGTTATAGGACAAAGTAAACACGCTAACCTAATAGTTAAAACATAATGCAATGTTTTTTTTTTATCGAGCTTCAGTTTTGACCTGTGCAAATTAATGAAAAGGGTTAACAGTGGTGCCCTAAGCAAGGATACATGTGAGGGGAATAATAGAGGACATTTGGTTCCGATGAAAAATTAATGTGCACTATGAAACCATACAAAATAAATCATTTTCCCCCAGAGTACAGATGAAGTAGGAAAGATGATAAGGCCAAAAGATGTCTCGTTAATGTGCAATAAATGATCTTATTTTACTCTCCTTTTTATCAAGCTGGACTACATTTTGTGACTTTTGTTTGGTCTAATATAAGTTAGGATGTAATTGTCCATATTTTTTTGGATTTAGTTCTAATGTCTAAAAACTCTGTAATTCCTAACAAAGTCTGTGGGAAATTCAATTTTTGCAATAAAATAGGTCACAATCAGTCAGAAGAACAAAGTATGAAGTTGATCAACACCTTTTGAGGGAGCATTGGTTTCAATATGGCATAGTTCCTAAACTTCCAAAATTAGTTCCAGAACTCCATCACATAGATAGGGAGCTCTGTTGAATAGTTCAAGAACCTTCGGACTTAGTTTCAAAACTCTAGGACCTAGATTTCGGAACTCCTGCGCAAAGCTACAAAAATTTCACAGTTAGTTCTGGAATAGTTCCCTTTAGCTCTGGAACTTCTCCGAAGTTCTGAATTCAATGGGTATATGTTTATTTTGAAAACATACGATGATAGAGAAATCAACGGGCCTTCTAATCAAGAGAAGATCAACAAATTTTTGATTCTTCATACTCGTGATCCAGAGATAACTTATTAGACAATTTGTACGTCCAACAAAGTTTCTAAATTCCACATCTATTTTGGGAACATATTCAGTTCCATTTGAATCACAATAATAACTATGGTTGTAAACATGCATCTTTGGATGATGAAATATACATAAAGACCTGTACATAGATTTAATATATAGAGAGAGATAGACAGAGAGAGATATATAGATATAAAGGTATAATGAAGTTTTTTAAGATAATAACATTTCAAGTAATAAAAATAAGCCACTTCATTTTGAGAGAATAGTACTTTGTCAAATCCTGATTCAAGGTGGAGCAAGGGCCCACTCCTCGAAGAACCAGGATCCTTTATTTATTGGTATTTATATTTCTAAGCAAATCATGTATATCTGTTAATATTGTAAATACTTTTGATTCTTTAGTTGAATTATATTATGTACTTGTCACTGCAGGTGTTATAGACTAGAATCTTATTTCCTTGCAAAAATTTTCACAACGTCTATCAACCGGGTGTTTATTTCCAAGAAAGTGTGTTTACTTCTGTAACGTGTGTTTATTTCCAAGCAAGTGTGTTTACTTCTGTAACATGTGTTTATTTCCAACAATTTATTTAATTATGTAATGTGTGTTTAATTCCATTAGTTTATTCCAGCAATGAGTGTTTATTTCAACAAGTTTCTTGTAGCATAGATATAATAAGGTTTTGGCCATGGAATCCGAAGGACACTGCAAAAACCGCCCAGAAAATTAAAATAAAAAATACCTATAGTTAATTACTAGATCACTAGGATTCTTCTTGTTGCATATAGCTTCAGACACAACTCTGGTTTGAATATGACATCAACAAAGAGTTGATTAAATTAAAGGAATAAAAAAACCCATAATTTTTGGTGTCATTTTTGGGGAACCACTAGTTAGAATTGTCTAATTATGTGTCAAAAAGAGCAACAATCATACAACTAGTAATTGAAAAATATTCCCTACGTTATCATAGAAATTATTAGTAGACCCAGAGACTCAAAGGGTATATTTCTCCCCAAAAACATCTCAACAAGAATTTTCAGCATCCTCTAGTTCAAATAAGGAAGTTGACTAATAGTTGGAAGCACCATTGTCCCCTGTTATATAAGAAGTAGAACTGCCACCTTTGGAATTCTTGGATCAGTCAACAGAAGGAAGTGGAACTTTTAGAAGAAGGATTATCTCCCAAGACTCATTTAGAGTAATTTTTGATTCACAATTGAGTAATCAACCTCCTACTCCTGAATTCTCACCTTCACCAAAGAAGATCACATACCACATTGATTGGGAGAAAAGTCTAGAAATTACTAAAAAAAAATGACACGAGAAGCTGAAAGAGAACCTGATAGGACTTTTAATTAGGAATTTTAATTATCCAATTCATTTGGATGATGATGATACACCTATGAATAATATTTTACCTGCACATTTACCCACATTTATAGGGATGTCATCTGAAGATCCTGACTAATTTTTGTTGGAATTTTAAAGTATTGTGTCAGACTTATGATTACAAAATATATAATCCAAATGTCAAGTTGTTTCCATTTATTCTAAAGGATGCATAAATGAGGTGGTTTATGGGATTAACATCCAATTCTATTACCACTTGGGAAAAAATGGAAACTTCCTTCCTAGACAAATATCAAGACTACTATAGAGGGAGAAATAGGAAGGAAGAATTTTTCAAAATAAAGCAAGAAGACTATGAGAATATGGAAGATTATTTGGACAAATTCGTCTTTGTAAGTAAAAGGTGTGGATTTGTACTTTAAGAAGAGTTAAGCAAGACCATTTTTCTTAAAGGTCTGGATGATGAATCTAGGGAATCCCTTAATTTTATGGGAGGAGGAAACATTGATCAATTGAGAATGAATGATATTAAAGACATTTGTATAAGTTATTCAAGAACAAGGGGTAGACCTAGAAAAGGGAAAACAATGAAAAGTTTGAATCAAGATATGAATAAACTTATTGATTAACTAGAAAACTTTAAAATAAACATTCTAGTTCAATTAACCTCCACCATGGATGGATTTGCAAGCTAAAGCAAATGCCAAAACTGAACCATTAGCTATGTATTTTCCTAGATGTAGGAAAAAGCATGCAATAAGAGATTGTCCTCTAGATAAAATGGAAATGTGTTTTATCTGTGAATCTAGGGATCATAAGATTAATGATTTTTCTCTTCTTCCATTTTATAAAAAATTAGCTTAGACAAACCTATACTCCATCCACATCAGAAGAAGTAAAATTTTTGCAGAGAGAACCTAGCCAGGGGAAGTTCATGCCAAGGTCATTTCTTAATCCTTGGATGATGCCATGGGATACTAAGACAATCCCACAAATTTGGGGATAACCACCTTGGGCCCCTCAACCAACATGGAATTCCCAAGATTGGGTAATACAATCATGGTATGCTAAAGGACACCAACAACCATGGTCTGGTCAAGGCAACGCGTATGCTTGGTCACAACCTAGGTGGATCCCTAATAAATACACTCAGGGAAGATATATCCCAATCAGAATAAAAAATCCATAATGGGTTCCCCAACACAAAATTCAAAGATTGAAAATGTGGTTTAAACATAAATACTAGCAAAACCAATGGCTAATCCCATAAACAAACAAACAACCCTTGTCTATGGGAAAGAACAAGAAAACCTAGTTGATCTTAATGCCATGGATTATAAAGATATTCAAACTTGATATGGTAAAATAATTAGTAGTCCACCTGTTATAATTACTGAAATGATAGAAGAAACTGAAACCCCGAGTTTGGTTGTTCCTAAGAAAGATGAAAAAGAAAAATATAAGGATCCAGATAACAACTCCATTAAAACTCCATTTCCAGAGAGATTTACAGAAGTTATAGTGACTAAGGAATATGAGTTGGTGTAGAAGTTGAGGAAATTAAATATTGAAATACCATTGTTATAAGAAATCAAGGACATTATGTAGTTAAAAGAGTTAATCAAAATACTATGATTAAAAATACCTGGAAGGAAGAAGCAGTACCCCAGGACTATTAAGGTAGATGAGAAACTTGCTGATTTATTAGCAAGAAAACTCTTACATCCCAAATACGGAGAACCGAGAAGCCCTGTTATTTCTGTATCTATAGGTAATAAAGATATACATAATGTTTTGGTTGATTTGGGAGCATATATAAATGTGATGACAGTGGATGCTTTGAAAACATTACCATTAACATGTATACAACCTACTAGCACCATATTGTAGATGGCAGATCAGTCAGTAGAAAAAACCAGGGGTTATTGAAGATGTGTGGCAGTTATGGTGGAGTCATGGGAATATCCAGTGGACTTCCTTATCTTACAGCCAAAAGGTAATACACTTGGTTATCCTATTATTTTGGGTATAACAAGGTTAGCTATAGTTGCTGCCTTAATTGATTGCAAATTAGGTGATATGACTATCTCAAATGGTAAGAATTCTAAAAAAAATTCCTTATATCCCTCGGTATGACCTTTTATTGATAATCAAGAACAATTATGGGTTGATGATCCTAATACTAATAAGAATAACCTATCTTCTTTGGCTATGATAACATTGCAAGATCACGTACGGGAGGTGGAAGATATGATTAATCAACCATTGACTAAACACAAATTGTCCTTGGAGAAATGAGGGATAGGTCTGGAACCTATGAACTTAGTTCTGGAACCTACAAATTTAGTTCCAGAACATTCACACACTTGTCTCTGGAACCACACAACCAGAAATTCCATTTGAATGCAAATAATTTCACTCTGGAGGAACGTGATTTATTTTGGGGAGGGGAAAGAATAACTACAGAATCAATAGCTTTAGTCTCAAATATATCAGGAAATGGTGAGGAATTTCAGGAAAATAATAGTGACAAGGAGTTTGATCGACAACAAGGTAAGTATCATAACTCTGCCTACTATCCTTTTTCCAGTATTATTTCTCAAGGGAATTTTAGATATATTTCTACATATCATATGTTATTACCACATCCATTTCCACTAAACACCTTAATGGAACCCTTTAAAAAAATCAATTCATTAGACGCTGGAACCAAACATGTTGAGATTCAACTGAGTAAAATTTTGAACATTAATAGCTGGTTGAAGAATGATGAAGAAGATAAATTGTATGATGTTATGAAAGATCATACTCGAGATTTTTCTTGGGACTATAAAGACATGAAAGTAATCCATCTAAGTATTTTCACCCATAAAATCTATAATGAAAACATAAAACCAGTTAGACAACCTCAGAGAAGGATTAATCCAGCCTTAAGGGACATAGTCAAGCAAGAAATTGAAAAACTATTACAAGTAGGTTTTATCTACCCTATCTATGATAGTTAGTGGGTGTCTCCTCTTATAATTGTACCTAAACAGATCAAAAAATGGATAATTTTTGTTGATTATAAGGAGATGAACAAAGCCACAATGAGAAATTATTTTCCCTTACCATTCATAAATCATGTTTAAGACAACTTTGTAGGTAAAAAATACTTTTCCTTCCTGGATGGTTTTAGTGGATATAATTAGATCATATTTTTTACTGAGGATCAGGAAAAAACTATCTTAATTTTCCATGGTGTACCTTTTCTTATAGGGTATTTCCATTTGGACTATGTAATGCTCCAGTAACCTTCCAAAGAGTTCTATTAGTAATTTTTACAGACCTAACGCATGATTGTGTAGAGTATACATGGATGACTTTACTATGCATGAAGACAAATTTGATGATGGTTTGAAAAATTTGGATAGAGTATTAAAAACATGTGTGAAACACCATTTGTCTCTTAGTCATGAGAATTTTTTGATGATGGTTGATGAGGGGATTGTATTAGGTCACCACATTTCAAAAAGAGGAATTCAAGTTGAACAAAACAAAATTAGGATTATTTCAGACTTACCTATTCCTCAAACCCCCATAGATATCAAGTCCTTCTTAAGGCATGTTGGATACTATAGGAATATTATTATGGATTTTAGTAAAATTATTGCCCCCATGTTTAGTTTACTTACCAAGGATTCTGAATTTTGTTGGGATGAAAAGTGTCAACATGATTTTGAAGAAATTAAATAAAAATTAATCACTGCCCTATAATTGAGATGACCTAATTGGAATAAACCTTTTCACATCCAAATAGATGCCTCAAATAACTCAATTGGTGTAGTTTTAGGAAAGAAATATGAAGAAGGGAAAATTTATGCTATTTACTACCTTAGTAAAAAAATCTTACACCCACTGAAAGAAATTACAATACCACTGAAAAATAATTTCTTATTGTCATCTATGCAATTAATAAGTTTAGACATTATATTACAATGTATAAAGTATTTATACACACAAATCACTGAGCAATTAGATTTTTAATGAAAAAAACCTGTGGTTGGAGGTAGGATAATTGGATGGTTATAAATTTTCCAAGAATTTGATATTACCATAGTGAATAATCAAGGAAAATCTAATGTGGTAGATGATTTCTTATCAAGATTAACCACTATAAGGGAGCAAGATCCAGTTAAGGGAAACTTTCCACATGAACAATTATTTTCTATTTTAGCTAATACACCATGGTTTCATGATATGGTGAATTATTTTGCAACAGGGAAGTTTCCTCCCTCTTTTACTAAGAAACAAATGCATAGTTTAATCAAAACTAGTGCATAATTTAAATGGTTAAATGGAATGTTATTTAAATGTGGTCCTGATTTGGTTTTACGTAGGGTGTGTGAGAGAAGATGAAATATTTGGCATACTCAATGAATGTCATGATGAACCAAGTGGAGGACACTTTTTATTGAAGAGAACAACTCACAAAATACTTTGAACTGGCTATTATTGTCCATATCTATATAAAGATGTGAAGAGATATATAAAGTGGTATGATCCCTGTCAAAGGATGGGATAACCAACCTTTACTAGTGAAATGCCTCTGCAACCTCAAGTAGTGATTGAACTATTTGAAAGGTCGTGGATGGATTTTGTTTCTCCCTTTAGTCCTCCTTCAAAAGGAAAGGAGCACATTATTGTGTGTACTGATTATGTGACAAAGTGGGCAGAGATGTAGGCTTTAACAAATTCCACTGAAGAAGTAGTTGTTAGTTTCCTTTGACACATAATTATGATGAAGTTTTTGTGCACCAAGGAGTATAGTTTCAAATCAGTAGCCATCGTTCATGTATAATATGATCCAAGCCTTCACAATGTACTATCAGATCAATCATAGGAAGTCATATCCCTATCACCCACAATCAAATGGACAAGAAGAAGTAACAAATAGAGAATTGGAAAACATCCTTACCAAAACAGTTGAAGCAAGTAGAAGAGATTGGGTAAAGAGAATAATTGAGGCTGTCTGGGCGTATAATACAACTTAGAAGACTATAATAGGGTTCTCACCATATGAAGTAATCTATGGAAAAAATACATTGTTACTTATTGAATTTGAACTGGAAACATTGATGACAACTAAACTGGGTATTGAATTTGATGTAGCACAAAATGAAATAATTATATAACTCAATGAATTAGATGATCTGAGATTGGAAGCACTTTATCATATGGAGATAATCCAAGACCAAAGGAAGCATTGATATTATACACATATAAAGGAAAGGAAATTCAAGATAGGAGATTGGGCATTACTGTTTAATTCCAAGTACCAACAATTCAAAGGCAATTTGAGAACCAGATGGTTAGGACCTTATCAGATTGAGAAAATATTTGACAATGGCTCTATTCACCTACTTCCCATTGATAGTAGTAGAAGGACACTTTTGGTTAATGGACACAGGTTAAAAAATTATACGAAGCCTCCTATTAGAGATGAATTCTTGAAGAAGACAAAGAATTTGAACATATGGAAGAACCCAACTCTTCCAAAATGATCAAATAATCAGATGCATGAATCTAAAATAAAGGGAAAAGAATGAAAACTAGAAAATGTTGTTCTCTTCCCCAAAAAAACAAAAAAAAACAAAAAAAGGGAAGGAATGAAAACCAGTTAATGGTGTTATCTTCCTCCCAAAAAAATTCTCTCAGAGACCAATTGAAAACTAGAAATGGCGTTTGGTCTCCTCAATAAATGGATAATGTAAAATAATCAAATATGGAAATGTAGGGGACCTAAAGTAGCACAACAATACACAATACAAGAGAAGAGGAAAGAAGAAGGAACAAAAACACGTTAGGACAAAGAATAGTCATAAAATGATGCTTCTATTACTTCCAAAAATGCAACTCATTTGTACAGTGTGCATTCCGGTTTCTCTTCATTCCATCTTTGTACATTCTATTCTTTCTTTTTTTCCTCTATCCGCATATTCTAACAGTGGTATCAGAGCGTGGGGCAAGCATAGAGAGGAAGTGAGATATTTTTGTGACAGTCCCATTAGGGCACGTGAAAGAAATCAAAACTTTTCATGAAGCTCGAAAACAAATCATAGACTTTTGCATTCATATTTTTCATTACCAGCGATCTGAAGATAAAATATAGGTGCAAGGGCATAACGAAGAATGAAGAAAAATTGTAGGTTTTTCATTGACGGATTTTAGAAATGACAGCATAGAAAAATCTGCAGTCGGAAATCCAGGGCGCGCCATTAGGGCACGAAAAATCACGCTGTACAGTCGCGAATCAGAAGAATACACTCACATTTAAAAAAAAAAAAAAAGTCACGAAATACAGTCGTGAATGACACATTTTTAAGGAAATTAACAGTATTTTCGAGCACAAAATTTGAGCCCTGAGTTGAAAGATATGCCCATTTGAATTTTTGGGTTATGAGCACGTAATATTTAAATGATTCTATCTGTACCGAGTCCACGTGGCATCTCTGTGCTCATTCAAGATTTAACTCCTTCCTTCACTCTTGGAATAGCACCCATGTGACACATGGCAGCATCCACAGGTTTCCCTATTTCCTTTGTATTCTTCCTGAGTCTTTTCCATGGGTGGAGGCACTATATCTGACCCAAGACACATGGAGGCTTTGCAAATGTTTAGAAATTGCCCTTAGACTTTACCTTTGGAGTAGCGCGGATATGATAGACGTGGAGACCTATTATGGGCCTTTGGAATTTCTCAGTGACTCTGACCCTCACCTTTTAAGGATTTGGACACATCATGGAAGGACATTTGGGACACTCATTTGATAACCTACTCAGGAGTCGAAAGCTTTTGAATGCCAAATTGTTCCCTAGACACCTCAGTTACCTATAGGTTCTACATTCATTACTTAGTCTATTTGTCAAGCCACATTCTCCTTTTCTGAATTTTGTTGACCATTGGCCACGTGGCAGAAGTGATAGATCGTAAGTTTGAGGACGAAGATACCTTGGGCTATCCATCTTAGATAGTCTGTCATTGAAAAATATAGACACTTGGTAGCTTTTGCTAACACTCTTTCATACTTCAGTCTCAATCTTTGGAGTCGATATGTGAGGCGCAGAACAAAAAGCTGAGGAGGAAATGCACTACATGAGGAAGGCGTGAGGGTCATTCCCAGCAAGAAAGTGGGTGTGCTATTCAAGAACTAGAGCGTGTCATAGGGGATCAAATGGAAGTCGGAGAGTTGAATGTCATTATTGAAAAAAAAGAAGGTGTGCATAGGGCATGTGGAAAGAATCGTGTTCAAGGCACAAGGATGCGCGCAAAAGGACTACAGTCCTATGAAAAGTGCAACCAATATGAGGAATGCCAGAAGACTTAGCTGATGCAGAAGGTAAGTCTGTAGGACAGTGCACACAAGGACGTGCTATGAGGAGATAGGAAAGAAAGCGGGTGTGTAGGCAGGAAGGCGTGTACAGGGAAAATGGAAGCTCGAGTATGAAGAAGAATGAAAAGATAGGATTAGGAGACTATGCATCTTTGGAACTACATCTGTGTCACGAGGTGTCAAAAGAACAATCTTGAGTGTGCGCAACCTGAAATGTGAAACACTAGAGCTCAGGATGAAAATATAAGTTATCCAGATAACTAGGGAGATCTGTATTTCGGGAGTAATAGGGATCTGGATTCCGGGAACTCACTTACCATTGATGCTCAGTAGAAGGACACTTTTGGTCAATGGAAATAGGTTACGAAGCAGCTTTATAGGAAGCCCTACCTTACTAGAGATGAATTGCTTTCACAGACAAAGTAATTTGATCATATGCGAAGAACCTAGTTCTGTCCAAAATGATCAAATAATCAGTTATGTATGGTAAGTCCAAAATAAGAGGGAAAAGAATGAATAACCATGCAATTGGCGATCTTTCCCCCCCAAAAAAAACAAGAAAAAAAGAAAAAATAAAAAAGGGGATGCGAATGGAAACCAGTAAATGGCATTGTAACCGTCTTCCCCAAAAATAAAAACCCGAATCTCAAAAGACTCAATTAAAGACCTAAAATGTGCATTCTGGTTAGTCTCTTTAATAAATGGTTAATGCAAAATAAATTAGGAATTAATCCTCTGTCCGAATTTTAGCTAACATTTTCTAACCGTTTTTCCTTTTTTTTCACTTTTAGGAATGATGAGTTCATCAAGGCGGATGGAATACATCAGCAAGGATGGTAATTATGTCTTGATCTTATTAAAGGTTAAATTAAAATTTTTCATGTGTGATTAGACTTGACTTAAGAAGTTGGTATGATGAGCCATTTATTGTACATTATGATTAAAAGACAAGTAATCATGAGGGTGATGTCGATGGAACAAGAAAGTGGCAGATGTATTTGTAATGATCTATCATTTAGGAGGAATAAATGAAGTTGAGTAGCAGTTGTAGAAGAACTTCAAGGAAGAAGCAGAAGATATTTTTATTTGATATTCCGTAGCTAAATCACAACAATTTCATGTAGCTAAACACTAATAGTTCCGCAACTAAACCCAATAATTCCGCAGCTAAATCTAGTAGTTCTATCAGATAATTCTAACAGAGTAATAATTTGAAGAAGGAATAATTTGAATCATCCTCTTTTCCATGGGGATTAAAAAGAAATTAGAGCCAGAGGATGATACACAACTTCTCGCAGATGGAGAAGTGACCAGCCATTTTTTGGACAAACATGGTGGCTGGAGTTCCTAAAAAAGTTCTTGAGGTATAATGAAGAATTGGTAAGGGAATTTTTTGTAAATTTAGAAGAATCTTGAACTAAAGTTAAAATACATTGTAATTCCTTTTAATCGTCAATAAAATGAGTAATGTATCGGGGGTACCGATTGAACATGTTCCTAATCCTATAAAAGTAGACCCTCACAAGAACTAGTTGAAACCTTGATACAAGAGGGGGAATCTCAACCCTAATACATTTATAACACTAATAAAATCATAAAGGGGGTCAGAAGAGCCAACTTGCCCAAACCCTTTGACATGGTAGCATTTTTGCTAGTTAAGTACCTAACATGTGATGGCCAATTTGGGACTGTGGGAAGAGAGGTCCTTAATATGTTAATATATCTTAGGTATGGGGCTGCAAAACTAGAATATATAGTAAACCTTCCAAGGTTCCTTTTTGAATCCATCCAAACAATGGATCAGAGGTATTCTTGGGGAGTTGGAACAATTAAACATCATGGATTAGTCCATCTGGTTTGTTAGCATCATTTTTTTTCAAAGAAAAATGAAGAAGAAGCATGGGAAAAGTCTCCTTTAACAAATTCAAACAAATCCTTGATATTATCAGGAGGGAAATACTAACCCCTTTCTCCCTTAAAAGTAATTTGGATATTGACTCATCCTCCATGAAGAGAAACATGAAGGAAATTAGGGGGGGTTAATGTACCAAAGAGGAGGAGATCTGAAAGAATGATCTAAAACTACAAAACCTACTATGTTCCTTGAAAAGAAACTCCTTCCTTTGTAGCAATAATAGAAGAACTAATAGTCTATCTCTGACAGTGACAATTCATCTAAGCCCGATCATGAAGTGAAAATCAGAACAAGCTCTAGGAGGAAACCCACTTTAGGACATTTTGAAGCTCCTCAAAGAAGAAGTGTTCATAAGAGGTCTAGAGAAACTCTAAAGAATATTGAAGAACATAGATGGTTTGGAGAAAGAAGCTTGCTGATATTATTGGGCAGCATGACATTGAATCCTCCTTGAACAAGTCAAACTGAGGTGGAAAAAGAAGAGGAGAGATTTAAAGAACAATGATTTTCAAGAGATGAGTGAATCAACAATGTAGTCAAATGAATAAGAGGAATTGACATCTTGTAAATGAAAAGGGAAATCCCCTTTGATAGAAGAGGAATGCTCATTTCCCAAGGAACTTTCAAAAAACGAGGAAAAACAACACTTAAAAAAGAGTTCTGTTCTTATATAGAGTAGAACTTATCATCAGGGAGAAAGATGAGGAATTAAATTTTCTCAAACTCAAATTGGAACAAAGGGAAATGCTCATTGAGCAAATAAACAACTCAGACTCACAGATAAGACTGAAGAATGGACCATTGGTCAAACATCAAGATGGTAGAAAAAGATAGAAGAATGTCAATTGGCTAGTAAACATAAGTGATATGTCAAAGATATCTTCAATGAACCAGGTTGTGCAAATTGAATTGACTTACTGGCCACTTAAGACAGTTATGGGATGATACCTGTAGAGAACTTAATAAATTTAAAACATCAAATGAGGTATTAATAAGAAATATAGAAGAGGAGAAGAAGAAAAGGAAGGAATGGGAAGAAAAATATTTACAAAGAGGAAGAAGAAAAATTTAAATGTCTAGTAAAGATACAAATGGTTTGCATAATGAGTGAAAAAATTACTCACATGCAGGACACCTTCTCTTGTATACAACGTATTTCTGGAAGAACACATTTATTTGCTGGTAGCTATCAAGAATCACATGTGGTCTTCCACATGAAATAAAATATGAATCTGAGTTCATGACAACATATTCCTCAGCTAGTGCAGAACAGAAAAAAATCTTATCTGGGAATTCTATCTCTATAATTTTATGCTGGAAAAGAATAAAGGCTTCATGATCAATTTGTATGTAGGGGAAAGCCAGACTCAATGCATTTGTTTCTGTACTTCAAAATCAGATTGCATGGAAATAGATAGGGATTATGAAGCATCTATTAAAAGCTAGTTCATCTGGCATATGCATGAGGGCTCACTATGGAAAACCATTTTCCTTTGTTATACATTTAAGATCCCATGCCTTTGATAGTCAGTTCAAGGCACATTATATTGTCTATTTTACAAAAAATTATTGATGCCTTCACCTCTTATGAGGAGGAAAACTTTGAAGATATTTATGACGGATGTTTGAAAATATGGGAGTTTCTTAACAGTTGCAATGAGAAGAAGAGAAGTGATATCTCCCACAAACGTAATATGGAGTCTGGAAAGAGGTAAACTTTTGTGTACAATAATCCCTCATGTCAATGAAAAACATGTAGGGGAATATGGATGGGAATGAGAAAAAGGCCTCCTCTCCTTCTCACCCCCATGTCTCCATGGAAAAAATAAAGAGCCTCAAGATCTCACTCACTTTGAGGAGTTGACAGAGGAAGATAGAAGCAGGATCAGGGTATAGTACTTCTGAACTAAAGCACTGGTATATTCAGTTTCAACCATTTAACTTGAGTATTCAATTGGAATGCACGAATCCACAACCCAATATTTGAAGAGTAAAGTTCGTAAGGGGACTTACAAACAAGTAAGTATGGGGGAGATGATAAGGCCAAAATATGTCTCATTAATGTGCATTAAATGATTCTTATTTTACTCTCCTTTTTATCAACTTTGACTACATTTTATGACTTTTTTTATCTAGTATAAGTTAGGATGTAATTGTCCATATTTTTTTGGATTTAGTTCTAACATCTAAAAAATCTCTAATTCCTAACAAAGTTTTTGGAAATTCAGTTTTTGTAATAAAATAGGTCACAATCAGGAAGAAGAACGAAGTATGAAGAAATTAGGACATTTTTGGGAGCATTGGTTTCAATACGGCTTAGTTCTGGAGTTTCCAAACTTAGATTTGGAACTCCGTCACACAGCTAAAGAGCTCTATTTCTTAGTTCGGGAACCTTCAGACTTAGTTACGGAATTCCATCACTTAGTTCCAGAACTCCTATGCATACCTTTGGAACTTTCACATTTAGTTCTAGAATAGCTCCCTTTGGCTTTGGAACTTCTCAAAATTTCCAGAATAATTGGGAATATGTTTATTTTGACAACATCTAATGATAGATCAATCAATGGGCCGTCTAATCATGAGTAGATGAGAAGATTGTTAAGTCTTCACACTCAAGATCTAAGGATAATTGTTGAGGCATAATCACAAAACCCCTAAATGTCTGCAACACGATGGGTTGAGACTCTTAGTGTGATTTCATAACATGGAGCTTCTCCCAAAGTTTGGGAATTTACGAATCAAGAGAGCTCTCTGGATGAAGGCCGGTTCCTATTCCATTTTTTTGGTGCACACATTCATATTGCAGAGGATCTACTCTAAAGTTTACTCTAACTTACTAAGGAGATAGAGTTAGGAAGATGCAAGAAATAAAACCTAAACTAATAAGGTTGATGCACCAAAGGAATGATGAAAAACCTAATTTTTCATTAAACACAAACCACTAAAAATGTAATACAACCACCATGCATGGATAACCAAGATTGTAATGAGAGACTAGATGAACATAATGAACACAAGAGAGGGTTGAAAATAATCCATTGACATGTATTATTGCTCCAATAATTTGATACAACACACTACAATGACCAAGAGGTAAAATTTGCATTAAAGTTTTTAAGGGAGTTTTGAACTCCACAAATCCAATTTTAGAAAGAGAAGAAGGGAGGGGGAAAAGCAAAAATGTCCAACTTTAGAAAATTGTCCCTCCTTACAATATATAGGAAGAATTAGATAAGGAGATGAGAATTTAATTTTGAAATCCTACTCTAACCACCCAGAAAAATGCCTTGAATTCACCTACAACAATGATGGGTTCTACTGCAAAACCCATAGCTCTATGTGTTGTTCCTTGTTCGGAATGAAAGGAAGCCCATACCTCATTAATGATGGTAGGTGAGAAACCTGGGACACCTAAAAAATAGAGAACTATATTTTTCATTTTTAAGAACTATAGTTGAGTAGCAGACGTTTGAGAGATTTCCAAAAAGTCCTCTCTTGCCCAAATTCGAGCTCCCAGTCAAAAGTTATGGCAATCTGAAGGTTGAGGTATTGTTCTGCAACTGTTGACCTTCTTGCTTCAGAGTCTGAAAAGCATGCAACCTCTGACAACCCAAAATTTGAACTTTTTCAGGTTTTCATTTTGGAAGTCGAAATAATGTTCATCTGCCAAATTACTTGATAGTTCCGAATGTTTGAAACCCAAAATTCCAAAACTCTGAAATTTTGGACTTTTGGAATTCAGAATTTTAGACATTTTCATGTAATTTTCATGTTTTTCTTCGAGAGTTCTGAAACTGTGAAACCCAAAAGTTTGAAATTTCAGAATTTTAGAATTTTAGATTTTGGATTTTTTCTTTCTTTTCTTACTTGACTCTTGAGGTTCCCAAAACCCCAAAAGTCTGAAATTCAAACTTTTAGGTTTTGGAAATTTAGACTTTATGGCTCCATTTCTGCATGCTTCTCGAGGTTCCCGAATTCTCGAAAGTTTGAAATTCAGACTTTTGGAATTCAGGATTTTGGAAATTTTGGGTCAATTTTCCAACTTTACACTTGAGATTTTCAAAACCCCAAAACCTGAAAGTCCAAAAATTTCAGACTTTCAAGATTTCAGGTTTCAGACATTTCCGCTCCATTTTTGCCCTATTTTTTCTGAAGTGCCAAAAATGCAAAAAACTTAAAATTTCAAGCCCTTATCCATTTTTCTTCCCCTTGAGCTCTGATATTCTTCAAAATTTTCATTGGCCATCCTTTCTAATTATAATAGCATTGCCATTGTCGAGCTCGATCGCAACCTAGTTTTTTGGAAACGAATGTGAGCTCGCATGATTAAACTACTCTCTCTGTTTTCTCTTACAACATCATGTTTGATCAATTTTTCCCGAGGAGCAAAATTCGATAACAATAACTTATTAGACAATTGTATGTCCAAAAAAATTCTAAATTCCACATCTATTTTGGGCACTATTCGGTTCCATTTGAATTACGAAAACAACTATGGTTGTAAATGCATATTTGGATGATGAAATATACATAAAGACCTGTAGATAGATTTAATATATAGAGAGAGATAGATAGAGAGAGATATATAGATATAGAGGTACAATGAAGTTTTGTAAGACAACAAAATTTTAAGTAATAAAATAAGCCACTTCATTTTGAGAGAATCGTACTTTGTTAAATCTTGATTCAAGGTGGAGGAAGGGCCCACTCCTCAAAGAACCAAGATCATTGTTTTATTGTTATTTATATTTCTAATCAAATCATGTAGATCTATTAATTATGTAAATGTTTTTTATTCTTTAGTTGAATTTTGTTATGTACTTTTCACTGCAAGTGTTATAGACTAGAATCCTATTTCCTTGCAAGAATTTTCATAGCATTTTCAACCATGTGTTTATTTCCAAGAAAGTGTCTTTACTTCTGTAAAGTGTGTTTATTTCCAAGCAAGTGTGTTTACTTCTGTAATATGTGTTTATTCGTAACAATTTATTTCATTATGCAATGTGTGTGTTTATTTCTAGCAATTTACTCCAGCAATGAGTGTTTATTTTAGTAAATTTCTTATATCATAGATATAATAAGGATATAGTCGTGGAATCCTAAATACACTGCAAAAAACCCCAAAAAATAAAATAAAAAATACCTAAAGTCAATTACTAGATCACTAGGATTCTTCTTATAGCATATAGCTTTAGACACACCCCTTGGTTTGAATATGACATCAATAAAGAGTTTATTAAATGAAGGGAATAACGACACCCATAACAAGCTAGCTTTTGTTAATTGAGGTCAATCAATATAATTTGTAATTCATGCATAGGAACATGTGAGAACCAAAGAATGACATTTTGTAGGATAATTTTTCACTTTTTAGAAGTTTTCTGTAACATATTTTAATGTTTTTTAAATTTTTCTAACATATTTCAATGTTTTTGTGATTTTCCTAGTTATCTGAAGCTATGCATAGGAAGAAAAATAAGTGTGGATGCCCCCAATGATAAATGGGATGTACAAGGGAAGAATGCCATGTGTATATGTGTAAGAAAGTGAAGATGTAAAAATTCCCTTGCGTTAGCTGGGATTATTCAAAGGCAAACTCTTCACGTGTAAATGATGAACGGGGGATCAAAGCAATAACAAATATGTTCAACTTGACAATGAATGCAAAATAATGACATGTTTATCAAGGAGAAAGGATGCCCCCAACATATACTGGCTAAGAAACACATGAAATAAAAGACGTGGGAAGATTATTTTTGTAAAAATGGGACAAATGTGTCTGCAAACATGTCCGAAAAGGCAATATTATACACATGGATGTTATGAATAAAGAATAATAATGTTGTGAATATGAAGGTAACTTAGAAGCCTCGCGATGGAAAATATATTTTTAAAAGGTATGAATCATGAGACAAGATACAGACTAGAGTAAGAGTCTGAATAAGGTCCAAAAAAGTCACTTGGTAACTGTTGGTGCAGAATTAAAACACCCCTGAATGTCTACAACTCGATGGCTTGAGACTCTCAGTGTGATTTCATAACATGGGTACGTCATCACCAATCCGGCACTATGATAATTCTTCACCGGGAACTCCTTGTGCTATGATTATTTACTAATGCACAGCCTTTAGTTTGGTGGATGTAATTTGGAAACAAAACAACAACCGAACACAAGAATACCATCGACTATGATAAGACGGAATAATGACAAATCTGAAATATCAAAGTAAATTATAATATTAACATGAAATTGTTACAATCTCTCACCATGAGGTACTTCAACAAGACTATGGGAGAAACTTTACAATTACACCTCTTGATGGCTTCTTCAACACACCTTTAACTGATGGCTTCCTTTGCACACTTCCTACAATATTTCTCACTACTTCTTTCTATGCTAAATGAGGGGGGGTGGCCTCTTTATTTATAGAACTTCTAGGCTTATCCATCCTATCTCTAAGATAGGATAAGAAATCCACTCTGACGAATCATATTCCATACCTTAACTCTTATCTGTACATGTAAGCTTATCTCTTAAGATAAGATAAACCTTATCATTTACATGGGTTCCACATTTTTAGACTTTTACAAATAAAATACACAAAATATTTATGACCTCACTCCTTGTCCTTATTACCAATATAATATTTCTAATTCCTAATCATGTAGACCCTACTTCTCTAATTACCCAAACTTTGACATTTTAACATTACCGGACCACTTACGACAAATATTTACTTTTTACAACATTCCTATTGTACTTTGACTGTTACCATACTCCACATTATTGGCGACACCATACTGATGGCGCCGTTATCTTCTATCAAATGCTACTACTAATTATACTTAACAACATCCTATTCCTAATACATACATTAATGAAATAGAAATTATGGAGGAAAATTTTAGTGTCGACATCTTCCCCCTTCCTAGATTCTACTCCGTCCTCGGAGTAGACTATTCTGGTGCTTGGAAAATGTTCAGCTTGTCGTGGTTGACCCATTTCGTAATGGGAGTGCCATCCAATTCCTCCAGTCGGTATGTACCATTTTCATGCACATCTGCTATTTTGTAGGGCCCCATCCATTTTGGAAGAAATTTTCTCTGTCTTCTTTTTTTTGTATCTGGAATCATATACTAGGACCAAGTCATTCACATGAAATGGAGACCATCAGATCTTTTGATCAAAGTATTCCTTTTGCTTCATTTTCTTCTTATGGCTTGTATCCTTTCCTATTTCCCTCATTTCCTCTAGCAAATGAAGATGTACCAACCTTTCTTTTACTGAATCACTTTCATCCATCCTTTCATTTTTCATAACTCTCACAGTGGGAATATCAAACTCAATAGGAAGAACTGGATGAATGCCATAGGCCAACTGAAATGGGGAGTATCCTGTTGCTGACTTTGATGTTGCCCTATATGCCCACAATGCTGCATGAATCCTTTTATCCCATTTATGTACCTGCAAGGCTGCATCTTTTGCTAGAATTTGACATAGCACAAAATTTGTTCGTTCCACCTGTCCATTTGTGCTTGGCTTGTATGTTGTTGCCTTCCTATGCTTAATAGAACACTTATTGAATAGGGCTTCTACCACCTCATTAATGAAGTGGCTTCCTTGATCTGTTACAATTTCTAATGGACAACCAAATCTGGTGACAATGCGTTCATATATGAACCTTGCCACTTCATCCATGGAAGCTGTTTTCAATGGCCTAGCTTCAACCCACTTGGTTAAATAATCTATGGCAACTACAATATACTTATTTTGGCGTGATGTAGTTGGAAGTGGACCTACAATGTCTATTCCCCACTTTTCAAAGGGACCAAGTGGAAGAATATGACATAATGGAGCTGATGAACTCTTACGGTTACCATGTGTTTGATAAATATCACATGTCTTACAATAATTATAACAATCTTTAAAAAGAGTGGGCCAGTGATAACCTGCATCCAAGATCCTTCTTGTTGTATGTTGTCCAGAGAAGTGCCCTCCACATGTACCATTGTGGAATTCTTCTAGCAGCTCCTTTCCTTGATCACGTCCAACTGCCCTCTTGTACTGTCCATCAGGTCCTATTTGAAATAATGCTCCACGCAGAATAGAATATGGATGATTGGCTTGAGTAATCTTTCTCTTAGTCTTTGCATTGGCACCATCAGGAAACTTGAATTCATTCAGATAATTCCAAATATCTATGTATTCCCTAGGGATTGTGTCAAGGGAGAACAATGCTACATCGGGAAAATCATCATCATCACAAGATGATCCTAAACCATCATAGGCTCGAGAGAGTGCATCTGCATTGACATGCTTCTTTCCTAGCCTATCTATAATATCAAATTCAAATTCTTGTAGCAAAATTATCCATCTTGCTATCCTCCCTGATGGGTTAGGCTTATTGACAATATATTTCAGAGCCTGATGATCTATTACAACTATAAATTTCTACCCTAGCAAGTAATTTCTAAACTTCTTTACAGCAAAAATGATAGCCAGAGCCTCTTTTTCATTTACAGTATAGTTTACCTTAGCACTGCTCATTTGTCTGCTCCCAAAGTAAATTGGATGTTCATTCCCATTTTCATCCTTTTGGCTCAAAGTACTTCCTAGTGCTGCATCTGAGGCATCAGTGTACACAATGAATGGCTTGCTCCAATCTGGATTCTTCAAAACAGGTGAAGACACCAGGGATTCCTTCAATTGTCCAAAAGCTTCATGCGCCTTATTTCCTGGTTCATAAGTAACATCCTTCTTCAAGAACTGGGTTAGTGGCTGTGTAATCTTTGAGAAATTCTTGATGAACCTTCTATAGTAACCCACATGGCCTAAAAATGATCTCAACTTACTTTTATTAAGAGGAAATGGTAAACCTTTGATTTTTGAAACTTTATCAGGATCAGTACCAATACCATCTCTGGATATAACATGCCCTAACAAAACGCCTTTAGAACATCTAAAGACACACTTTGTAGGGTTTAGTGAGGCTTGTGCTTCATCTAACTTTTGAAATGCTATCTCCATCTGGTGCAGGTGGTCCAACTTGCTCCCATAGATGCAAAAATCATCTAGAAATACTCTGATGAAGGTCCCAATGTAGGGTTCAAACACCCTATTCATCAAGCACTGGAATGTTGCTGGAGCATTACACAACCCAGAAGGCATAAATCTATAAGCAAACGTTCCCCAAGGATTGGTGAACGTGGTCTTCAGTTGATCTTTCTCAGCTATACGAACTTGGTTGTAGCCGCTATATCCATCAGCAAAACTATAGCACTCCTGGCCAGCTACTTCATCCAAGATCTAATCTGAAAATGGAAGAGGGTAATGATCCTTCTTTGTTGCCTTATTGAGCTTCTTGTAATCAACAAAAATGTGTAGCTTCCCATTCTTTTTTATTGAGATCACAATGGGAGAAACCCATTCTGAATTCTCCATAGCAAATATGAATCCTGCATCAAGTAACTTATCTATTTCTTCTTTTACAGTCTTGGAAAAATTAGGATTCATTCTATATGGCATTTGCTTTATGGGCTTAGCACCATCTACCAGCTCAATAGAATGTTCTACCCAACTTACTTGATGGAGTTCCTTGTAATTAAAAGTGAGTAGGTGTATGTACCTTCGAAAGAGCTGGAGGTAGGATTCCTTCTCACCCTCCATCACAACATCACCAATCTTTATTTGTTGGAGATGATCAACAACTTTTTCTTCAGATAGTTTTATGGGGTCATGAGTTGGTGTGACTGGAAGGATATCCATGACTGAAACATCCACCTCACTTTCTTCATCTTCAGTGTCCACTTCATTGGTACTAGAGTAATCAGAGGATGTCCAATCATCAGTTTCATCACTTGAATCCATAGGTTCTACTTTATGATGTCGAGGGATCATGTTTATCTTCACCCTCTCTCTACCACGTCCAAGTGTCATGAAGCCTTCATTCCAGTAGTTTCTTGCATGAACTCTCCGTAGCCATGGTCTTCCCAACAGCATTGGGTATGCAACAGTACCATTTTTCATCACCTGAAAGTCTACCACACATACAACACCCATAACAGATATTGCCACATTTGAAACTACACCTTATGGTTTAGTTTTTCCCTTATTTAATGACCTTAACATAAGTCTTGAATGGAGATCAATTTTTAAACCCAACATATTCATTACAGACTCGGTCATTACATTAACTGCAGCACCTCCATCAACTAAGACATCATGAATTGAAATGCCATTACATAATACCTCAGCTTGTGGAGCATAGGGATCCGCCTCTGCCTCCAAAACAGAGACCTCAACCTCCTTCCTTATTTGAGCATTGAGTCCACCTCGCAACTCCTGCCTCTTCTCAGAAGACATAGCCAAGAGTTGACCATATGTAATATTTGCAGGCCTTTTGGACAGATCTTCCAAGATGGAGTATGGTCCTTGCCCCTGTGAAATCAGAAAATCCTGCACACCCAACTTTCTTCTCCTATGTTTCTTACTAGTTTCTCCTTTCATCTTCTTAGGATCAGTTCCATCTTGATTATCTTTTTCTTTCTTTATTTTTGTTACAAACACATCTACTTCATTATTTCTACTCTTATCTACTACATCAAGAGAATTCACAGGTGCTTTTCCTTTATCATTATCTCTTGTACTAGATGTAGAAGCTCTATCTAGACAATTATACTTATAATGACCCTTTTTATAACAACCATAAAAAACAACTTCAGAAATATTTCTTTTTCGACCTCTATCTCCTCCCTGAGAACTAAATTCCTTTCCTTGAAGAAGATTAATAGTTAACTGAGCCCATCTTCCTAAACAAATCTTCATACTCAGTAGATGTACTAGGAGAAATATTTTTGCTCACCGGGAGTGGCTGTGGATTCTAGACGAAAGGTGCTGGTGTAGGATCTACTTTAGACAACAATTTCTTTGGGCTCCTCTTCCATGCTTTCTTCTTTCCTTCTTGCAATCTCCTTTGCTTGTTTAATGGTAGCTGGGTGGTCATACTTCACTCGTTGTCTAATCTCTGGCTACATCCCAAGAATGAAGTGCTTACAGAGGATATTATCCACGCCATTCATCAACCCATCCGCTAGTCCTTCCTTCCAGATCTGGGCATCGAGCTTCCTCCTTAGCTCTAGAACACAAGCATGATAATCCCTTATCTTCTCCTTCTCTCCTTGGGATAGCTTTGTGATCTCGATAATGAGATCCGCATATTTCTTTTGTTCACCAAATTCTTTAAGAAAACTTTCAGTTAATAAATCCCATGAATGTTTTCACATTATCACCTAGTGTTTCAAACCACCTAAGTGCTGAACCATCCAAAAAGGTAGGAAAAAATTCAGTCCGTTGTTCCCTTCTTATAAGGCCATTACAAATACAAGATCGCTTAAACTCTTGAATGAAAGAAGAAGCATCTTCATTAGATTGAGCTGAAAAAATAGGAATCTTTCCCATTTCCAAAAGTAACCACAATGAAATACCAACTCACAAGTACAATCAACAAGACTTATGTGTACAAATAATTGGAATCACTATACTAGAAAGTGACTTTACACCTTTCTACAGTAAAATAGAAATGACCACGGTAAACTATGGTAAAACTTGACTTACTACGGTAAAAAATGACTTTACTGGGGTAAACACTATTCACGGTAAAAAGTGAAGTTACTGCGGTAAATAATATTCACGGTAAAAAGTGAAGTTACTGCGGTAAATACTATTCACGGTAAAAAGTGACTTAACTGCGGTAAATACTATTCACAGAAAAAATGACTTTACCATGGTAACTACTATTCATGGCAAAAATGACTTTACCATGGTAACTACTATGCACAGTAAAAACAAGGTTACCCTCTAATTGATTTTTGACTAAGTGGGAATATCTCTCCAGAAAATCCACCAACGAGGAATGGTCCCGGCAATGGAACCAAAATGTCATCACCAATCTGGCACTATGATAATTTTTCACCAGGAACTCCTCGTGCTATGATTATTTACTAATGCACAGCCTTTAGTTTGGTGGATGTAATCTGGAAACAAAACAACAACCGAACACAAGAATACCATTGACTATGATAAGACAGAATGATGACAAATCTGAAATATCAAAGTAAATTATAATATTAACATGAAATTGTTACAATCTCACCGATGAGGTACTTTAACAAGACTATGGGAGAAACTTTACAATTACACCTCTTGATGGCTTCTTCAACACACCTTTAACTAATGGCTTCCTTTGCACACTTCCTGCAATATTTCTCACTCCTTCCTTCTATGCTAAATGAGGGGGGGTGGCCTCTCTATTTATAGAACTTCTAGGCTTATCCATCCTATCTCTAATATAGGATAAGAAATCTACTCTGACGAATCATATTCCATACCTTAACTCTTATCTGTACATGTAAGCTTATCTCTTAAGATAAGATAAACCTTATCATTCTACATGGGTTCCACATTTTTAGACTTTTTACAAATAAAATACACAAAATATTTATGACCTCACTCCTTGTCCTTATTAACAATATAATATTTCTGATTCCTAATCATGTAGACCCTACTTCTCTAATTACCCAAACTTTGACATTTTAACATTACCGGACCACTTACGACAAATATTTACTTTTTACAACATTCCTATTACACTTTGACTGTTACCGTACTCCACATTATTGGCGACACCGTACTGACGGCACCGTTATCTTCTATCAGATGCTACTACTAATTATACTTAACAACATCCTATTCCTAATACATACATTAATGAAATAGAAATTATGGAGGAAAATTTTAGTGTCGACAGGTACTATCTTAAACTATCTGGGATCCTAATGCTAGCTTGTCCATAGGGACCATGGAGAGAAATCTGGTTCATGAAACCAAAGTCCTAATGCTAAATTATTTCTACCAGGTAAGTAAATGTGACACATCTACTATCTAATCTAACAATGCTAAGGAGACAGGGAGAGAGGAGAGCATGAAAATATAAGAAATCCTACACTACATGGAGGTGATAGTAGAAAGAAAAGGGCGTGGTGTTGATCAAAATCTCAGCTACCCTAAAATGCTGAGAGAGGTGAGACAATGGAGAGGATGGACAAGATGCATCACATACCAAAGATAAAGTTCACATTAGAATACCACTTCACACCCATTAAACGTGACTCCCAAAACTTGCAATAAACATCAGAAATATGCACAGTATACCCTAGGGAAGAAAGATGGGAGGCAAGAAAAGACTATAAAATGTCCCTCCTTTAAAATAAGGAAGGATGGACAAGATACATCACAAAATAGATTTTATTGCTCCATGAGTTCAAACAGTACATCATCAGTGGGGAAAAGGACAAGAAAATGACATTACAGAGAAAAGGAGAGGAGGCTTAAACTCCACATTGCAACCCTAGGGAAGAAAGAGAGAGGGGGGAGGAGAGAAAAAATAACCCACCTTTTGAAAAATTCCCCTTCTTTACAATATATAGGAAGAATGAGAGGGAAAGGAGAGAAGAATTAGAATCCTTGCTTCAACCACCTCAAAGATTGCATTGAATTCACCTACTCCAACCACCCCAGAAATGTATTGAATTTACCTACTCCAATGATGGGTTCTGATGCAAAAACCCATGCCTCCATGTGTTGTTCCTTGCTGGGATAGAAAGGAAGCTCATACCATATTATAATGGTAGGTGATAAGCGTGACAGCCTCAAAAATGGTGGACTATAATTAAAATTCTTCATTAATGGTGGTAGGTGAGTAGTATACGTTGAGAGCGTTCCAAAAAGTCCTCTCTTTCGCTCAATTCTGAGCTCCCAGTTGAAATATATGGTTGTCTGAAGATCAGGGTTGGGCGTTTAATGCAGGCTCACAATATTTAAAAGAGTCTATCTATGCAAGATCCATGTTGCAGCCCCCACATGTCTTAATATTTCACCCCACTCCTTTCACTCTTGAATTTCATGCCAATTGGACACTTGGCATCATCTGCGGGCCTGCCCTATTTTCTTCATGTTTTGGCTAAGTCCCTTTTATTTGGTAGAGCACTATGTCTAACCCTAGACACGTGGAGGTCCAACGCATGTTTGGAGACTACCTTTTGGATTTTACCTTTGAATTTACACCAAGATAACACATGGATCCTTCCATTGACTCTACTACTTTGCTTCCACTTTTCAATGGTGGGTTGCAATTATCTCTAACTCTGACCATGTGGCAAGGTCTGCGCTTGTTTGGGGTCTTGAATTTTGTCATACCTTTTGAAGTTGCACCGATGAGGCATGTGGAGGCCTCCACTGGCTTGTAGAATTTTCAATGGCCGAGTGCAACTTTCTTAGACTCTAGACACATGGAGAGTCTGTAATTATTTGGGGTCTACACTTTTTTGCACTATATCAAAAGTGCACCAAAGAGACACGTGGAGGTTTCCGCTGGATCTGTGGCTTTGCTTGGACTTTTTAATTTCCAGCCATTGACGAGCTGCATGTTTTTCAGACTCCTAGACAGATGGAGGGTCTGCACTCATTTGGAGACTGCCTCTAGATTTTACCTTTGGAGTTGTGACCGATGAGGCACATGGAGGCTTCCGCTAGTCCTTTTTATACTTAGCTCGATTTAGGCCTCGAGTGAACACTTCCTGCTAGATAGAAGATGGAAAATGGAAGGAGAGAAGAATGTGAAGGAAGAAACAAGAAGGCGTATTAAGGGCACGTGGAAATAAGGTGATAAGGAAGCAAGGCGCTACGTGACAGGATGCCAGTGTGAGAATGGAAAATAGAGAGGATGCGTGTACATAGTGTGTGAGGGGACATAAAATAAGGTGTGTGCATAAGAGGAAGAGAAGAAAGGGGGGAAATGGGAAGGGGAGTAGATTGAAAATGAGAGTATGGAATTGGGCAAAAATATCCAACTGAGGAAAGGCACACGATGGAAGAAAGGAAAGAGGGCATGTGACAAGATGACTCAAAACTTATCCATTTTGGAAGGCGTTTGTAGAGGGGTGTGCATAGAAGAATTGCATGTCATGGGGAGTGTGTGGAAGGATTACAGCCTATAAAAATCATGCCAAATGAGCAATCATGGGTATACATAACCTGAAATGTAAAGCATCAGAGCCAGAGTGAAAGTAAAAGTCATCTCAAATAGCCAGGAGGGTTATTTAGATATCAATTTGGTGACTTTCAGGGCCATCTGTCCTGCTAGATGAAGAGACTAGTAGCCTTGGAAGTATCCATTGGGCATGGAGTCATGAATGATAGCATGGTATTGATCTTGTTCCTAAAACTTGAACCTGACTACTTGCACTTGGTGATCCTTGAACCTACCCCTTTGTCCACACTCTCAATTTTCATAAGAAAATATTGAAGATGAGATTTCTGAGAGTAGAAAATTTTCTTGACCTGGAGCATTCACCTGTCCTTGAAATGGACTACTACAACATTCACCTTGGAGGCACATTGAACTGTACAATGATACAACCTTGGAGTAACAAAACACCACAACACCACTATGTAAAAAACTTGAAAATCATACACACCCCAAGTGGGATATGCAGAGTGTGCAAAAGAACTTCTTCTACTGAAATAAAACCTACCTACTCTACGCTAACTAGAAGAAAAGGGGGACTCATACAAATCTTGCAACTGGCAGGGAGAAGTTAGCAACCCTTTCTCAAAATAGGCAGCCATGTATGTGTATTTGGCATTGACCATGGATACTATTATGAGTGAAAAAATGACAAGAGGCCGATCCTCCACCTAAATCATCAAGGGTATCGACAGGAAACAACACAAATACCTCTTTTAGTTTCTCTACATTTGGATTGAAGAGGCATTGCAGCTAATCCTTGGTACTTTGAAACTCATCCTCATGCTCAGAAGTAAGCATGACTGGTGAAAACTCCTCTTTTGAGATCTAATGAAGCCAAGTATTTAATTGGGAATGGTCTGATCTGATGAATGTGCCCATTGCTATGAAATTCAACTCCAAAAATGGAGTCTTCTTGGGGACCTTCTTGGATGAATGGTGTGGAAGAAATTGGATCTTCATATGCTTTTCCTTCCTCCATTGTGGCATGGAACTCTTCTACAATATGCAACTCATTCGTTATTGATTGCAACATCCAATGAAGTTAGGCTTTTTCATCATTAGAATTTTCTGCAACACAATGTTGGCTCTAGAGTTCCTCTAGTTGTTGCTTGAAGACTGACATGCTCTTGGATATCCTCTTCCTCTAGCATGAAATTTTTCAAATCAAAATCTTCAATTGTTGTCTGCTCTAGAGGACTATTTGGGGAAGAAAGTGTCCTGATCTTGAAATCTCTCACCATGGTTCCCCTCATCTTCAAACATTAGGCCCTTCAAATGAAAGATAAAAATCTTCAATAATGCTTTCTTCATCAAGTGACTTCGAAATCTGATTTGATCTAAACTACTCCTCTTCAGTAGGAATTGGAGCTAATAGTTAAATTCCTCCCTCTTATCTGGTTGTGCAGCTTGGATTAGATCAACATTATCTTTAGATAAAGTGTCATTACAGACACTACATTCAGAGCATATCGATTATTGATCTTCTTCATCTTGTTCTTCCCTTCTTGTTCTACTGCAAACTCAAATTCCACCACTTGTGGTTTGACCCCATCCTCCTTCAAAGGTTTAACCATAAAGGGGATTTTTGTAATCCTAAATCTAAGAGCTGAAGCTTACCAAGATTTTGATCATTTCTTGTCCTATTTGGCTCTCCTTTCTTGTTGTTGTACTTGACTAGTTTTTGGAATTTCTTCCCAACATGGAATTGGGAATGTAAGAGGAGAAGTGGATGGGGTTTCAACCATTTTTTGTAATTATTTTTGGTGGTGAGGTAAGTGGAACTTATTTTTTGTTTAGAGGGAATGAATGCTTGGAAGGGAAAAGGATAGAATAATTGAGGTGAGATGGAAGACTAGGAGATGGAGAAGGGAAACCAACACTTGGGGAAGTAGATGGGAAGCTTTGGAATTGAAGCTCAGGTTGAGATGTTGTTGCTTGGGGAATGAAGAGAAAATCACTAGCTATGATGGTGTAGGACTTACCCATTGACAAGGTTTCCTGACAACAAGTTTGTAGGCCTCTATCTCCTTGGTCCACTATGCAAGTTGAGGAAGCATTTCAACCATGAAGTCAAGATTCTCTTGCTGGGCTGTAGTGTCTTGGAAAAGGGCCTTCCCATGGACAACGTTCCCTGCAACCAATCCTGAATGCTTTCATCTATGTTGTAGCCCTGAATTGAACCATGTCAATCCTCCATCCTTTGAATATTCTCTAGCAGATTAGCATTATCCATATAACTGTTATCATTATATGTGTGTCCTTGCTCCTGATAAGCTCCATAGCCAAATTGGTTTTGATGTTGCTCATATGGGTAAGCATGATGGTTGTGAATCTTATCATAATGCTGATTTGGAGGAGATGAGAAATACATTGGAGGTGGATTTCACTGTGGTTGCTGCAAGTGTGAATTCTAGGATGGAAAGGAAGTCATGATTGCATAACTTCATGGAATGGAAGAAACTGAAAGATGTGGAAGGAATAATGGGTAGAAATGGATGGAAGGAAAGTTTGAAACTCAAAGAATGGGTTGTTGACTAAATTGAGTTACAAGATGTGCTTTGTCATGTGCCTCTAAAGGATAAATCTTAACAGGAACACACCAACCTGACAAGTATGAAGTGGTAAGGTGCTTCAAACCTATCCCACCTGGTGTGCCAAAACTATGTTGGTGTGGTCGCGTAGTGGCTTAAGATTTGTTGTTTAATAATGATACACCTTGAAAATATGAGAGAATCTAACTCCAGTGTCCCACCGGGCATGCCAGAACTGTTGGTGCAGAATCATAGCACCCCCTGAATGTCTATAACTCGATGGGTTAAGAATCTTAGTGTGATTGCATAACATAAGTACTATCTCCATGTTGTTGGACTTTCTACTTGAGATAAACCTCCGGAGAAAAATGGTTCTTCTTGCTAATTCTAATGCTAAAATACTTCTAAGGAATGGAAATGTGACTATCTACTCCTAATATAACAATGCCAAGGAGAGAGGGAGAGAGAGATCATGAAAATAAAGAAATCCTACACTGACAGAGGTGGTAGCATCAAGAAAAGGGGTGGTATTGATCACAATATCAGCTTCCTGAAATGGAGAGAGGTGAGAAATCAAGAGGATGGACAAGATGCATCATAGACTAAAGATAGAGTTCACACATAAAACCACTTAAAACTCATTAAACATAGCTCCCCAAAACTTGTAATAGACATCAGAAATATGCCCAATATACCTTGCAATTATGAGAGGAAATAAGAGATAATAAAATAAGGAAGGATGGACAAGATGCATCACAAAACAAATTTTATTGCTTCACGAGTTCACACAATACATCATTAGTGGGTAAGAGGCAAGATAATTCCATTACAGAGCCAAGAGAGGAGGCTTAAAATACACATTAAACCCCATGGAAAAAAGAGAGGGGGGGGGGGGCAGTAGAGAAAAAAATGACCTACCTTTTAAAAAATGCCCCTTCTTTACAATATATAGGAAGAATGAGAGGTAAAGGAGAGAAGAATTCTAATCCTGCTTCAACCACCCCATGACTACATTTAATTAACTTACTCTAACCACCCCAAAAATGTATTGAATTTACCTACTCCAATGATGGGTTCTGCTGGAAAACCCATGCCTCCATGTGTTATTCGTTGCTGGGCAAGAAAGAGAAGCCCATACCTCATTATAATGGTAGGTGAGAAGCTTGAAAACCTCAAAAATGGTGGATATATAATTAAAATTCTTCATTAATGGTAGTAGATGAGTATTAGATGTTGAGAGCTTTCCTAGAAGTCCTCTCCTACTCAATTTTGAGATACCAGTTGAAAGATACGGCTGTTTGAATATTAGGGTCAAGCGTGTTTAATGTGGGATCATAATATTTAAAAGAGTCTATCCACACAAGATCCACGTGGCAGCCCCACGTGTCTTAATATTTGCACCTCCCTTCCTTTCACTCTTGAAGTTATGCCGATTAGTACAATTGGCATCATCCACAGGATTTCCCTACTTTCTTCGTGTTCTGGCTAAGTCCCTTTTATTTGGCGGAGCACTATGTTTGACCCTAGACACGTGGAGGGCCAGTGCACATTTAAAGACCGGTTTTTGATTTTACCTTTGAAGTTTGTGCCAATATAACATGTGGCTCCTTTCACTGACTCTGCTACTTTACTTCAAATTTTTAATGGCCGGTTTAATTTTCTCAAACTCTAACCATGTGGCGAGCCGGTACGCTTGTTTGGGGTCTTCGATTTTGTCATACCTTTTGAATTTGTGCCGATGAGGCATCTGGAGGCCTCCACTAGCTTGTTGACTTTTCAAGCAGCCGGTGCACTTTCTTGGACTCTAGACACGTGGAGAGCCTATGCTTATTTGGGGTCTCCACTTTTGTGCACCATATCAAAAGTGTGCCAAAGAGACATGTGGAGGTTTCCGCTAGCTCTGTTGGTTTGTTTGGACTTTACAACGGCTAGCTCTATTGGTTTGTTTGGACTTTACAACGACTGGCTCTGCCTTTTTCAGAATCTGACCACATGAAGGGCTTGCAATCATTTGGAGAGTACCTCTAGATTTTACCTTTGGAGTTACGTCGATGAGGCATGTGGAGGCTTTTGCTAGCCCTTTTTATACTTATCCAATTCAGGCCTCGAGTGAACACTGCTTGCTAGATAGAACATGGAAAATGGAAGGAGATCATAATGTGAAGGAAGAAAAAAGATGGCGTGTAGGGGTACGTAGAGATAAGGTGATTATGAAGTAGGGCACATGACAGGATGCAAATGTGAGAGAGGAAAGCAGAGAGGATGCACATGCATAGGGTACGATGTGGACAGAAAAGAAGGTGCACACATAAGAGGAAGAGAAGAAAGGAGGAAATGCGAAAGGAGAGTATGGAAGTGGGGCATGAATATCCAAATGAGAAAAATCATGTGATGGTAGAAAGGAAAGAGGACACGTGACAAGATGACTCGGAACTCAGCCAATTGGAAGGCGTCTCTAGAGGGGCGCGCGGAAGAATTGCATGGAATGGGGAGTACATGGAAGGATTATAACCTATAAGAATGGTGCCAAATGAGAAATCTTGTGGGTGCGCAACCTTAAATGTAAAGCATCAGAGTGAGAGTGAAAGTAAAATTCAACCAAATATCCAAGAGGTTTATTTAGATAACAGTAAGATACTAATCCCATTTTGCTCATGGAAATGAATTACCTCTTGAATGAAAGAGTTAATAGATAACAAGTGAAGATACTATATAATGTGTAGGAATGATTGATTTTGAAAGGTGGTTTTTTGAATGGATGGTGGAAGGATAGTCGTACCTTGCTCCACTGCCATCCAGGCATCCATAGCCCTGATGGAGATACATTTGAATCTAATCGCAACATTACTCAACTATCATTCAGGCATCCATATCCATGATAAAGAGTGTTGGAAATACCCCAAGAGAGAGTAATATATCAATTTTCTTTTTATTTTAGCTTTTTAACTTTGGAATTTTTATTGATTTTGATTACTTTGATTTTTGAAAACTTATTTCAGCTTTCTTATTTGAAAAGGGGTCAAGAAACATTGATGACTTGATAGAAGGAGGTGGAATTAATTGTGATGACGACATTGGCTAGTGTCAACAAATGTGTCCAAAAGTTCTTTGCAATAATTTTATTAGATGTTGAATGTGATAGGATCTCTAAGAGGCCATTTGTTCTTTAATTTACCAAGGTGATAAAATACCATGGTTAAACAAATACCATAGTGATAAATGTCACAAGATGTGTGTGAATGTTCTGATAAAAATATCATCGAAGGGATGAAAATGGTGGATTCCTTATAGAGGAATAAAAAGAAGGGGAAGAAAGAACATCCATGTGTATGTAATGTAGGAATGTATTAGTTAGCTATACAAACAAAATTGATACTAAGACCTTAATATTTTCGAAAAATGAACTAACTACATAAATATCATCATGCTAAGAGCTAAACAAGACTAAATACCAACATCATGCGTTAAGAATTGAAATAGGAGTCAAAATAATATGCTAAGCATTAGAATCTCTGCTCTCTAGATCACGAAAAACACTAAATAAACCTAGATAGATCCATGAAAATCAAATTTGATTGTTTGATCTTCAAGGGTTTTGGAATGGAATCTCATCAAAGTATGGCTACAATACCATTTTGATTCTCTCCATATGACCCAAAAGCTTGGATGAATGAAATTCAGGAATGAGGCTATTAGCTTCAAATGAAATATGCTCTAAGATAAAATTCCTATATATTATCTATAAGCATGTAAGGTGTAAGAATACAGGTTGGAGGAGGTATCTTTATATAGCCTAATCGATAAAATAATCTCTACATCCCTTTACATGTGGGATAACAGATAGGTTGGGTTAATTTTTGATAAGGGAGGTTTAGAAAGGGTTGACTCAAACTTAGGGGAGTTTAGTTTGTCCTCTAGTGACTCATGGGGATTGAGTGGGCTTATTAATTAACCAAGGTGAATAATTAATAGGTGTGTAATATTATAGAATATTTTTAGAGGAATAATTAGAATGATTTAGACTATGTGAGGAATTTAATCAAGTAAATGGTAATTTATTGATTTAGTGGAAGAGAAAGCTAATTAATTAATAATAATTAATTACTCTAGATAGAAAGGGGAATTAGTTAATGGAAGGTCGTTAATTGGTTTATTTGTTGGATAAAAGGGTTAATTAACTAGTCTAATGTAGCTAATTAATGGTGATAGAAGAGAAAGTGAGTATTATTGACATTATGTCGTCAATTTACGGGAAAGGGGATACTTAGCACAATTTAAGTATTTAAATATCTCAAGCTAAATTACAAGTTTCTTCATTTTCCCCTCTTTCGGGTGGGATATGTGACACCACAAGATAGTGGACATGTAAATTTTTTGAAGGAGTAGAATAAAATATAGTAGAAGTGAGAGATGCCCACTCGAGTGTTGATGGGGTGAGGAAAGGAGGCAATTGACGATAAAAAAAACTGAGATAAATGAATAAAATAATTGGTAGGGGAAGGATACCCCAAGTGAATCATAAGAATAATGTTGATAGGAGAATAATGTAGAAGATTAATGAAGATGGGAAGAAGAGAGCTAGCTTTCATCTACTGTACTAAAACAACTTTAGTGTCATCATATTGCAAAATATCTACGTCAACGGTCCCTATTAAAAATATAAGCATATGAAAAAAGTAGAATGACATGAAAAACCATAATACAAACAATTGTCCATTGTTGAAAACTCTAACTCCATGAAATATACAAAATGCAATGCAATATGAGAAGGAAACAAGGTCATTTAGTAGGGAAACAGGTATAAACACACATACTCAAACCAACAATGGTCAAGAAAATTGCACAAATATTTTGTTATCAAGTTGAACATCCCCAAATGTTCATGATTAACGAAAAGGGTTAAAAATGATGCCCCTAGCAAGGATACATGCAAGGGAAAATTATGAAGGACGCGGGATCCAATGATAAATTTTTGTCTGCAACGAAATAGTATCAGGAAACGAGATGTGCCTCAGAGTACCAAGGAAGAAAACATGCTAAATTTGTAATTGGTTGTAAATTAGATGATCTATGATTCATTTAATTGGTGAACACATGAAAATTTTAGTATTATATTGAATGAATACCATTTTCAAGAGACAAGTTTCATCCGTTATGAGCTTGTGTACCTATTGTTGTAAATTTTACAATTTTTAGTATTTTAAAGAAATTATAAAAAAAATGTTTATATTTTCGATGGTTTGGAATATAGAAGAATTTATAAGAATAGGAAAGGGTCTCCTAGGAGCAAAGGAAATTCCCTAGGGGGGATGAAAAAAAGCAATAGGTGGAAAAGAATGTCCCAACACAATGAAAAATTAACAAAATAATTATTTAATAAAAAATAATTATTCAACAGAGTGTGTAGAAGACGTGATATTGCCTAGGCGAAATAAAATTGTCCTAGTGGGAAGAAATGAGTACCAGGTGGAAAATAATTCCTCAGCACGATGAAAAAAGTATGATAATAATTATTTAAGAAAAATAATTATTCACGGCGGGTAGAAGAAGATATATCACCTATGAGCAATAAAATTGTCCTAGTAAGAAGAAATGAGTACCAAGTGGCAAGTAATGCCTCAACATGGTGCAAAAATAAAGAGAATGATTATTTAAGAAAAAAAATTATTCACGGTGGGTAGAAGAAGAGTTAGAATGAAAATGATGACCAAAATAGGCCTCCAGGCATCACGGCTAACGAGAATGGTTTAATATAACCCCGAAGGGGGGGGGGTAAATATTTAGGAGCAATTCATTTTCTACCAACCGTTATTGAGAATTTATTGTGAGACCCCCGGTTAGCGATGAGGATGATGGTTAGAGCACGAGCTCATAAGAGACACGCCGACTGAGTTTGGGATTATGCCCGAAGGGGTAGATGATGGACCCTTCATGAGTAGTTAAACCAAAATTTGTCATTGATGCATTTAATGCCTTAATAAATGCATTAATTAATAATTAGATCTATTAAGAAGTGCATATGTGCATACATGGGGGTTTAGGCACCCTTAAGGTGGCACATGTAACCCCTCAAGCATGTACGTGCATGCGCAAGTGCCTAGAAAATGTTTGCACACACACACATATGCCACAAAATCATATGCATGCCTACGCACAGGCCAAAAGCATCTACGTGTACGCGTAATCTCAAAAAGATAACACATACATACAAAGCACCCGCGCGCATGCACAGGAAAGTAAACCATAGTGCAAGTGATCTAGGTGCATGCACCCATGCATGTGTGTCATAAAGGATGTGCAAACTTAAAGAGGTATGCACATTCCCAAATGGGCGTGCAGGCACCAAAAGGGAAGAAAGTCCCATAGACATGATGAAGTAGGAAAATTTCTAAAATTGATAGCTAGAAGAAAGTGAAAATTAGCTTAGGATAGAAGAACAATAAAATTACTTAAAATAAATGTTAGTGTCTAACCGATGTTTTATTTTACAAAGATGACTTCCAACGTTGCAGACAAGAGAGTGACATAGTCACATAGCTGAGATGGAGGCGAGCATGTGTCGGTGGGACCATCATGATATGGAGGTGTTACTAGAGGTGGTCGCCCTAGGCCACATAGATGGGATGCCATCGATCACCTTGGATCATTGCTTACTAACATCATTGATCAAACAATGGCACATCAAGAGTTAGTGCTTCAGACTACCGATAGGAAATATGACTATTATACCAGAGGACGTGTGGCAGATAACGCTCATCCCCATTATCAGATCCTTTATTGAGTATACTATTGACTTCAGGTGGATTACAAAGGTTATTAGTGATATATTTTACCGTGATGATATACTCTATTAAGGTATGAAATTTTTTTTACACCGATGTAAATCAGATCCTACTATTCACTAAAAACTGTTATATTTAATGTCTCATATCAGTGGGTTCCTACTCACTGATAAGACGGGGACTTCATTTCCAATGGGATTGATTACATTAGTGTATGGATTGTGTGGCGAGAGATACTGCATGGGCCAATGCATATTGGCGTATCAATATTGGGATCTACATCTAATGACTTACCACCATCATAAGATGCTAGGGTTAACCTCCCTATTATAGATATGGTCATGGGACCACGTAGCGATCAACCGCCCTATAGGTGCATTACACACATGAGCTCCAGAAGAGCCGAGACTCATGGGATGGGTTCCTCTAAGAGATGATGTAAGAGGCCACTTGGGAAGTACATATTACTATCAATGATATTTTGATGAGATTTAGGAGAGAGATGTTATCTAGAGGCCTTATAGACATATACAATGGAAAAAGAATGGGGTAGAGTTCAATTTTTACATGGTAGAGCACTTTCTTTAGGGAAGCTGGAGATACATTATGGAGATGTATAAAGTAGATCAATTTAAGTGGAAGTCAAGAATCATTCAGGGCATTCCCCATCCAAACATATGGTATGCTCACTGTGATGCAAAGAGATAGACTATGGGGCCACGTATTCAGGTGGCTGGAGCTAGAGCAAGATTTTCCCGGATGGTACCATAGGTTTAGGAACCTGTGTTATAGGTTAGAGATCTAGGTACCCAACCAGATTACATAGATTGGTATGCTACTGTGTTACCTCGGTGATTGGCCATACCCAAGGAGGCATGGGCTGCAGGTGATAGGCCACAACTAGATATCCCTTATATCAGTGATGTGAGTGATAATGTAGGAGTAGGTTGAGCCAGGGGAGGTGATAGAGTTGATGATTCTTTTGATGGATAGATACATGACATCAAGGAGGTTTAACAGGGTTGGGATTAGGGTCTTGGACCGATATGATAGGAGAAGGGATAGGTACAAGGCCTTATAATATATTATAGGAGTAGAGACAGATCTCGCAATACCAGAGAGGTTGCCCCTAGCACAAGGTGAAGATGTTAGGGAATAGTTAGTTTCCTTATGGAAGTAACTGCAGTAGGTGGCGAAAGAGAGAGACCATGTCTAAGCTCATACTTAGGTCTTGACAGTAGAGTGGGACCAGGCTAGAGCGCAGGTAGACCAAGGAGGAGATGGCGCCACCTAATTTCATTAGATATGAGAGATGGCCTAGGTTATGATTTTTTATAGTAGTCATAATCACAAGTCTAGTAGGCTACGACTGAGAGAGATCGGTTATGAACCTATTGAGTAGTAGGTGAGGCTGATGTGGTGAGGCTATCTATAGAGGGAGCATCCTTCCAAATCACAAATGGGGCTATGGTGATAGTACAAATCAATAGAGATTTGGAAACAGCTGAGGGCAGAGCCTCTTACTACTATTCCTTATACTATGAGGCTATTCCAGAGGGTGTGTGGGAACCTACTTACCTCTAGTATTTGAGTAGATATGCAAGGTCATAGAGGCATCAAGTGTCAGGTAGATCAACTAAGTAGTTGTGAGGGCAGCCGATAGGGAAGTAGGGCACACAGGTCATGGGTCCTCCCCCATATCATAGGGCACCTAGTCCAACTGAGGGCTCGAGTCCGTCATGAATCTCTTGTATCAATTTTACATGTATTTTAATATGCCTGCCTCTTATGAAGGCTTCTACATTTTTGACAGATGTATACAATGTACCATTTTCAATGTATGCCTCTTATGAAGGATTTAGCATTTTTTATCGATGTATAACAATTTTTATGTACACCTCTTATGAAGGATTTATGAGTTGTTCCTTTGATGGCCCATTTTGTATCGATAATGTATATATGGAAATTTTTGTATGCAACACATTTTTCATGTGATGATGCATTTTATTTTGATTTTTTTCTAAGGATGTTGATTGTATCATGATGTTATATGGTTTGATTTCATATCTTTTATGCATCATGTTGATAGATGAGGATGTATCACATGTGTGATTTGTATATGATATATCCATAGATGATATTTATTTTATTGTACATATGATGCTCGATATTAATAGACATGATGACATGACGATACAGGTGCAGGGGGGATAGATTTCGATATTTGTGATCCCTCTTGCCCCCATTTGATGATACAATATGTGATGATTATCTTAGCATGCATGTATGATGTGTACTTAGCTATTTATTTATATATGATGCATAAATGATGTTAGATGTGATGATAGTGATAGAGATATGATGATGTGATAACAAAACTATGTACATGTGACAAGAAAACACAAACAAATGTTAACAAAGGTATAAAATATACAATGTTAAACAACATAAATTAATTATAAATGTCATCCAAAATTCACCCCCAGGGTAAATTCGATAACTTGAAGACCAAAGCTCAATTGAAAACATGAAGAAAGGCTCAAATTTTTTGGACTTCACATTATCGGGGATCTTGGGAAAACAGACGGTTAAATGTTGAATAAAATCTAACTCGGTAAGTCAAAATCATGCTCAGAGTGAGCTAACTCGAAGAAAAGCAACAGAACCGCAGAATGTGCCATGTATCAGCTGAGTGCACCTTCAAAAGGTGAGATAAAAGTAGAGACCCTAGGGATGTTCTTTACCCCCACATTGATCTCACCACATAGCAGGCTCGCAGACGATGCCAAGTGTCTAACCGTCGCAACTTCAAGAGTGAAAGGAGAAGATAAATTCTTAGAAGCCTGTAGGGTTTCCATGTGGGGATAACTACAAAGGTCCCAAAAAAAATGGATTTTGACATTATATATAGTGGGGACCTTTACTCACCTAAAGGAATGAAGCAACATGTTCACAGATAGTGCCAATTGTTGGCCTGAAGCATTCCTAGGACCCTAAAAGGCAACAAAAATCTTAAGAATGCACAGGGCTTCCGCGTGGATCTTGCACGGATAGACTCCAAACCCAAGGCATTGTTCACTTGAGGCCTAAATTGGCTAAGTATAAAAAAGTCCATTGGAAGCCTCCATGTGTCTCTTTGACACACTTTTGGTATGATTATTAAAATAAAGGTCCCCAAACAAGTGCAGGCTCTTCACGTGGTCAGAACCTGAGAAAGGGAGAACCGGTTGTTGAATAGTATAAACATGGGAAGAGCCAATGGAAGCCTCCACACGCCTCATCAGCATAACTTCAAAGGTAAAATCCAAAGGCGGGTCCCCAAATGGGCATAGGAATTCCAAATGTCTAGGGTCTAAAAATATTTCTCCCAAATAATCGGAAAAGGTAGAACTGACAATTGAAAATTCTAAACATGGGAAGGGCCAGTGGAAGCCTCCATGTGTCTCTTCAGCACACTTTTCTAATGATGCTTAAAAGAAAGGTCCCCAAACAAGCACAGGTTCTCCACGTGGTCAGTGCCCGAGAAAGCTGCACCGGTCGTTGACAAGTATAAACATGGGAAGAGTCAGCAGAAGCCTCTATGTGCCACATCAACGCAAATTCAAAGGTAAAATCCAAAGGCAGGGCCCCAAACAAGCACAAACTCTCCACGTGGTCAAAGCTTGAGAAAGTTACACAGGTCGTTGAAAATTCTAAGCATGGGAAGAGTGAGCATAAGCCTCGACGTGCCTCATCAGCATAACTTCAAAGATAAAGTCTAAAGACATGTTCCCAAACAAGCACAGGCCCTTCATGTGTTTAAGGTCCAACAAAGTTTCTCTTAAATAGGAGGAAAATCCAAAACACAAAGAATAAAAAGAAGGTTCATGGACAATGCCAAGTGTCCAACTGTTGCAACTTCAAGAGTGAAAGGAGGGGGTAAAATCCTAAGAATGCACAGGGCTCCACATGGATCTTGCATGGATAGAATCCAAACCCAAGCAGTTTGGAAAAGATTGGCAGCAGGTCAATTCAATGAAAGATGAATCATGAAGCCCACCAAGAATTTTAAATACTTAGATATTTTAAAATATTGTGAGATTCCGCGTAGAATGCCTGAACCTGACCTTTAGATGATCATAACTACGTTCTTAGATGATCTTTAAATTAGTGGACTAAGTTCTTAAAAATGAAAAATATTGTCTGCCATTTTTTAGGCTATCAGACTTCTCACCTACCACCATAATGAGGTATGGGCTTCCTTTCTTGCCCAATAAGGAACAGTAATTGAGGCATGGGTTTTGTAGTAGAATCCTTCATTGTTGCAAGAGAGTTCAATGCATTTTTCTTGGGTGGTTGGAGTAGAAATATGAATTCTCCCTCTCGCCTTGTCTCATTCTTTTATATATTGTAAAGGGGAAATTTTCTTCGTGTGGGTCATTTTTCTCTCCTTCCCCCCTCCCTCTCTCTTCTCTAGGGTCAAATGTGGAGTTTAATCCTCCTCTCTTTTCTTTGTAATGGCATTTTCTTACCTCTTTCCCAATAATGATGTACTGTGTGAATTCATGGAGCAATAAAATTTGTTTCGTGATGCATTTTGTCCATCCTTTGCTTAGTTTATTGTCTCTTCTTGCCTCTCACCATTACAGGGTATATTATGCATATTTATGATGTCTAATTCAGGTTTTGAGAGATGTGTTTAATATTTTTGAAGTGGTGTTATGTGTGAACTTTATCTTTGGCTTGTGATCCATCTTGTCCATCCTCTCCATTGCTCACCTCTCTCCATTTTAGGCAGTTTTATTTTTGATCAGAAACTTCCTTTTTTTAGGTATCACCACTTTAGTGTAGGCTCTATTTTCTTTCATTTCTCTCTCTCCCTGATCCCTTAGAAGGTTAGATTATGATTAGATAGTTTTCCTGCATTAGAGTAGCTTGTGGCAGGTAGTTTATGAAGAAGAATCCAACTTTCTCTGGAGGACCATCTCAAGCCCACAAGTCCCAGAGCTTGAGATATGGTCCAATGTTATGTAGATTACACCAGATGCCCCATTAAAAATTAGGCCATTCAGAGGGTGATGTGATTCCACATCAACAATTTTAGTACACCCAGTGGGACACTGGAGTTATATTCTCTCATATTTCCAAGGTGTTTCGTTATCAAACAACAAATCTTAAGCCACAGTGTGACCACATCAATAGTTTTTGGCACACCTGGCGGGACAAGTTTGAAGCACCTTACCACTTCATTTCAATAGGTTGGTGCGTTCCTGTTAAAATTTCATCCTTTGGAGGCATTTTCAAGCACATATAGAAACTCCATTTGATCAATAACCCATTCTCTGAGTTGAAAATTTTCCTTCCATCCATTTCCACCCATTCTCTTTCCACATCCTTCATCTTATTCCATTCCATGAAGTTGTGCAATCATGACTTCATTCCCATCTTAGAATTCACACTTACAACAGTAATGGTGTAGTCTACCTCTAATGTATTTCAAGAATCCTCCAGATCAGTATTCTGATCAGATTCAAAACCATTATGCTTACCCATATGAGCAGGATGTAGATAATTTTTGTCATCCACGAAACTATGGAGCTTATCAAGAGTAAGGGTGTACATATGATGATAACAGTTATATGGAGAATGTTGATCTGCAAGAGAAGATTCAAAGAATGGAGGTTAACATGGTTTAATTTAGGGATATAATATAGATGAAAGATTTCAAAATTGGTTGCAGGGCACCTTGTCCATGGGAAGGCCCTTTTCCAAGACACTATAGCCCACAGGAGAAGCTTGAATTCATGATTGAAATGCTACCTCGACTTGCACAATGGACCAAGGAAATAGAGGCCTATGAGCTTGGTGCTAGAAAACATTTTCAATGGGTCAGTCCACCATCTCATAGCTTTTCTTTTCCTCTTTCTCAATCAGTATCATCACAGCAGAGTCCTGAGTCTAGTTTCTCAATTGCTCGCCCCAAGTGTTGATTTCCCTTCTCCATCTTTTAATCGTCCATCTCATCTCAATTCTTCTACCCTTTTCTCTTCCAAACCATCTTTCCCTCAAAATAAATAATAAATTCCACTTCCCTCACCACCACAAACAATCTCTTAATTGGTTGAGACCCCACCCACCACTCCTCCTGCTTTCCCGAGCCCATGTCAGGAAGAAACTCAATAATATAGTCAAGGGGAGAAGCAAGAAGAAGAGTCAAGAAAAGAAGATATGATTAGAAACTTGGTGGGCTTGGATCTTAGATTTGGGATTAAAAAAATCCCCTTTATGGTCAAGCTACCCAGAGGAGGCTAAAGTAAAGCCATAAGTGATGGAGGCTTTAGTTACAACACAAGCGAGGGAAGAAGCAGGTACTCCAAATCCAAAAGAGGAGGAGTGCATTTCAGATGTGGAGGAGAACCTTTTAGTTGATAAGGATTTGAATACAGAGAAGGCCATCGAATAACCTTCATTTCTTCCTCCCACTTGATTCCCTTCCAGCTCTAATGTCAAAGAAGAGTTTGAGATTTCTAACTCCATGTTCAAAGACAAGGCAAACCATGGTGAGGAAATTACAGATCTGGAAGGACACCATAGAGGAGGCTCGAGCACACACAACAGGAAAAAAAGGAGGAATATTATCTATTTGACTTGGAGGATTTCTTTAATGGAGAGGATCCCATGGAGATCACATCATTTTATCCTCCATCATCCACCTTCTAAACACATGAACGTGTTGTCATGAGAGAGAGCATCTAAGTGCAGCGGCCTGCATTTCACAACATCCCTTTGGAACCAAGGTTGGAAGATCCTAATCTTCCATGTTCTTCTCAGAAGGAGGAAGGAAACAATGATGAAAAAATTTCCACACTAGTCATCAAGGCAGAGGATCAACTTCTTGCAGAATCATTTCAAAGAAAAAATCAGCATGCAAGTAGCCTATTTTTTCAGGAAGGTCCGCAAGAAGACTCCATTTTTGGATTTGAATTTCAAAACAATTAGATCAGACCATGCCCAATTAGGTACTTGGCATCATTGAAGCCAAGGGAGAAGCCAAAACTGGTCATGCCCACTTCAGGGCATGAGAATGAGTATCAAAGCACCAAGGGTCACGATCAACACCTTCATGAGTCTAATGCCAATCAACTTGAGGAGGTATTTTTGATTGATGTTGATACTTTGGTTATTTGGGTGGAGGATCGGCCTCTCTTTTCGGTTTTTCACTCATAATAATAGCCATGTTTAGCATAAAATCATATACATGGCTGCCTATTTTGAGAAAGGGAAGCTACTTCTCCCTACCAGTTGCAAGATTTATTTGAGTCCCCTTTGCTTCCGGTTAGCTGTAGAGTAGGTAGGTTTTTTTGTTAGCATAACAAGTTCCTGTGCACACTCTGCATGTTCCACTTGGGCCATGTATGATCTTTATCTTTTGTACATAGTGTGTTGTGGTGTTTTGTTTCTCATGCAAAGTCCATTGGAAGTAGCGTTTGGTGAGATCAACTCTAATTCCAACAGTCTTTCAAGTGGCTCAGGGACCAGATTTTAGAATTTTAGATTATAATTATGTTTATCAGGTTGAATCCATGCCCAATGGATACTTCAAGGTCACTGATCATTTCACCTACCAGGCATGTGACCCCGCTGATTCACCAAACTGTTATCTGAAATTCACCCCAGGGTAAATTAGATAACTTCAAGACCAAAGCTCAAGTGAAAAAATGGAGAAAGGATCAAAGTTTTCAGACTTCACATTTTTGGGGATCTCAGGGAAATAGGTGGTTAAATGTTGAAGAAAATCTAACTTGGTAAGTCAAAATCAAGCCCAGAGTGATTCAACTCGAAGCAAAGAAACAATAACCACGTGGAAGGTGCCATGTGTCATCTCATTGCACCTTAAAAAGGTGTGACAAAAGTGGAGACCCTAGGGATATGCTTGACCCCCACGTGGATCTCAGAACATAGGAGGCTCGTACGGATGATGCCAAGTGTTCTAACTCGTCACAACTTCAAGAGTGAAAGGAGGGGATAAAGTCTTGGAAGCCTGCAGGGTTTCCACATGGAGGATAACTACAAAGCTCCCACCCAAAAAGGGGTTTTGACATTATATATAGTGAGGTCCTTTACTCACCAAAAGGAATGAAGTAATATGTTCATGGATGTTGCCAAGTATCAGCACGGCGCATTCCCAGGACCCTAAAAAGTAGCAAAAAACTTAAGAATGTGTTGGGGCTTCCATGTGGATCTTACACAGACAGACTCCAAACCCAAGGCAGTGTTCACTCGAGGCCCGAATTGGCTAAGTATAAAAAAGGCTAGCAGAAGCCTCCACGTGTCTCTTCGGTGTACTTTTGGTATGATGTTTAAAATAAAGGTCCCCAAACAAGTACAGGCTCTCCACATGGTCAGATCTTGAGAAAGGGAGAATTGACCATTGAAAAGTCTAAACATGGGAAGAGCTAGCGAAAGCCTCCATGTGACTCATCAACAGCAAATTCAAAGGTAAAATCCAAAGGTGGGTCTCCAAATGAGCACAGGCCCTCCACATGTTTAGGGTCTAATCAAGTTTCTACCAAATAAGCATAAAAGGAATAACCAACTGTTGAAAATTCTAAACATGGTAAGGGCCAATGGAAGCCTCCACGTGTCTCTTTGGTGAAACTTTTGGTATGATGCTTAAAGGAAAGGTCCCCAAACGAGCATAGGCTCTCCACGTGGTCAGATCCTGAGAAAGTTACACCAGCTGTTGAAAAGTACAAACATGGGAAGAGTCAACGGAAGCCTCCACATGCCTTATCAGTGCAACTTCAAAGGTAAAATCCAAAGGTATGTCCCCAAATGAGTACAGGCTATCCACGTGGTCAGAGCCCAAGAAATTTGCACCAACCGTTGAAAATTCTAAGCATGGGAAGAGTTAGTGGAATCCTCCACATGTCTCATTAGTGTAATATCAAAGGTAAAGTCCAAAGGCTAGGTTCCCAAATGATCGTAGGCCCTCCCTGTGTGTAGGGTACAACAAAGTTTCTCCTAAATAGGTGATAAAAGCCAAAACACAAAGAAAATAGAGAAGGCTCGCGTATGATGCCAAGTGTGCAACCGTTGCACAACTTCAAGAGTGAAATGAGGGGGTAAAATCTTAAGAATGTGTGGGCCTTCCATGTGGATATTGCATGGATATACTCCAAATCCAAGTAGTTTGGAAAATATTGGTGGAAGGTCAATTCAATGAAAGATGAATCATGAAGCCCACTAAGAACTTTAAATGCTTAGATATTTTAAAATATTGTGAGACCCCGCATAGAATGCTCAACCTTGACCTTTAGATGAGCATAACTATGATTAGATATCTTTAAATTAATGGGACTAAGTTCTTAAAAATGAAAAATATAGTCTGCCATTTTTCAGGTTGTCAGACTTCTAACATACCACCATAATGAAGTATGGGCTTCCTTTCAGTCCTAACAAGGATCAATAATGGAGGCATGGGTTTTGTAGTAGAACCCATCATTGTTGTAGGTGAATTCAATGCATTTTTCTTGGGTGGTTGGAGAAGAAATTTGAATTCTCCCTCTCTCCTTCTCTCATTCTTCTATATATTGTAAAGGGGGGAAATTTCCTAAGTGTTGGTCATTTTTTCTCTCCTATCCCCTCCCTCTTTCTTCACTAGGGTCAAATGTGGAGTTTGAGCCTCCTCTCTTTGCTTTATAATGGCATTTTCTTGTCTCTTTCCCACTAATGATGTACTATGTGAACTCATGGAGCAATAAAATCTGTTTCGTGATGCAGTTTGTCCATCCATTATTTATTTTATTGTCTCTTCTTTCCTCTCACCATTGTAGGGCATATTGTGCATACTTATGATGTCTATTACAGGTTTTGAGAGTTGTGTTTAATGGTTTTGAACTGGTGTTCTGTGTGAACTTTATCTTTGGCCTGTGATGCATCTTGTCCATCCTCTCCATTTTAGGTAGTTGGATTTTCTAATCAGCAACTTCCTTTTCTGGTGTATCACCACTTTAGGGTAGGATCTATTTTCATGCATTTCTCTCTCTCCTTGATACCTTGGAAGGTTATATTAAGATTAGATAGTTTTCCTGAATTAGAGTAGCTTGTGGGAGGTAGTTTAGGAAGAAGAAGATGAATTTCTCTGGAGGACCATCTCAATCCCGCAAGTCCGATAACTTGAGATATGGTCCAATCTTATGCATATTGCATCGGATGCCCCATTAAAAATCAGGCCATTCGGAGGGTACTATTATTTTGCATCAATAATAACTATGTACAATAATGTACAAGCATGCAAAAACAAACTTTATATATACGAGTAAGAGTAAATCTAATATAAGAAAGAAAAGATGAATCTTAACAAAGTATGTCTAATTAACAGACTATAGAAATATACAACCAAATAGCAAATATATAAGAAAACAATGTACACAACCTAAAAAATAAACCAAGAAACAAGAGAAATAAAGTAAACTAAAGATATGTTTTTTGTGGTACCATTTTTCAATGTGTTATGTGTTGTTTTAAGGAAGATTGCTAAACAGATTTCTTTTGTTTTTATGTTTTTGATAAACAATTTTCTATTGTTTTTGTGAAACAATTTTCTATTGTTTTTGCGTTTTTCAACATATATGGATGTTTTTGGATTTTCCACGGTTCTCCGAAGCTATGTGCAGTAAACCAAGAAATGTGGCTGCCCCCAGTGTTAGATGGGGAATATACAAGGGCATGCGCCACATGTTATAAACAGGAAGTTGAAATTGTGAAAGTTGCACCCAATGTTAGATGGGGAATATACAAAGGAAAATCCCTTCACCAAATGATAAATGGAGAAATATATAGATCAAGGCTTGTCATGATAGTTTCATAGGTAATATCAGATACATGTGCGGAACTAGCCCTAGGCTAAGTAAAAGTACCCTCCCGATGCAAGATGGTTGTCAACAAGGAATCCTCCCTAGGCACCAAAAGCTAGTTTTCACAAAGGAACCTATCTAAAGAGCCAAAATTGCATGGTTTTCACATTTGTATGACCTTATTTCTCTTTATATTTTTCTATTTTGTGATTTTATTTTATTTTAAATTATATTTTGATTATCATTTTTTTTACTTTTTTTTTTTTTTTTGCTTTTTATGCCATGTTTAAATGTAGAACCACTTAAGGTGCATGTCATTCATAGGATCACAGAGATAATAACCATTGGGATGAACAATTTTGAATGCTCCTGTTCCATATTTTTCTATAATGACATAAGATCCTAGCAAATGTGGTTCGAACTTTCCTTTCTTCTCTCTTTCTGCCCTTGTGTTGAACTATTTTTATTTCATGACTAAATATCCGCTATCAAACTCATGAGGTATGATCCTTTAGTTATAATTTATTTAGAATCTATTCTTGTACATCTTGAGATGGTTAAGGGTGTGGATATAATTTTCATCTAGGAGTTTTAATTTGGCCAGCCTGACCACTATGTAATCCTCATCCTTTTCTAGATAATCCCTAAGAAATATTCTTAGGGAAGGAAGCTCTATTACCAATGGGATGATAGATTATTTTCCAAACACTAGGGAATAGGGTGTCTCACCAGTATGAGTGTGAATGAAGGTCCGATAACTAGAGGGTTGGGTAATTTTGTAAATGCCAATTGCGACCTGTCTTACTCACCATAGTTTCCATGATCTAGACCAATGTTTTGTTAGTGGCTTCAGCTTTCCCATTACCTTGAGGATAATATGGCATAACCACTTCAAATTTTTTTTAAATCGATGACAAAAAAATTTCACTGTCTTATTTTTGAAATATTTTCCATTGTCGGTAACTTTTTCCATAGGAATACAATACCAGAAAATAATGTGATTCATGATAAACTTTGAAATTTGAGCACTTATAACATAAGTCAAAGGAAAAAATTCTACCCACTTAGTAAAATATTCCATAGATGTGATGATGTGGGTATGGCCATCAGATGAGGTGGGGGTGTGTTTTCCTATAAAATCTAGTCCCCATTTAGAAATTGGCCATGGGGTTGTGATCAGTTGTAATGGTTGTGATGGTGCATGGATGAAATTTTTATATTTTTAACATAGCACACATTTCTCCACATAATTACAGAATTTTGTTTCCATATTAGGCCAATAGTATCCTACCCTTAAAAAATTATTTTCCAAAACCATTCCATTTATATGGATGTCATACACCCATTCATGTACCTCTATGATTTCTTGGACTGAATCCGTTACATCTAGACATTGCAACAGATTCCCATCATAGCCATGATGATAGAGTGTATATCCTAAGGGAGTGTAATGGGATATTTGGAGGATAAGGATTTGTTTTTTTGGATCGGGAGATGGAAGGAGGAAAGGTATTGTGTTTAAGATAGTCATGGATGTCCACATGCCATGGGGAATAGGGACCAAAAAATTCACACACCAATCAAGATTTTGACATGTCGTACGTAGGGTGGCGTAGATTCTCGACAAAGAATGGCATATCATTGTTCTCTTGTGGAATCAAAAGCATCAAACCCAAGGTTTCGATTGCATCTATAGAGTGGTTCTGTTCTTTTGGAATATGTTCAAATTTAATACACACAAAGTATTCTTTCAAATTTTCCATCAGTTTCTTGTAGGGGATGATATTTTCATCCTTAACTTTGTATTCATCATTGACTTGTTTGATTATCAATTGTGAGTCTCTAACAACCTTGTCATGGTGGATATCCCATTTGATTGCTAGCTTCATCGCAACGATGAGAACTTCATATTCTACAATATTATTTCTACAAGGAAAACCAAGATAGAAATATTTCATTATGGGGTCTCCTGAGGGAGTAATCAGTACTATACCTACTCCCAAACCATGGAAAGTGAAATAACCATAAAAGTGCACTTTCCACATCACATATTACTCAATATAAGTAAATGATGCATTTGGCAGGTACAGACTTATAGGTTATGTTCTCGAAATTGATGCTTCTGCTAACTGATTGGAAATCACTTATATTTTAACCAAATTTTGGTGTACATACTTAATGGAAAATTCTCTCAGGAGAATGATCCAATTAGCCATTCTTCCCATAAGGGAAAGTTTTGATAATAGGTACTTGTGTGGGTCAACATTTGATATAAACTTTCTTTTAGTATTCAATAGGTAATGACACAATTTTTGGAAGATAAAAATGACATATAGACAAGATTTTTCAATCTAAGGATAATTAAGCTCATAAAAAATTAGAGTATGACTGAGATAGTACACGGGTTTTTCTTTGTGACTTAGGTCATATTGGGCAAGCAACGTACTAATAGAAAACTGAGTAGAATAAATATACAACAAAAGTGGATTTCTGGGAGTTGGAGGTATGAGGATATGTCGGTTGTCCTAGTATTGCTTATGAAAGGAAAAGGCCTACTTTTTCTCTAGTCCCAAAAGAAAGGCAACATTTTTTTAAGATGGGTGAATGAATGGCATTTTTAAGCCAATTGTGAAATGAAACAATAGATGGCTTGTATTTCCTTGCAAGTTACAAAATTATTTGATGTTTTTGGGGGTATGCATTTCAGTAATAGAGGTAACTTTAGTTGGGTCTACCTCAATCCCCCTTCGTGATAAAATGAAGCCAAGTAACTTTCCTGAAAATACACCAAACACATACTTCTTTGAATTTACTCTAACCTTGTATTCTCACAGGTGTTCTAAGATACGCCATAAAATCTTAGGGCGATCTGCTCTCATCTTGGATTTCCCTAGGATATTGTCCAAATAGTCCTCCATGATGTCATGAATCATATCATGGAAGATTACCGTCATTTCCATTTGATAGGTTACACCTACGCTTTTAAGGCCAAAGGGAATTACCTAATAATAGAATGTCCCTAAAGGGGTTGTGAAGGTTGTCTTATGCTGATCTTCATCTTCTATTTTAATTTGATTGTATGCTTGTTTTCCTCTCAAAATTTCCCCTCTTTTGAAAGTCATAAAATTGAAAAAATTGAGTTGACACTCTTTAGTGATGTTCTAGTGAAGTGAAAAGTTGAGGAGATAGTAAAAATTCACGTTTTTGGAGTTATTTTGGTGATTTGTGGATCTATCAAACATTTTTGTACCTCATGTCCCAAGTTCTGTCGGGCTATTTATGTTCCCTGATCGGCCACATTCCCCAAAATTATTTAACTTTCAGTTATGTCGGAAATTTTTGGCCCATTTGTCCCAAAGTTCACCCACTCTCTCTGTTCCCTGATCGCATGCATCACCCACATTGTGTCCTTCGTGTAATTTTGTCCCATCTATCCTAAAAGCATTTGTCCCTTCTCTCCCTACTTTCCCCGCATCGCATGCATCGGCTAGATCCCGTCTTCACGTCCCTCACATCCCTCGAGTTTCCAAGTTTCTAGACCGCCCATGCTCATTTAGCCTGCATTACTTGCATCGCTTGCATCGTCCAGATCGCGTATTCACGTCCCTCATGTCCGAAATGTACTAAAGACCATCCGGGCCAGTTTTTTCTGTTATTCTTGATTCTTATCTTTTTGAGTCAGTGCAATATGAATTTAATGCCCATTTAATGACCTTGTATCTCCTAAATGAATATTAATGGGACTATCCTCTATGCATTTGACACATTGCTTTCTTGCCATCATTTTCTCGAATCCCTACAATTAAGGTCATTTGCTCGTGCTCCTGGTCCCTTTGCATTTTTAATTGCAAAATCAACCCTTGAAGGTTTTCCTCTGTGCATTGCAAACATGAAGATAAAATTCCAAGGCCAATAACATGTATAACATCTTGAGTCCTTTGTTCCCGATATCGAGGATAGTGAGGTTTGACACCTAGATTTTGGGGATTTTTGGAATAGATTGACTTTCCCTAATCCTTCCCCCATGGCACAAATGATCAATGACAATGGACTTGCTTATGTGGTTGGTTTCCCTATCTCTGTACAATGTGCCGACACCATGCTTACTTGTGGAGCTCATTTTAACTTGGACACCAAAGAATTGACTAATGTCATGGGGAGATGATCACCAAACTAGATGTTGCTACCATTACTACTGCCCTATGCATTCCAGAGACTGAAGACTCCATCTTTCTCACTCAAGCTCAAGCTCATATCCTTTCTTAGCAGAACAGTGAAAAATATAAGGCAAGAATAGCAATATCATGGTTGAAGAACCCTAAGAAAGCAGCATCCCGACTTTCCAAGGTGTTATTTAGGGCTGATTTCAATGAAGAGCTGTCTGATTTCATCATTTTGCTATCTTGTGTCATGGGATTGCCATCTACCAATGAATTTCACTTCTGGATGTTCCCTTTCATCAACATCATTTGCGAAGGTAGTCAGAACATAAATTATGTAGAAATCATTTGCATTAATTTGACTAAGCAATTATGTAATGTGCAACAGACTAAGAATTTCTACATGACTTCTTATCTGATTTATCTGGTTTGGATTCACATACATGGAGGGCTAGAAGAATGAGCCCATTTATGCATATTGCCCTCAATTCACCCTTGAAACTAGAAACCATAATTTCATAAGAGTTAATGATGCCTTTACCATGTATATTGTGAGGCACTTAGAAGGTGATAATGCCAAGAGGTTTTCTAATGAAGCCATGAACATGATAGCTAAGTATGGAGCTTTCTTCATTCAATCCAGGAGGTTTTCATATATCAATATAGCTGGTTATGAAAACACACCTCTCAAGCTCCCCATGTTTTGTAATGACAAGATGGCTCTAATTGAAGTGTGTAGGCAATTGGATAAATTACATAGAACCTGCAGGGACAATAAAATCTCTAGTCTACACTTCCCTATTTCTTTGGGAAACTATAAATGTAAAACATCCTTAGATTCCCATAATATAAAAAGGGATCTTGCTCCCCTCACTATCCACTTTTTCAGGCCTAGGACTTGCTTTGACTTGAAGAAGTTCATTGATCAAAACCTGGGGATAAACTATCATCACATGCTAGATACTGATGATAACTAGGCTGATTATGCAGATAATTTTAAAGCAAGGCAGAGGCACGATGGTAGAATCTCTCTAAACTTGATTAAAGAGCTCAATCTATATCAAATTTCTGAAGGGTTCCAGGATGATGATGAATACTTGTAGCCTTTTGAATATGAGACATAAATAAAACATACTCCTTTAGAATATTTGGATTAGTATAAGAAGGAGAAGGATGACTTGGTTGAGATTTTGACCCCTATCCTTGTAAGAACCAAAGTTTGGTTTGACAGGAAGATTCAAGAGCTTAAGAAGAATCAAAGTGGATATTCTTCCAAAGATACTTCTACACCTAGGAAGGAAACACATACACTCAGCACAGAGGTACCTACACAAACCCCTCCTCCTTCCTCAATTAAAGAAATTGAATCATCTACTCCCTCTTCTTCTACTCAAGTGCACCAAAAGAAGATAAAATAGGTTAAACAAGAGCCAATTATCGAAGCACCCCTTCTAGAGCATTCAATATTTCCTTCAAGGCAAGAGAACATTATTGTTCTTAGTTAAAGTGATGATGGTGAAGTACCAAACCCTTTAGGAACTTCAAAAGTTAGAGTAGAAGATGGGAAGGAGGTGCCTAGCACTGAACCTTCTATTACTATAGATTCCTCTGCATAAGAAGCTCCAGATCCCTCAATCACCTCTTTCCTAGAGGCAACAGTGGTGAATACCTTAAGTGCCATGGGTTCACTTTTTTTTGGACCTCTTGTCCCTTCTTCTTCTTCTTCTTCTAATTTTTCTTGGGTGCAACCCTTGGTTGATAATAGGAAGAGAAAACCTTCTTCCCATTTGACAGGGCCAAATTTTGATGTTGTGGTAGCTTTGCTAGGTATTACTCCTCTTCCTATAGCAAAGAGAGCTAAAAAAACTTCAATAATAGTGATAGATTCTCAAGGCCAACAATTTCTAGAGGTTGTAAAGCCTAAGGTTGATAAGGCAGAGCAAGATCTATTAGCCTCTGACTTGGAACTATCTAGAATTCCAATGGGAGAATCTACTTCTGAGAGTGATGTACATAACCTCCAAGAAACAAAAACCAAGGTTATAGAGAGAGTGGAAAAGGGTAAGCAAACTATATAACAATTGGAATAACAAAATCAAGTTCTTTCCAACTTCATCAAGTCATTATTGGCTAAAGATAAGGTTTTGGATCCATCTCCACTAGCTATCCTTCCACCTCCTATGATTCTCAGTCAGGATGAGGTTAAGAGTATTAAGGATATACACTAATATTCCACTTATGGAAGGGATATGGAAGCCATGGTTGATGACATGACCATTGTAGGATTGAAATTCATTGTAGAAGCCTTCAAACTCAATGAGAAGGTGGCTAGATTGCAACAAAAACTCTCCTCCTCTATTAGAAATATGGACAAAGAATTGAATCTTTGGAGTAGTTGCATCACAGATCTTTTCCTGATAGGACATGCTGATGAAAAGATATTATTGGCCAGTAAAGTTTTTGATGATGCCAAGGACAACTTGTCAGGGTTATGGGTGTTCAATGTTGAGTGGAAAATAAATTTTTTTCAAGAATCCTCAGGAGAATTGAGAAACAATTGACAGAGGGGAGAATATTTCAAGACTTGTGTTGCATCTGCCTTTAAAGATATTCATTATCATCTTCATGATGAAATTTCAGGTGTTCCTCTCTCTCTTCAAGAGATTAAAACTCATTTTGGGACATTTTTCAAAGAAGACCTGTTCAAATTAGAATTAATTACCAAAGAGAAGATAAAGTATATTTTCTCTCTTCAATCTACCATTGAAGAGGCTAATAAATAATACCTGGAACATACCAAGTTTGACAAGGACATGGAGAAATGTCTAGGTACTTGGTCTCATGCCACTGCTAACACATCAATCCCATGAGGAAGGGAGATAGCCGAGGCATTCAAAAGATTCAGGAAATGGATTCTCAAGTCACTGAGCCCTCTAGCAATAAGTGAATTTTTTTCCTCCTGTTTTCTCCTTTTCTCCTTATTTTCCTAGAATCAAGCTCATTGTAAACTAATTAAGGACATTGTGTTGAGCACTTAATTAATATTTTAGTTAAAAGAAATAGTTACCAATTGTAACCAATTTGTAAGCTATATAATGGGCTCTTTACACCATTTTTTGGACCGGAACTCTTGTTATTTTTGAAAGTGTAAAGAAGTAAAAACCTATCAATACAAAAAGATCTCTCTTTCTGTTTCTATTTGTTCTTGTTCTTTCTTTTCTATCTGTTAAAATTTATTGAATCATTAGTCTATTTGACTTCAAGAAGCTTTTTATTCTCGTGGATTTCATCTCTGGAACTTTGTGTCTGTGAAATAACATCTTGTGGTTTTAATGCAAATGATTCTATTCTATATGATTCCATTCTGGCATGTGTAAGGAATTATTTTGTTAGCTATAATTCCTGGGAGTGTTATTCTACCTTTTCCCATTCCTTAATTCTTTTGTCCTTTTGTATTGATGATCTATAATATCAAACACTTTCATGATATCAGAGCTCCTCTTTAAAACTAAATGTTGTACATTTGTAAATAGGTTTTTTCCTTTAAATAAGGGAACCTCTCCCGTCAAAAGAGGATGGACTTTCTATCCCCTGAATTTTGTTTTCAATAAAATCCTTATTTTACAACTAACAATGTTTGGTGACTCCACTAGGGATTCATTTTTAACGGATTCCAGTTTATGAAGAAAAAAATTAATCATTCTTCGATCTAGAAACTCTAAGATTTACTCGCGATAGGAGAGCCCTTGGTATTAAAGATTCTCGGTTTCATCTCCTAGAGCAGCAAGGTTTTCCTCTTCCATCAACAACAAGAAATAGAAGATCTCATTCCACAAGCACATCCCCTGTTGAAGATAGAACTCTTGGAAGTAGTATCCCTCAAGAGAAACTGAGCCCTAATCTTCGTGCTTTAATTCTTGCTGGTGTTTCAATTCCTCTTCAAGTAGTATTTCAAAGGATGGCATTTCGATTACCTTGGGGCCACCGTGTTGGGCCTCTTACCCTTCCTCAGCCTTTGCATGAGTTACCTAGGGGTAACACAAAGAACTTTCCCAAGTTCAAAGTTGATGGTAAAGTGCACCCAGATGAACATATTACAGCCTTTGTAGTTGCATGTGGAGTCCTTGGTGTTGAGCATGAATATGTCTCGGTGAGGCTTTTTGTAGAGACTTTGCAAGATAATGCAGCCGATTCATTCTATCACCTTCCTGCTGGGGCCATTACCAACTGGACTACTATGAGGACAAGATTTGAGAAGTGTTTTAATCCCATAGAAGATGTGCATGCTCTTCTAGCACAGATTTCTCAAATCAAGAAATAACCACAAGAGCCTATGAGAGAGTTTGTGGCTAGGTTCAATAATTTGATTAATAAGATCCCACTAGACACCCAACCCATCGACCAGATTAAACAATGTTTTTTCCTAAACACTCAATTTCCTGAGGTAAGCTATGCATTGAGGAGAGCTAATCTTACAACATTGTATGAGGATCAAATATTAGCCGTTAGGGTTGAGGATGACCTGATCATGTCTGGCAAGTTAAAAAGAGATCCTTCCAAGTCTAAAGCATTTTTTCTTCTTCTTAAAACTTTGGAGCTAATGTAGATCCCTTAGTACATAAACTGGCTCATGACCTCATTGCTATCAAGAAATAATTGGCTCAACATGCTCCTTATCAAGATGTCCTAAGAAGAAACTTCTAGCCCAAGAACCATTTGTCCTCTTCTCAGACAAGGTTAGCAATCGAGGGACAACCCATCAAGGTCCCTATCAATGAAACTTGTGAAGTTGATGAGGAAGAGGATAATGAATAATTTGAAGAATCTGGAGAGGAGGTTGAGGAGGAATTGGAAGAACTTGATGGATCTCAAGTCAATTTTCTCACTACTGAGGGCATTGACGAAGAAGATGATTATGAAGAAGTATTAGTAGATATGAATAGTGATTCATATGTTGTTATGACACGAGAACATACCAATAAGAAGGAAAAAGTGATGTAGCCTGTCAAGAAAGATGAAGAGTATTCAACAACTATCCCAGTTGTGGCAAGAAGAGGATCTCCTATTCCCACTGCATCCACAAAAATGGTCAGTAATGATAATCCTTCTCCTATTTATACTTGTAAAACTTCTTTTTCTCCAGCTTCAAAATTTGATAAGCCTAAAATTCCTAGTGATGATTCCCTAGTCATCTCCAAATCTTTTGATATCATTGACCATCTTAAGAAAATAAAATTTCAAATTTCAGAGGTTGAGTATTATAAAACCCACCCTAAAGCCTTTGCCAAAATGGTCCACTTTGTCAATTCCCATTCCAAAACTACCTCTAAAGGCCTTTTTCCTACTCCACCCTCCTCACCCTAACCAAATATTGTGGTTACAGTCGCCACATCTGATGAGAAAATCAAACCTTTTTATGTGACTCTTCTTATAGCAAGCCATAAACTTAGCAACTGTGTCATAGATTCAGGAGCATAAGATAATGTAATTCATGCCAAAGTGGCTCATTTTTTAAGTCTCACCCTCACACGCACTATTGGTTCATGTTATTTTATGGAGATTAGGGAGGTGCCTTTGGTGGGAAGGATTAAAGATGCACAGGTAGCTTTTGTTGCCTTACTTGAGAAAAAGGTTTTGGCTACTATTCTGGTAGCAGATATTCCTCCTTCATATGGTATGTTGTTAAGTAGGAATTTTTGTAAAGATGTGGGAGGATAGATTCAAATGGATTGGCCACATGCCCTTATACCAGTCAATTGAAAAATGAAGAAGTTATTTCCTGAGAAGCAATTTGAGTATATTGTGCAAAAAACAGATGATCCCAAAGCACGAATACTCTATGAATATATTGGACATGGTAACTATATGATTTTGTTTCTGGAGGAAACTAAAATTCCCAAAGAAGTACTTCATTACCCTAATGGTGTTTGGAATATAGAATTTGATGGAAGCTTCTCCTCAGCTAGTTCTGGAGTTGGCGTGGTGTTAATGTATCTAGAAGGAAAGTTTTACCCTTTCTCTTTCAAACTTCAGTTTGAGAATACCAATAATACATCATAGTATGAAGCCCTCATCCTTGGACTTAATGTGGCAAAAGAAAAAGGTTTGAAGAATCTTCTAGCTCGTGAAGATGCAGAACTAGTTGTTAAACAAGTCAGAGACCTTTTTCAAGTAAAGAATAGAAGTTTGAAGCATTACAAAAATCTAGTTTGGGATTCTATTGAATTTCTTGATGCCTTCTCCATCGAAGCAATTCCAAGAGAAAAGAACACCAGGGCTGATTCACTAGTTGTTTCAGGATCATTTATGATACCTCACCTTGATTTCTCTCAAGATAAATTCCCCATTGAAATGATCCATAGGCCAAGTGTTCCACATAATTCAAGTAACTGGCAAATTTTCAATGATGATCAACATTTTATTTCTTTCTTGGAGCTCAAGGATAACTTTGAACAATTATACTTGAAAGGAAGTGATAATTTTCCTCATGAGAGTGTATCTTCCAATGAGGAGGGTGTCAAAGAGGAGACAGATCAAGATGGGTGCATCAAACTCAAATGTAACAAGATTCCTAAACGGCTACTAATTTTGGAGGAATTTTTTGATAAACATGATAGGTATACTAAGTCTAAATCTTCTACAGGAGTGCAGCAATCTGCTGAGTATGAAAAGATAAACATTGGGAGCTTTGTTGACCCCAAAATGGTGAATGTAGGAAAGTGTTGTACTCAATAAGAATAGAAGAAGGTAGTGAACATCTTGAAGAAGTATATGGATGTTCTTGTATATTCATATGATGATCTAAAATCTTTCCCACCCAAAGAAATGCAACATTTCATTCCTCTCAAACTTGGGATTAAACCTTTTAAGAAAAATCAAAGACAGTACAATCAGAATATTGTTGATACCATTTTTTAGGAAATACAAAAATTATTTAAAGCTAAAATTATCTTCCCCATTCACCATTCGACATGGATTTCGAACATTGTACCTATCAGGAAGAAAAATGGTGAGATTCGAATCTGCGTTGACTTTAGGAATATGAATTAGGCTTCTTTGAAGGACACCTATCCTCTGCCCATGATGGATCAAGTTTTGCAAGTTGTTACAGGGTCTGAAATGTTGTCCATGCTTGATGGATTATCAGGGTATAATCAAGTGGAAGTTAATACCGCAGATCACCAGAAGACTGCCTTCACCACCCTCTGGGGTAATTTTATCTACAAGAGGATACCTTTTGGACTCATTAATGCTCGTGCCACTTTTCAAAGGGTTATGGACTTGGCTTTTGGAATCCTGATAGGAAAGTGTATTGTTGTGTATCTAGATGACCTAACTTTATTTTCCAAAACTAGAGCAGATCATTTTACGCATTTGGAAATAGTTCTCTTGAAGTGCAGAGAACATGGGGTCTCTTTAAATCCCAAGAAATTTGTCTTTTGTGTCATGGAGGGAAATTTTTTGGGACATTTTGTCTCTAAATATGGAATCAAAATCAATCTTGAATAAGTTCAAGCTATTCAGCAGATTCCTCTTCCCACAAGTAAGAAGAGAGTGCATTCTTTCTTTGGTAAGATAAACTTCCTGAGAAGATTCATTCCTGATTTTACAGAGCTAACTTTGAATATCTCCCAAATGATGAAAGGGAAACAAATTTTTGGTTGGTCCTTTGAAGGGAAAGAAGCATTTGAAGGTATTAAAAAGGCTATTGCTAGGACTCATATCTTAGCATGTCAAGATTTTAGTAAAGATTTCATTATTTATTGCTATGCCACAGAAAACACCCTATTTGATGTATTGACCCATACAGATTCTGATGATCATGAGCTCCCAATTGCATTCATGAGCTAAATTCTTAAAAATCATGAGTTGAAATACACCATGATGGAGAAACATGCTTTTTTAGTGGATAAAGCTACCAAGCAGTTTCAAGTTCATATTCTTAACTCTCACTTTGTGGTGCTTGTGCTTGATATAACCATCAAGTCTATTCTTACACAACAAGAATTTGGAACTAAGAGAGAAAACTGGGTAGCAAAGGTTCAAGAATATGATATTGATATCAGACCAACCAAACTAGTTTGAGGTAAAGGCTTGTGTGAACTCATTGTTGAAGGAGCTGGTCATGAATTACCTAAGGATGAGGTTGATGTTCCTATTGTTCTATTTCTCAGCTTGACTGAAGAATGGTATGCTGATATCACTCATTTTCTCACCTATAGGGAGTGTTCCTCTCACTTGAATACCAAAGAGAAGAGAGCTATCAAGATAATATCAACACAATACTTGTTGTGGGAGAATGCTTTGTTCAAACATGGAGTGGATGGAAGATTTTTGAAATGCGTTGACAAAGAACAATAGAAGAAGCTTTTCTCAGCATTTCAAGATCAAGCATGTGGAGGTCATTATTCATCTACTGTTACTACTCACAAGATTCTTCGCGTTGGATACTATTGGCCTAATTTTGTTTAAGGATGCATCAAAATGGGTTGGTAAATGTGAAGCTTGTCAAAATTTTATTGGAAGACCCAAGTTGGCTGCTTTTCCACTTAAACTAGTTGTAATTGAAGAACCCTTTCAATAACGGGGTTAAGATTTTATTAGAACACTCAACCCATCCTCAAGTGCAGGGCATACTCATGTATTGACTGCCACATATTATTTCACTAAATGGGTAGATGCTATCCTAGTTAAAAGTACTACTTCAGAGGTAGTATGTAATTTCATTAAAGAAAACATCTTGGTAAGGTTTAGAGTGCCAAACAAGATTGTGACTAATAATGCTTCAAATTTTTCTTGTGTTGAGATGATGGATTTTTATTATGGATATGGAATTTCCCTTACTCACTCTTCAGATTACTATCCTCAAGGGAATGGACATGCAAAATCAACAAACAAGAATCTGGTGACTATAGTAAGGAAACTGGTTAATGAATCTCAGAGGAACTGGCACAAGAAACTCTATGATGCTCTTCGGGAAGATAGGATTACACTCAAAAGTGCTATTGGGATGTCCCCTTTTCAAGTGGTGTATGGTGTGGAAGCCCAATTACCAGTGACAGTGGAGCTACTAGCTTTGTACTTAATGAAGGCCATTGAAGACACTAGTTTAAATGATTCTTTAGACAAAAGGATCATGTATTTTCATAAGTTGAATGAAGACAGGCTACAGGTTGTTGATAGAATATCTTCCCACCAGTAGAAGGTAAAATATTTGTTTGACAAGAATACTAGGTCTAGAAATTTCCAAGTTGGAGACATTGTCTTGTTATGGGATAAAAGACATGAGCCTCGAGGAAGCCATGGTAAGTTTGATTCTCTTTGGCTCGGTCCTTTCAAAATTAGGCATTTTGCTGGTGAAAATTCTTTCTATCTTGATTACATGGATGGTTCCTCTCTCCCACTTCCTTATAGTGGGCAATCCTAAAATTGTTCAAGTCCTAGGTGAATAGGAAGTATCTTTGTATATTATGTATAGTGTGTCTTTGCTTCTCCCTGTTTCTATTTCTGGTGTGTGTTTCCTTTTTAGTGTGTTATCTTCTTTACTGGTTTGCCTTTAAACTCTATGGCCCAATGGATTATGAACTGGTCTTCTTCCCTTAAGTTTTCTAGAGTTCTTGCCTTGTCTTGTTCTTCTAATCTAGCCAAGTCATCCCCAAAAAGAGCCAGCTGTTGTCCTCTCAAAATTTCCCCTCTTTTGAAAGTCAGAAAATTGAAAATTTTGAGTTGATACTCTTTAGTGATTTTCTACTGAAGTTAAAAGTTGAAGAGATAGTAAAAATTCACCTTTTTGGAGTTATTTTGGTGATTTGTGGGTCTGTCAGACATTTTTGTCCCTCATGTCCCAAGTTCTGTCGGGCCTTTTATATCCTGATCGGCCACATTCCCTGAAATTCTTTAACTTTCAGTTCTGTCAGAACTTTTTAGCCCATTTGTCCCAAAGTTCACCCGGGCTCTCTATTCCCCGATCACAAGCATTGGGTCCTTCACGTACTTTTGTCCCATCTATCCCAAAAGCATCTATGCCTTCTATCCCCACATTCCCCGCATCACATGTGTCAGCTAGATCATGTCTTTGTGTTCCTCATTTCCCTCACATTTCCAAGTTTATAGACCGCGCCCGTGATCATTTGGTCCGCATTACCCGCATCTCCCGCATCTGCCAGATCGTGTCTTCACGTCTCTTATGTCCCAAATGTACTAAAGACCATCCGGGCTAGTTTTTTTCGCTCTTCCCAATTCTTATATTTTTGATTAAGTGCAATATGAATTTAATGTGCATTTAATGACCTTCTCTCTCCTAAATGACTATTTAATGGGACTATCCTCTATGAATTTGACACATTGCTTTCTTGCCATCATTTGCTCGAATCCCTGTAGTTAAGGTCATTTTATCGTACTCCTGCTCCCTTTGTATTTTTTATTGCAAACTTAACCCTTGAAGGTTTTGCTCTATGCATTGCAAACATGAAGATAAAATTTTGAGGCCAAGAACATATATCACCTCTTGAGTCCTCTGTTCCTGATATCGGGAACAGTGAGGTTCAACACCTAGATTTTGGAGATTTTTGGAACTGATTGACATTCCCTAATCCTTCCCCCATGGCACAAATGATCAACGACAATTGACTTGCTTATGTGGCTGGTTTCCCTATCTCTATAAAATGTGCCGACACTGTGCTTTCCTGTGGAGCTCATTTTAACTCAGACACCAAAGAATTGACTAATGTGCATGGGAAGTTGATCACCAAACTAGATGTTGTTGCCATTATTGCTGCCCTACACATTCTATAGACTGAAGACTCCATCGTTCTCACTCAAGCTCAAGCTCAGACCCTTTTCGAGGAGGATAGTGAAAAATATAAGCCAAGAATAGCAAAATCATGGTTGAAGAACCCTAAGAAGGGAGCGTAATGACTTTCTAAGGCATTATTTAGGGCTGATTTCAATGAAGATCTATCTGATTTCATCGTTTTACTACCTCATTTCATGGGATTTCCCTCTACCAATGAATTTCACTTCTAGATGTTCCCTTTCATCAACATTATTTGTGAAGGTAGTCAAAACATAAATTGGGAAGAAATCATTTACATGAATTTGATCGAGTAATTGTCTAATGTGCAGCAGACTAAGAAGTTCTATATGACTTCTTATCTCATGTATTCCGTAGCAGCATCCTGGTAGTGGTTTGGATTCACATACATGGAGGGCCAGAAGGATGAGCCCATTTATGCATAGTGCCCTCAATTCACCCTTGAAACTAGCAACCACATTTTTAGAAGAGTTAATGATGCCTTTACCATGTATATTGTGAGGCTCTTAGAAGGTGATACTGCCAGGAGGTTTTTTGATAAATTCATGAACCTGATAGCTAAGTATGGAGCTTTCTTCATTCAATAATGGAGGTTTTCATATATCAGATTGGCTGGTTATGAAAACACACCTCTTAAGATCCCCATGTTTTGTAATGAGAAGATGGGTCTAATTGAAGTGTGCAGGAAATTGGATAAATTGCATCGAACATGGAGGAACAAGAAAATCTCTTGACTACGCTTCCCTATTTCTTTGGTAAACTATACATGTAAAACAACCTTAGATGCCAAAAATATAGAAAGGGCTCTTGCTCCCCTCACTGTCCACTTTTTCAAGCTTAGGACTTGCTTTGATTTGAAGAAGTTCATTTATCAGCATCTTAAGATAAACTATCATCACAGGCCAGATACTGAGGATTACTGGGTTGATTGTGTAGATGATTTTGAAGCAAGGCAGAGGCACTATGGAAAACTCTCTCTGCAACTGATTAAAGAGCTCAATCTCTATCAAATTCCTGAAGGGTTCTAGGATGATGACAAAGAATTGCAGTATTTTGAATATGGGACATCAATCAAACATGCTCCTTTGGAATAGCTGGATCGGTGCAAGAAGGAGAAGGATGACTTGGTTGATATTTTGACCCCTATCCTTGTAAGAACCAAAGTTTTGTTTGACAAGAAGGTTCGAGAGCTTAAGAAGAATCAAAGTGGATCTTCTTCCAGAGATACTTCAACACTTAGCAAGGAAACACATACACTCAGCACAGAGGTACCTATACAAACCCCTCCTCCTTCCTCAATTAAAAAACTTGAATCATCTATTCCCTCTTCTTCTACTTAAGTGTACCAAAAGAAGATAAAAGCGGTTAAACAAGAGTAAATTGAGGAAGAACCCCTTCTAGAGAATTCAGGATTTCCTTCAGGGACAGAGAAAAATATTTTTCTCAGTGAAAGTGATGATGGTGAAGTACCAAACCCTACTGGAACTTCAAAATTTATAGTAGAAGATGATAAAGAGGTTCCTAGCACTGAACCTCCTAGTACCACAGATTCATGTGCACAAGAATCTCCAGATGCCTCACTCACCTCTTTACTAGAGGCAACAGTGGTGAATGCCTTAAGTGTCATGGGTTGACTTGCTCTTGGACCTCTTGTACCTTCTTATTATTCTTCTTATACTTTTGCATGGGTGCAACCCTTGGTTGATAGTAGGAAGAGAAAACCTTCTTCCCGTTTGACAGGGCCAAATTTTGATGCTTTGGTAGCTTTGTTAGGTACTACTCCTCTTCCTCTAGCAAAGAGAGCTAAAACAACTTCAAGAATAGTGATAGATGCTCAAGGCCAAAAATTTCTAGAGGTTGCAAAGCCTAAGGTTGATAAGGAAGAGAAAAATCTATTAGCCTCTAACCTGGAACCTTCTAGAATTCCAATGGGATAATATACTCCTGAGAGTGAGGTACTGTCGACACTAAAATTTTCCTCCAAAATTTCCATTTCATTAATATATGTATTAGGAATAGGATGTTGTTAAGTGTAATTAGTAGTAGCGTCCGATAGAAGATAACGGCGCCGTCAGTACGGTGCCGCCAATAATGTGGAGTACGGTAACAGTCAAAGTACAATAGGAATGTTGTAAAAAGTAAATATTTGTCGTAAGTGGTCCGGTAATGTTAAAATGTCAAAGTTTGGGTAATTAGAGAAGCAGGGTCTACATGATTAGGAATTAGAAATATTATATTGGTAATAAGGACAAGGAGTGAGGTCATAAATATTTTGTGTATTTTATTTGTAAAAATTCTAAAAATGTGGAACCCATGTAAAATGATAAGGTTTATCTTATCTTAACAGATAAGCTTACATGTACAGATAAGAGTTAAGGTATGGAATATGATTCGTCAGAGTGGATTTCTTATCCTATCTTAGAGATAGGATGGATAAGCCTGGAAGTTCTATAAATAGAGAGGCCACCCCCCTCATTTAGCATAGAAAGAAGTAGTGAGAAATATTGTAGGAAGTGTGCGAAGGAAGCCATCAGTTAAAGGTGTGTTGAAGAAGCCATCGAGAGGTGTAATTGTAAAGTTTCTCCCATAGTCTTGTTGAAGAATCTCATGGGTGAGATTGTAACAGTTTCATGTTAATATTATAATTTATTTTGATATTTCAGATTTTTTGTCATTCTGTCTTATCATAGTCAATGGTATTCTTGTGTTATGTTGTTGTTTTGTTTCCAGATTACGTCCACCAAACTAAAGGCTGTGCATTAGTAAATAATCATAGCACGAGGAGTTCCCGGTGAAGAATTATCATAGTGCCGGATTGCTGATGACAGTACATAACCTCCAAGAAACAATAACCAAGATTATTGAGAGAGTGAAAAATGTTAAAAACTATAGAACTGTTGGAAGAAAAAAATAAAGTTCCTTCCAACTTCATCAAGTCATTATTGGCTAAAGATAAGGTTTTGGATCCTACTCCACTGGCTTTCCTTCCAACTCCTATGATTCTCAGTTAGGATGAGGTTCAGAGGATCAAGGATATACACAGATATTCCAATTATGGAAGGGATGTGGAAGCCATGGTTGATGACATAACCATTGTAGGCTTGAACTTCATTGTAGAAGCATTCAAACTCAATGAGAAGGTGGCCAAACTACAACAAAAAATCTCCTCCTATATTAAAACTATGGACAAAGAACTGAAGCTTTGGAGTAGTTGCATCACAGATCTTTGCTTGATGGGAAAGGCTGATGAAAAGATATTGTTGGCCAGTTGTTGTCCACTCAAAATTCCCTGCTCTTAAAGAAGTGAATTTCCAAAATTTTGAGTTTAAGTATCTTCTCTAATATACTGAAGTTGTGAAATTGAAAAAACCTGCAGTTTTGGGTCATTTTGTATGTTTTTCGGGCCTGTCTGACATTTTTGTCCCACATGTCCCAGATTCAAAAGTGCATTATGTTCCCTGATCGGCCAATTTTTCCGAAGTTGTTCCATTTTCAGGCCCGTTGAAACTTTTCGTCCCAAATGTCCCAAAGTTAATCGGGCAAGTTGTTCCATTTTCGGCCGAAACACCCGAACCGTGTACTTCGCGCATTTTCATCCCAAATGTCCCAAACTTTTCCAGACCCATTGTAACCTTTTCACCCAATCCACCCAAATCGTGTACTTCACGCACTCATGTCCCGCGTGTCCCGAAAGGTATTTTTGCGTCCTTTCCCCGCTTCGCCAGAATCGGCCGAGCCGCGTGTTTCACGCATTCGCGTCTCACATGTCCCTAATGAACCAAGTGTCGTTCATGCTAGTTTTTACCGCTCTACCCAAATATCCGGCTTATCTAAATTGGTGGGTATGTATTAAATGCACATTCATGTTCTTTCTCTCTCCTAAACGGCTATATAACGAGCAAACCCCCTTTGCATTTTTCACATTGTTTCCATGCTATCCTTGCTTGAACCCTTGCAATCTAATTCCATGCGCGTGTATCCCTTTTCTCTGTAATTCCTTCCTAAGTTTAGGTTGCAGCTCTGTTACTATCAATATAAAGATAAAATTCCAGGGACAGGAACAAATTTCACCACTAGAATCTGTCATTCCCAATATTGGGGACAGTGAAGCTCGGCATCTTGACTTCAGGGATTTTTGGGCGAGGGTGGCAAATGAAAACCATACACCAATGGCTCAAATGATTCACGATAGTGGTTTGGATTTTGCTGGAGGTTTCTCGATCTCGGTACAGTGCGCTGATACTGTGCTTTCATGCGGAGCTCACTTCGACCCTGATTCGAGTGAATTAACCAATATACACGGGGAACTCATCACCAAGCTGGACGCTACCGCCATTAGTACCGCACTGAGAATCCCAGAGATGGATAATGCCATAGTCATTTCTCAGGATCAAGCACAGTCTCTATTCAATCAAGACAACGACAAATACAAGGCGTGGGTGGTGAAGTCCTGGCTGAAGAACCCTAAGAAGGGAGCCTCTCGCCTGTCCAAAACTCTTTTCTGGGAAGATTTTAATGAAGAATTGTCTGACTTTATAATTCTACTGGCTCAGGTTATGGGTTTGCCCTCTACCAACGAATTTCACTTCTAGATGTGCCCGCTTATCAGCATGGTATGCGAGGGAAGGCAGAATATCAACTGGGTAGAGATCATCAGCATGAATTTGGCAGAGCAGCTGTCTAATGTACAACAAACAAAGAAGTTCTACATGACTTCTTACTTGATGTATACCCTGGCAACGTCACGACAATGGTTTGGTTTTTCCTACATTGACGCTCACAAAGATGATCTAGTATATGCCTACTGCCTGCAGTTCACCCTGGAGACTAGCAATCGTAATTTCAAAAGGGTCAATGACGCTTTCACCATGTACAAGGTCAGGCTGCTCGAAGGTGATACTGCCAGGAGATTTTCTGATGAAGCCATGAATCTGATATCACACTACGGTGCTTATTTCATACAATTCAGAAAATTCTCCTATATCAGGCTTGCCAGCTATGAGAGCACCCCTCTGAGGCTTCCCATGTTCTGCAATGATAAGATGGATTTGATTGAAGTATGCAGGCAATTAGACAAACTGCACAGAACCTGCAGAGACAAGAATATTTCTGGTTTGCACTTTCCCATCTCTTTGGGAAATTACACTTGTAAAACAGCCCTAGACGCACAGAACATAAAGAGAGCCCTGGTCCATATCACCGTTCATTTCTTCAAGCCAAGACCCTGCTTCGACTTGAAGAATTTCATTGAACAGAACATCAAGATAATCTACCATCATAGGGCAGATACAGAAGACTACTGGGCTGACTGTGCAGATGATTTTGAGGCCAGGAGAAGGCACTGTGGCAGGTTCTCCCTGTAATTGATTCAAGAACTCGGCCTGTACCAAGTTCCTGAAGGACTCCAGGATGAAAATTCTGATCTATACTCATATGAGTATGACAGTGTGATTAAACACACCCCCTTGGAGGACTTGGAGTGGAACAGGAAAGAAAAAGATGATCTGGCTGAGATCCTTGCTCCAGTCTTAGTCAGGACTAAGGTCTGGCTTGACAGGAAAGTTCGAGAGCTCAGAAGGCACTCAAGGGAATCCTCTTCCAAGGATGTTTCAACACCAAGGAGAGAGGCATCGATTCCCAGGTCAGAAACACCAGTGCAAACCCCACCTACCTCATCAATACAAGGACCTGCAGCTTCCACTCCTTCATCCACTCAAGTGTACCAGAAGAAACTCAAGGAGGTTAAGAAGGAGCCTGTGGAAAATGATCCTCAAAGAAAGCAGGTAGAAGTACCTATGGGACCGGAGAACATCATTGTTCTCAGTGAAAGTGAAGAGGGTGAAGTGCCAGCCCCTGAGAATGCTCCTGAAGGTCCAGCAGATAAAGATAAGGAAGTCCAGAGCACTGAACTTCCAAGTGCTATTGATTCTTCTGTAGCAATTGTCTCCAGCGCCCCACTCACATCTCAAATTGAGACCACAGCCGTGTAAACCTTGAGCGTCATGAGCTCTATGTCTCTTGGTACTCTTGCCCCTCCTCCTACTTCCTCTTCTTCTTTTGCATGGGTTCAGCCTCTTGTTGATAGTAGAAAGAGGAAATCTTCCTCTCGGAGCTCAGGGCCAAATTTATATGCTGTCGCAGCCTTGTTGGGCACCACTCCTTCTCATGCCAAGAAAGCCAGAACCACCTCCAGAATAGTGTCTGATGCTCAAGGTCAGCAATTCCTGGAGATTGCTAAGCCTACAGTGGACAAGTCAGAGCAGGACTTGTAGGCAGCTGATCTTGAACTCTCAAGAATTCCAATGGGAGAGTCTACCCTTGAAGGTGAGATTCACAACCTCCAGGAAACAGTCACAAGAGTCATTGGGAGGGTAGAGAAAGGGCAGCAAACTATTGAACAGTTGGAAGAATAGGCCCAAATTCTCACAGGTTTCATCAAGTCTCTTTTGTCTAAGGACAAATTTTTGGACCCTACTCCGTTGACCACTCTTCCACCACCTGTAATTTTGAGCCAAGATGAAGTACAGAGTATCAAAGACATGCACAAGTATTCCATCTATGGCAGAGCTATGGAAGCCATGGTGGATGATATGCTTGTTGCAGGGTTAAACTTCATCGATGAAGCTTTCAAACTCCATGGAAAAGTGAACAATTTGCAATAGAAGCTCTCCTCTACTATTGGGATCATGGATAAAGAGCTCAAACTCTAGAGCAGTTGCATAGTAGACCTCCGCCTTATGGGACAGACAGATGAGAACATCTTACTGGCGAATAAGGTTTTTGATGATGCAAAGGATAATTTGTCAAAGTCCTGGGTTTACAGCGTGGAGTGGAAGATCAAAGTCCTGGAGGAGGCTTTGGGAGAGCTGAAGAATAACTGGCAGAAAGGAGAGGCTTTCAAGACACTGGTGGTATCTGCTTTCAAAGATATACACTGTCATCTTCAAGATGAAACTTCTGGTGTGCTCCTTTCCTTGCAAGAAATCAAAGCTCAATTCAGAGCTTTTGTCAAAGATAACTTATTCAAGGAAAGTTCCATCTCCAAGGAGAAAATGAAGGAGATTTGCTCTCTTCAATCTTCCATCGAAGAAGAAAATAAATATTATCATACTCATGTCGAGTTTGATAAAGAAATGGAGAAGTGTCTTGGATTTTGGACTCAGTCTACAGCCAACAGGTCAGTCCCTCGTGGCAGAGACATAGCCGAGGCGTTAAAAAGATTCAGGCAGCGGATTCTGAAGTCAGTAGGTCCCTCCTAGTAACTGACCACCTGTCTACTTCTCCTTTTTCTTTTCTCTTCTTCACATTCTTTTTCCGTTTTCTTTGTAAAAAGTTGAGGTATTGCGGTTGGCAGTCCTTAACTATTCTTGGTTAAAAGAAGCGGTTACGAAGAGTAACTGATTTGTAAGCTATATAATGGCCTCTCTATGCCATTCTAAGGGAGGAAGAACTTGGCATATTTTCTAAAATTTTAAATAGATCACAAAGAAATCAATACAAAAGGGCTTTTCCATTCTTTATCTATCTAATCTCCGTTATCTTTGAGCTTTCGTTTAATTTTCGTGAAGATCATTTGTTTCTAGTTTGTTAGTCTCACTGATTGCATACTCTTCAACTTTGCAATACATGGTGATCTTGTACAACCAAGAAGGAACTTTGTGTCCTTGATTAATGAACCATTGCATTCTGATAGATGTTATTTGCAGAACTTTGTGTCTTTAAATTTCATCTTATTCATGTGATGCAAATGATCTTGTTTCAATTCACTGTAACTTCGCATACATAAAGAGTTACTCTGTTATCTATAATTTTGCATGTTGCCTTTCTGCTCATTCTCGCACTCTCATTCCTCAGTCCTTTTGTAATTGATGATATTTATAAAAGACACTTTCGTAATATCCAAGTTTAACCAGAAAATCATATTTTGTATATTTGTAGATAAGTTTGTTTCTGAATAAGGGAACCTCTCCCATTAAAGAGGAGGGACTTCTTGTCCCCTGACTGTTACTCTTCGTAAAGTCCTATTTGACGACCAACACCAGTAAAGTTTTTGATGATGCCAAGGACAACTTGTTAGGGTTATGGGTGTTCAGTGTTGAGTGGAAAATAAAGGTTCTGGAAGAATCCTTGGGAGACTTGAGAAACAGTTGGCAAAGGGGAGAATCTTTCAAGTCTTGTGTTGCATCTACCTTTAAGGATATTCATTGTCATCTTCATGATGAAATTTCAGGTGTTCATCTCTCTCTTCAAGAGAGCAAAACTCATTTAAGGACATTTGTCAAATAATACCTATTCAAAGAAGAATTGATTACCAAAGAGAAGATAAAGGATATTTTCTCTCTTCAAATGCCATTGAAGAGGCTAATAAAGAATACCTGGAACATACTGAGATTGATAAAGACATGGAGAAATGTCTAGGAACTTGGTCTCATGCCACTGCTAACACATCAATCCCATGAGGCAGGGAGATAGTTAAGGCATTAAAAAGATTCAGGCAACAAATTCTCAAGTCAGTGGGCCCTCCTTAGGAATAAGCAGATGTTTTTTCTCCTAGTTTCTCCTTTTCTCCTTTTCCTAGAATTGAGCTCATTGTAAACTAATTAAGGACATTGTGTCAAGCACTTCCTTAATTAATATTTTAGTTGAAATAAATGGTTACCAAGTGTAACCAATTTGTAAGCTATATAATAGGCTCTTTATGCCATTTTTTGGGACTGGAACTTTGGTTATATTTTTAAGTGTAAAGGAGTAAAAAGCTATCACTACAAAAAGATCTCTCTTTCTGTTTCTATCTGTTCTTGTTATTTCCTTTCTATTTGTTAAAAGTTATTGAATAATTAGTCTATTTTACTTCAAGAAGCTTTTTATTATTGTGGATGTCATCTCTGGAACTTTGTGTCTGTGAAATAACATCTTTTGGTTTTAATGCAAATGATTTTGTTCTATATGATTCCATTCTGGCATGTGTAAGGAATTATTTTATTAGCTATACTTCCTGAGAGTGTGATTCTTCCTTTTCCCATTCCTTATTTCTTCTATCCTTTTGTATTGATGATCTGTAATATCAATCACTTTCATGATATCAGAGCTCCTCTTTAAAACTAAACGTTGTATATTTGTAAATAGGTTTTTGCCTTTAAATAAGGGAACCTCTCCCATCAAAAGGGGAGGGAATTTCTATCCCTTGACTGTTGTTTTCAATAAATTCCTTATTTGAAAAAAAACAACACTAAAATCCATCCATAAGAGATAACATTTCATATCCCGCAGTTTAGTCAACAATCATTTCAATATTGGGCAATGCGAAATCATTTTATGGACATGCCTTATTGATGTCCCTAAAATTTGTACAAATTCTTATCCCGATAGGTTTATTTTGTACAGGGACTATATTAGATATCCATTTTGAGTAGTCAATAGGTCTAATGAAGCCTGCTGCCAGCAACCTTTCTAGATCTTCTTTAACCAGCAGATCCACTCGTGGATACATTTTTCAGAGTTTATATTTTATGGGCTTGGCGTCTGCGTGCACAACTAGGTTATGCAATACAAAAGTTGGATCCAAGCCTAACATATCCTTATATGACCATGGGAATATATCTATATATTCCCACAGAAGCATGGTGGAAGTATTTTTCTCCCATGTTAAGAACGAAGCTCCCAGCTTGACTATCTTAGGGTCATCTTCTGTTCTAATATTCACATCGATGTTTTCTTCCACTAGCATTTTTGACAAATCCTGCATATACATAGGATTAAGAGGAAGGTTGAGATATTCTTCCAAGGGTGTCTCTATGAGATTTTCACCATTGGCGTTGTCACTTGTCTTGTACATTTATTTTATTACTTATTTGTCATCCTCCACCTCAAATATGTTTTCAATGTGTGAATTAGAATTTTTCTTTTTATGAGGCTTTTCATTACAACTTTTTCCTGCACTTTTTTTTAGTTTATTCTAACAATGTATATCAGTTTCCTCTCCAAAGTACAAACAGGTATCTAATTCAATATTGAAACCCTTATTATGGCCTCCAATTTTAATTGTATCTCGAATTCCCATGAATTCCACAAATGGCCTCATCATTTTTAAAGAGGTATAGTGGTATGTGAAAGTTTTGGTCCCATTTGACAAGGTAAGGGTAGACAAGGTCAATTTTAGGTTCAGTGGGGGTTAAGGTAAGGATATAAGTATCCATGAACATGTTTATAGAGGTAAGATCCTTATATTGGCTACAGTGGGAATCTATGTCATTGTATAAATAATCAAAGCTATCTTCACACTCAGAACAGGTAGCGTTTTGGTCATCAAGGTGTGATCCATAGGGTCAAATTGTGATACCATATCTTTCTTTCTTGAAATGTGGGAGAGGAACTGGTTCTGTTGGTCCTTGCTCATTCTTTCACATTATTTGGTTAGACTTCTTGTATTTAGGGATTTGGTAGATAGTTGTTTGAGTATCCTTCAGGAACCAAGTCATAGGTGGGTCCAACAATTTTTCTTCAGCAAGTAATCCCCCAAGTAAGAATGTCCCAATAGTTCGCTCATCTCTAGGTTGTCTGAAATGATAGTTGGTTCGACATGTTGTCTTAGGTGACAATGATAGCTCTGAAACTAGGTGAGTTTGTTGCACATTATATTCTCCACAACCATATTCTAGAAATTTCATCTCCCATGAATCAAAAGGAGTAGTGGATGTGGAAGCTTCATAGGTGCAAGAATTTAGGGAGTCTGAATCTACCCATGATTCCATAGCTTCTAATTAAAGAGGAAAAAATATATCAGTAGAGGGACACGTATAGGAACCCTTACGTGCAAAACTATTGAGAGATCTACAATGAGAAAAGGGTTCTAGATCTCCTTGTATTGTAACAGTGTGTCCATCATGTTTCAATTTGATGCATTGATGGAACATTGATGGTATGGCCTGCATGACATGAATCCATGATCGACCAAGAACCATATTATATGGAAGTTCCAAGTCTAAGACATGAAACTCTGTATATTGAAAAGTTGGTCCTACCTCCATTGGCAATGTGATTGTCCTTGATGACTCCTGCTCCATGTTGTTGTAAGAGGTTATGGTAATAATATGGGACTCTAGATATTCTTCTATATGTCCCAATTGTTTAATTAGTTTCAAAGTTCATATATCCAAATCTGATCTGTTGTCCACAAGTACCTATTTTATCTTCCGACGAGTAATAAATACCTTAATAAACATGGGGAGATTATGTGTATGATCCTCACTAGGGATATCCTTATGATTAAAAGAGATGCATTCAGTTGGTGTAATGTTTTCCAGTGCCACTTAAATATGTGAAGGGTCTAATTCCATTGAAACTCTTGACCCCCGAAGAGTTTTGTACAAGATTTATTTATGTAAATTCGATATTTTAAGAAGATCTAAGATTGAAATCTTGTCATATTTCTTCTCAAGTTGTTCTACGAGGTTGTACTAACCATCCTGTGGGGTCGACAAAGAGGGTTCGGGGATCTGAGAGATGTGTGCCTTATTACCGCAGAAAAATCCTTTCCCTTTATCCTAATGGTATTTACATGGTCATTGGAATAGTGGATACATCCAATGAGTGAATCCTAGTGATTATTTTCACTCTTGGTATATAGGTTGTTCACATATTTGTAATTTTTTGATGACCCTTCTTGATCTGACATTTTCTCATCTGACATACCATGTTTGGGGAATGGTTCTTTGAATATCCCCATATTTTCATTTGGCATTTGATTTTTATCTAGGGTGTCAACTTTAATCTCTCCATTGTCAATGAGATCTTGGATGTAGCGACAGAGTCTTAGGAACTTATCTATCTTGTGTCCCATGACATGATGAAAATCACAATAGTCATGCTCTATGTACCATGTTGGTTTAAGTGCATTGTCATCAAAAGGTTGTGCTATGGGATAAGTCACCCATGTGAGATGCATCCAATTACTTCAATATTTCATTCAAAGGATCATTGAGAGGAGTGAATGTTCTATGTTTAGGTGGTGTTTGAATATGCGCTTTCATCAGTTTAAAAGGTTGACTGACTTGAACCGTTTTTAATTCGTTGGAATATTTAATTTCATCTCCCACCACATTCTTTTTTTTATTAAATATTTTTGGCTTTTCCATTGGTTTGGAATTTTTATTAGCTTTAGAATGTGATTTGATGGTTCCTTTGGAAACGAGGGATTTGTCTATTTATATGCCCTTTTCAATAACCTCTTCAAAAGCACAAACATAGTGCATTTACAAATAGAAATTAATGTATGGGTTTAGATTGGGCATGAAGATAACCACAAGTTTTTATTTGGGAAACACATAAGGGAAGCGACTAGCCAATCCTTGCCACCTTTGCAAGAAGCTCGCAAATGTTTCATTATGGCATTGTTTAGTACCACCCAAGTCTGCCATGGTTATGTCACTTTCTATGTTGTACAAGAAAGGTCAAGTAAACCTTTTTACAAATTCAGGCGATGTTAAGATAGACCCACAAGGTAAGTGATGTGAACCATTCAGGGGCTTGTCCTCTTAGATTCTTCGTAAGAAGTCATATGAGGTAATTATCACTATATGCCACTTCTTGGCATGCCATGTACAAAGATTTCATATGATCTCATGGATCACCTTTCCCTCTGTATTTGTCAAATTTTGGCATGTTAAACTTATTCGGAAAGGGTTGAAGCATCATATATTTATTTAATGGATGGGGGCATATATCTTCGTATTGGTATTTCCTGTTATTCCCAACATTAGTTTCTTGAAGGCTAATAAGTGTCAATTTCATGGATTGCATTTCTTGTGTAAGTAATAACTCTTTAGTAGGAGAAGCATGGATATATACACGACTGTATTCCATATTCTCTCATTCTCATTTTTCCATGTGAAGTTTACTAGCTTTGACCTTAGATTTTGTGTTATGCAGATTTTTGGTCATTTCCTTCTATACATGAGATGTGAGAAATGCTAATTTTTTATTAAGGTTTTTGATTTTCTATTAAATAGTGAATTCTCCCTCAAGAGGTTCTTCTTCTTCTTCACCATGTGGAGGTTGTTCTACATTCTCATGTTCTATCCTAACTTTATGTGCTATCTTGATGAAGGGAATTTTGTAACCCACCACATTATCGTTTCCTACATTAGACGTGGAAATGTGTCCACATGTGAGGAATATCATCCATGTTAATGAGAGGTTTTTATTCCTCATTATCTTCATTTGTTGGTGGGATTGTTTCATGTTCTATAGGAATTATAGCTCCTAATTCCACCACTCATGCTAGGACCTGATCTATGTTTTTATAAAGGAATTCATCTAACAAGGAGGGGTCAAATTCAAATTATGCATGTGGTGAATCTAACTCATCACCACTATGATCAAACATCTCCTCTACTTCTTTTTCTAAGGAGAATAAATGTCCAATATTATGGCCAATAAAGGGATTTGACGCTTGTTTGTTTGAGGTTTCCCAAGTTTTTTTTTGTCTTGTTTTTAATGCCTACTTTTTGATTCCTAATCTTGTTTTAGGGGCCATAACGTATGAGATTTTTCGCTAAGGTGTTTTGAATGTGCTCAAAATATATTGATCAAGCCTAATTAAAACAAAAAAAGAATGTCAAGAATTATAATGAATGTCAAAGTATCAATGTTACAAAGTGATTACTCTAAATGAATAAGTCAACAATGATAAACAAGATACAATCACATAATGTTTATCTTCAAACCAAATAAACAAATAATGTACTTCCTAATTTTGTTTCCAAAAAAGGTAGTTGGTGTCTTAAGATGATTAACAACATGTCACTACTTATATTGAGTTCAAATAAATTCACAAGGTGTAAATAATAACAAGGAGTTAACAAGATCTACAAACAAAGTATACTAACAAAAATCCTGAATCCAATCAAGACCTATATTCCAAAAAGTGACAGTTATAATTGTGAGCGACACAACATTTCCACTAAGATATGTTATCCAAAATCTGCGAGAAAGTAAGATCTTAACATCAAGATGATATTGACATAACACGCACAAGTCGTAACACTCAACACTTTTCAGAATCGAGGTAGTAATTGAAATCAAACTTAAAGCTAGAGTATACCTAGGAATTATTAAAGTGTATATAGCGTAATATTACAATATAGATATTTAGGTCAAGTTTACAAGAAACAATATGTAAACACCAAAATTTTAGTGACATAATATAAACAAGATAACCATTCGAGGGATGATGAAAGTGGTGAACCAATCCTAACTACGATGATGATATTGACTTGGGTATCAAGATCAGAAACTCTACCAATGATATGAGAATGTCTCCACACACTTTAGATGTGTAACAACTTAGCCAAAAACATGGATGAGTGTAAATAGGCAAAAAAGTGGAGAATACAATCAATTAGAAACACAAGTGTAGTTACTCTTTTTCTAATCAACAAAGTGTCAAAAGAAAGTGAAGGAAGTAAATCAATTGGTATTGAAAAATGTTGGCTTTACTTTGGCTGAGTTTTGCCTCACCTCAGAGAAAGTTAAAAACTAAGTAAACGTAACGCTTCACACTTTTCATGATGAATAATATTTCTCAAATAGAATTGGTTTTGATATGGTCCATGTTGGCTCCTGGTCAAAGATAGCTTCGTAGGTGGTTCACTCAACTAGTTGTCACAAGTTATCTAGAAGCGAGCTCGATTTTCCTTGAAAATTCACACTGAATAATTCTTAGAGTATCTCAGATTTACTTTACCCCCTACAAGCACACTGGGAAATAAAATAATACATCATGTAATCTCACTTGGATCATGATACAGATAAATTTGATGCTAAATCTCACAAATGGTAATACTAGTCAAGTAGGTTGTGCTGAGCACTTCCCATTTTATCCAAAAAGTTCCCTCTTGCATGGAATACTTTGGGGTTTTTAGGACCCACCCCCCATTTTTTCATCATAATGATTATGCCAAATGGGTTATATCCTAGTTTTAAGTGGACATGGTGTACCCTTATTTGAACCTACAAATACAATGTGACATTTGTGGTGTGTTTTTTATTGTGTTTAATTTGATTTGGTTTTCTTGAACACCTTTTGGTAACCTATACGAAAACTATATTATTGGTTTTTTTTCCTTGACTCCTTTCTTTGGAAAGCATTTTCGTTCTGCATAATGGATTAGCAATTTTACATAAAAAGAATAAAAGTCGTTTATGATTCTCAATATTGTCATAGGATGCAAGAAAAGAGCATACACAATGTAAAATCCAATCAATAAATCTAAAAATGGAAAATACTTAATTCAAAGGCAAAATACATACATCTTCACTCAATTTGGACATTCAAAATGTTTATTGAAGCAATAAAAGATATAAGAATTGTTTCTTATTCCCAAGATCACCCTAAAAGACCTAAGTGAAGAGCATATTTGAGATTACTCTTATGATTAAGCATACAAGGTTTATCCAATGTTTGATATAACATAAAAAAAGCATGTAAACATACCCCTATAAAAATGGAAATTAATCACATTAAACCTGCAGTGATGTTAGCATTTAAGAACTCAAACTTTTGAAAACACGGGATTTTCATGCAAGCCCGGAGTGAGGTACCTGTGCGGGGGTTAGGGTATGTGCGCATGGGTTAGGGCATCTATGTCCCTCTATGTAAACCTAGAAGATCTGCAATGTTCTTGTACTACCCGAGAGATGCCTACTCTAGGATATGTGCATGTGCGCTAGGGTATATATGTGTGCACGTGGGTAAAAAAACATAACATAAAAAAATTATAGTGCATGTACACTGGTTGAGAGATGTATGCTCTAGTATAAGGATGTTTGTGCCATAGATACATACATAGAGCGTGTGTGTTACCAAAAATTTGTGTGCACCACCTTTAGAGTTTTTACATTGTCCAGACAATTTTTTGACTGCAACAAAGGTACAATACTACAGCATTGTGTGTGTGCATCAAATTTAGCACCTACTCATGGTTTAGCGTGATTACACATGGTTTTATGCACCTATTCTGCCCCTGTGTAATATTTACCTAGTGATGATGTTAAAATATAAATCAATGGCCTAAACAAGTTCAAAATGCTCCAAATTTTAACATGTTAATTAAAAATTGACAATATCCCATAAAAATTAAAGCTCTAAGTAAGAACCTACATATGTAAGGTTAATAAAAATCATAATAATTTCAACATCATTTCACACATGTGTATAGTTAGGTTTATCCAAATGTTGAAATAACAACAAAATTTTAAGTACAATGCTAAGGGATAAAGGATCCGTCCCATCAGGCGTGCCATATGCATCAATGTATTAGTTAGCTATGCAAAGGGAATTGTAACTAACACCTTAATAGTTTTAAAACATGAACTAACTACAAAAATATGATGATATTAATATCTAAATGAGACTAAATACCAACATCATGTATTCAAAATTGAAGTAGAAATCAAACTAATATGATAAGAAATAGAATCTCTACTCTTTAGATCACCACAAACACTAAAGAAACCTAAATGGATCCATGAAAATCAAAGTTTATTGTTTGATCTTCAAGGGTTTGGGAATGGAAGGTCATCAAACTATGGCTACAAGACCATTTTGATTCTCTCCATATGACCCAAAATATTGGATGAATGAAATGCAAAAATGAGGCTATTATCTTCAATTGAAAGATTCTCTAAGATAAAATGCTTATAGATTAACTATAAGCATGCACAAGGTGTAAGAAAAAATGTAGGAGGAGGGATCTTTATATAGCCTAATGGATAAAAGAATCTCTACAACCTTTTACATGTGGGATAATAAAGAAGTTGGGTTAGTTGTGAATAAGCCATGTTTACAAAGGGTTGAGTCAAGCTTAGGAGAGTTTAGTGTGTCAACCTTAGAGGAATAATTAGCATGATTTTGATTATGGGAGGAATTTAATCAAGTAAATGATAATTTATTGATTTAGTGGAAGAGAAAGATAATAAATTAATCTAGATAGAAAGAGGGATTAATTAACAAAAGGTCAATAATTGGTGTGTTTGTTGGATGAAAGGGTTAATTAACTAGTTTAATGTAGCTAATTAATGGTGATAGAAGAGAAAGTGATCATTATTTATGATATGTTGTTAATTTTTAGGAAAGGGGATAATTAGCACAATTTAAGTATTTACATTTCTTGAGCTAAATTATAGGTGTCTACATGCAATACCTGATTGTAATGTTTGACCTGTGTTCCTTTTGATTTTTTTATGTTTTCTCATTTATATATATATATATATATATATATATATATATATATATATATTTTAATTCGATTTTTATATTTTTGATAGTTTTTGGAAAGTTGGGACCAACAAAGTCACTCTAGATGGTAAGATCCAACAACAATGTTTGCAACTTCGTTGATAAGGGAGATTAGGTATGTTGATTTAATCAAGAGTCATATTATCTCCAATCTCGATGATCGTGGTGAGCCCATATTCAACAAATGACTGTAATTTATCTTGAAACATGGATTTTGTATGTGGGAGCTTGAGTTCTCTATCCAAAGGTTTTTGAACTTTGCACCATACTGGATGGTTACGTCGATGTGCATTCTTGAATAACAATTGATTTTTAACTTTAAGATCGTTGGAAGTTTTGGGAACTTTTGATTTCATGTGATGTGTAACATGATCTTGATTAAGAAGTTATTTAGGTTTCTTATGAGTGACTATGTGACCTATCTGATCTCAAGAAGTGGGAGAAGAAATTGGACATTGAAAATTAGAATTGATGTGAGAAATGACCGTAGGATTTCCACAACCATTGATAGAAGAAATATGTGATGGAAAAAAAAGATATGGTCCTAGAATTGAAGAAGAGGGGCTATCAGAAGGTGATCCACTAATAGAAGATGAAGAAGGGCTATTAGGATATGGCCCTGAGATGGAAGAAAATTTTCTATGAGGACATGGCCCAGGAATAGAAGATGATGGTGTCCCATAGAAAAAAGAGGATTAAGGGCTACTATGGCGTGACCAAAGAATAGAAGGTAATGGTTTACTCCAAGGTGACTCATATATGAAAGATAATGAAGGGCCACTAGGACGTGGATCCATAATGGAAGAAGATAATGAGGGAATACTAGAGGGTGACCCAAGTACAGATGAGGAAGGACTACTCAAAGGTGTCCCATAGATAGAAGAGGATGAAGTGATACTAGGACATGGCCTAAGAATAGAAGGTTATGGGCTACCAGGAGGTGACCCATAAGTATAAAATGGAGGGCTACCTAGAGGTGGCTCTCGGATAGAACAATATGATGGGCTACTCAACGGTGACCTAAGGTGAGATTTTAATTGAGGAATGATGATAGATAAGGAATTATTGGGTAATAAGAAGATAGGTAGTGGATCAATGTTATACCCTGACATTTCATCATGCTCAGAGGAAGGTGAATATGGAATGCTAGAAGAAGAATCAAGTTCCGTGACATTACGCTCTTCCTTTATTCTCTGACGAAAGGGATCAATTTCTTCTCACCAATATGTAAGTGTATTGAGTCCCATAACTAATCCTTGATTGTAATCCTCTACAAGGATATCTTTGTGTAGTATGATTATTCTTTCATCCTAGGAGAATTAAATCAGTAGAGGTTTTTTTTCTTTGACCATAGGAGGTTGATTATAAGAGACATGTCCAATAAGCGAGGAAGATTGATTTACAAAAGGAGATGAAGATGTTCAATTATGTAGAAAAGGGAATGGCTTAACCTTATCACTCCCATGAAGAGTTTTTATAGTCCTTCGAAAATATATCTTAGTGCATGGATTCATTCTAATGGTTCTGGGGGGTCGCAAAAATTGATATTTAGAAGATGGATGAGGAAATGGTACGATATTATTGAAAGTGCTCAAGATCTGTAGAGGGATCGAAGTTGGAATAATAGCAAAAGATGAATCAGGTGAGGAAGTATCACTAGAGGTAGGCATCTCATAAATGGATAATTTCGATCTGGACATAGGTATTTTTTTATAGAAGATGACATAATGTAGGTTGGAAAGTATAATCACATAGCCATATGTTAAGTTGGAACGTAGGAGTTAAATTAGATGATTGACTAGAGGTAATCCGATTCGTGGAACTCCTCGATGGAGGAAGAGGTTGTTAAATTTACTGATAAAGGTTGTCTTGTTGAGGAAGGGAGGAATGTGACTAAGGAACCAAAATATATGTTCAATTGATGGAACTTGGAGTCGCATGATTCTTCAAAGGATGACGACATCATTGAGGTGACTAGAAATGAAGTTCCTTCGAAGAAAGGGAGGACTTTGATTCCATATTTGATCTAGGGGTATCTAAATTATTGTTGGGATTCGAATCTTCAGAAGAAAAGTGTGTATCTGAATAGTATTTTGGATCCAAATAAGAAGAATAGTGGGGGGAACCTAAATAATAATTTGGATCTGAAGCATCAAAACCATACCACCGACTATGAGTTGAAGGGGGGGAACAGGGTACCCAAACGGGCCCTCTAGGGTGAAGAACCAAACAAGGTTTAGTCGTAATGGGTATATTTATATTTCAATTCCTAAACCTAGGTTCCTTTTTTTGTAAGTGTGAGGAACCACGTGATATTCAGTCATTTTTTGTGTCATTTAGGTACAAATTCCTAGACCTAGATAGTGTGATGGAAATCCTTCAAAGGGATGGAATTTAAATGTCTATTTAGGGAAGCATAATGACATTCAACTAGAAATTTTGTAAGTATGGAGATGCTTGCATGATTTTCTAAAGGAAACCTAAGTAAAATGGGCATCATGATCATGAAATATTGATGAGAGGAGAAGGGATTGTCCTAGAAAATAAGTTTTCAAGATGAATGATCACAATGGATAATCATGCAAGTTTAAAACACAAAAAAAATCAATAAGGAAATATTATCTGTGTAAAATTTGGTATGCAAAATGATATTTTGATGCAAAGATGATCAACACAATGTCAATACTTACATCAATATCAAAATAAACAAGGAGAAAACATTAACAAAGTGTAGACGTGACTCCCAATCAAAAGATACCACAATGAGTTTATCAACCAACAAGGCCTAAATGTTAAAGGGTGAGGATTACAAATGTAAGCCACATAATAAAACCAATTGGACATGTTAATCAAGCTTCACGAAGAAGTGAGATATTAGTGCCAAAGTGGTATCAAAATGGAACAAACAAAGTAAGCGACACTGTTCAATATTTGGGACAATGTTTGAAGTAAAACTCAGTCAAAGTATACTAATGATGTGCTAAAATGTGGGCAACATAATGAAACAATGAGGACACTTAGGTCAAGTTTACAAGAAACATGATGTAAGGATTTTAATTGTGTCAAGACAATGTGAACAAGGTAACATGTTAAAGGGAAATCAGATGATGAATTAATCCTAACTATGATGATGATCTTGAAATCAATATCAAGTGGAAATAAAATACATAAGGACACATCCACACACTTTAGATGTTTAATAACTCAACCGAAAACATGGATGAACATAAATGGACAAAAAGTGGTGAACACTATCCATGAAAAAACTCCCAAAATATGCCTTTTCTTGTCCCAAATGGCAAACAAGAATGCAAAGGTATATATCAAATGAGGTGGAAATAAACTAAGTGTCTCTTGGGAAAAGTTTCACTTCATCCTAAGGTGAGAAAGAAACTAATCTAAGTGGTACGTCGTAAATCTTGTGATGAGTGACACTTAGATAAAACTTAAACGGATTCGTTACTGTGGTTGAAAAACAAGGCTTTGAGTCCATACAAGTTATCACTTCGTAATGCCTAAGACACAATAATGGAATAACAAAGTGGGCTCCAAGAAGATATGGCTTTCCTGAAATAGTTCACTCAACTAGGTGTAACCAGTTTGTCTAAATACGAGCTTGATTTACCTAAAGAGTCACACTCACTAATTTGGGAGTATCTCGGATTTAATTTACCCCTTTCTGATACAATGAGAAACTAGTGTGTTTAGTTTGTATCATCACTAAGGTCATGATATAGAAAAATTTGAATATAAACTTACAATGTAGAAAATAGTTAAGTGGGTAAGTAAAGCCCTTTTTGTTTCATCCACGAGGTTACTCAACTGTGGATTACTTTAGGGTTCCTAGAACCACCCCCATTGTTTTATCTTAAGTAATTATGCAAAAGGGGTTATGTTCTAGTAGAGTGGATAGGGACGTACCCTTTTCCAAAACTTGTTATATAGTGTGATGAAAGTGGTGTGTTTTTACCTTGCTTAACTTAATGAATTTTTGCACACCTTTGTAAACCTACATCAAACATGTTAGCATGGTTTTGATCTTGATTCTTTGACACATGACTTTGGTCCTATAGACCAAGATTTGTAATTTTCCAATACGTCATATAAAGGAGATAAGATTTTGCTTTTGATTTCCCAGATCATTCTAAGATGCAAGGAAAGAGCATACACAACAAGATATCTCACTAAAATTTGGAACAAATGGAGAATAATTAAGAAAATAGTGAAAATAAGCTCCTTTTAACCTACTTTGAAAGCTAATTAAATCATTTTACAAGTATGAAGAAGGTAGTGAAACAGTTTTTATTCCCAAGATCACCTAGAAAGGCGCGAGGGAAGAGCATGTGCGTTTGAAAATTTCAAAAATAAAGATGAAAACACTTTAAATAAGTTAGTATGAAAAACATGACGGAAAATAAATGTTATCTCTCAAAAGTGCACCCTGTAGAGAGATGGTTGCAAGTTTTCTAAGCTTGCACAAATGATCTCTCTCTTTCGTAGATACAATGGAAACACCTCAGGTCTATGGGTATACCTATTTTGAGGTGAGTCTCTGGTATCAAGGCTGGTTCCTTATTGGTGTATACTAAACTACTTTCTGGGAGTTTTAGGGTAAAAGATAACTGAAAATGATTAAAACTAAGGTGATACACCAAATTTGTATGAGGGATTTGACTGAGTATATGCACAACTGATCTGTGAAGGATTCTTGATGCACAAACCAATAGTTTTTTCTACAGAATATTTAGGGGAAAAACACTTGATTGTACTGAGGGAGGATCACAACAGTACTAATAAGTTAACATGCACATTAAAATTTAAGTAGAAAGGACTGAAATTTGCAGCAGGGTAAGGTGGTTGATCAGGGAATTTGCATTCACAAGATTAATATAACATACACAAGACTACAAAGTAACTTGGAAAGGTAGAGAACACTTCACACTCAGAGGGCAAAACTGGCAAAATTTTCTTCAGTACTCATATATCCAAAATTCCTCCAATAAAATCCCCCCTTGCACTTTGCAAAGGCACACAATATATAGCAAAAATAAATTTCACCTCCTTCCTAAAAATAGACTAAGGCTTGTACTCGCCCATGCATCCTAATTTTATCCTTTATTTAATAATAAATAAAGGGATAAAATAATACAAACTAGAGCATGCAGTTTAAAAATAGGCATTAATGGCCTTAAATACAATACAGTCAAACTGAAGTTGACTGTTCTATTTTTAAGAAAAGAATGGGTGAATAATTTAATAATAATAAAGTTTTTTTCTAGGAAAGTCTCCCTCCTTTGAGCATGCAAATTCATCTTCTTCTCTGTTCTGTCTTCTTGTGAAGGCATGCAAAAAAAAAACAACTTCCTGTATGTGAGCAAAATAATTACAATACTTAGCAATATTTGCAAAAATTATTCCTCATGTGGGGACCACCTGCTATGTGCACATGTTCTAATATTTGACATTTCCTTTTTTAAAAAATGGTCACATGACTGACATTTTGCAAATCAACCCTAGCTCCTTAGAGTGGGGACCACCTGTGGTTGTGAACTCTTGTCTTCATTGGGTTTGGCCACCTTTGTGGACTTAGCATATACTATGGTTTTTTTGAAATATGTGTGGCACTTTGTAAAGGCCACCATATTATGCTTGACCACCTTTGATTATATTGGCCTTGGCATATTATAAAACTCACCTTTTTTGGTGATCATGGTATATGATTTGGTCGGTTTTTTATTTATTTGAAACATGCACTAAGTTAGAATTTTGAAAGTCATATGCAATGATTTATTATTTGATTTGATGATGGGAAATGGCCCCTTCCCCATGGTGACTCACCCCTTGGAAATATTTTCGGTGACATTTGTAACTAACCTCTAATAAAAAAGAGAGTAACTCGGGTTTGTGTGGAAGTTGGTGATCATCCTGGCTGTCGATCTCTGTACCTCCTATGTTTGATGCCATTGATCCTCGACTATGATTAGGGTTTCTGATCTGGTATTAATTGTGGTTGGTGGCATATTACCCAAGTGGTTTTCTTTGAATATGGAGCTTGACTTCTCACCCTTTGATCTATGTACTTGATATTTCTTGATTGTTGATCACTAACTCCAGGTGAGTTAGGTTAAAACTGAGCTCAAGGGGGCAAGTTAAAACAACTTGAAGTCCCTCATGTGGTCATTTCACATCTAGTTTTGAGGGCGAAGCCCTGGAAAAAATTTCTTGGATGCCATGGTTGAAATTTTTGAGCTCTGTTACATTGCTTTCCTTGCGAGATCTGATCAATTTTCCCTAGGCTCACCATGAACGTTCACTCCTCAAATTTATCTGGTTTATGTTTTCTGTATAGCCATGAAAGTTTGACATTGATATTTCTCTGTTGTTTTTGAGATTTGGGTGCTCAAGCTCTGTGGAGGGAATCATAAGTTTAATTTCCTTGAGTTTTCATGGTCATAACTTGGTCATTCTCGAGCTTTTTGCAATCTGACCTTCTATACTCTCGGAACTCTATGAGATTGTTTTTAAAAAAAAAGGGCAGCCACCAGTTTGTTCGAGCTCAGTATTTTGAGGTTTCTCTCGCTATAGATTTTATTGTTTCTGATCTCTGTGAGTTTTTCTTTATTCTTTGGATACTTGTGTTGTTTTTTTTTACCTCCAATAAATATTGATAATCGATTCTTTCTTTGTATTTCCTTTGTTTTCATGGCTCGACCTTGGTCATTCTCAAGTTGAAACTCTTTGGGGTTTTTTCCTCTTAGCTCTTAACTTGATGAGATGTCAAGTTTCTTCTCAGATTCAATTTTATCAGTGAGTATTTACTTCTCCTTTTGACTCAGCAATGTCTTAATGGGTCTGTAAAAGAAAGATCTATATTTTACTTGTTGTGATTGATTTGTCTTTTCTCGCTAAAACCTCGGTGACATTTGTTAGGCTCTTCCCTTTGAAGCTGGAGATTCTATTGCTATTTCTAAATATGCTTATGGTATGAATACTCTATTTTTCTTATATGTGAGGTAGTTGTAGGTGCTTCATACATTATTGTAATCTCTTTCTGTTATTATTGCTTGAATATTGACCATTCTAAACTTTGTAAGGTTCATTGATGTTGTTTATTGATACATGTAGTCCATATTTTTGAATTCTTAGGGTAATTTTGTAACATGTATCTTCTGTTTCTCGTAGCTCTTCAAGTTTTATTAATATAAAATGCTATTCCAAGACTTTTTGAATTCTGAGGGTTCATTAATAAAATTATGTTCTTTGGCATGAGAGTAACTTCTTTGATTACAGTCTTGAGTTATAATCATCTCTTTTACTCTGAGCCTGAAATGATATACCTGTTCTGAATAGATAATTACACTTTAGATCTAGGTTGTTATGACTTTTATAGCTCTGAATTTGTTCTAATGATGAAATTTCCCTTTGAATATCATTTGGAACTAGAATAGTGGCTTCACTTTGATCATTTCTTTTACTTATCTCATTGCTTGTACCTTTTGAATCTTCCAAACTCATAAACTAGTTTTGCCATCATCTTAGGACTGCACATTTTAACCTTTCTACTCCAAGTTTGATGTTTTCCTACAATAGGTAATGATGTTTTACATGCTTTCCTTCTTGTTCTTGTTAGCATGAAGTAATGTTTACCTGTTTGCAAAAAAACATCTAAATTTGATGATTTCCATAATGAAAATCTGAACTTGTAATCTTTGTATTCCTTTACTTCAAATTCTAAGATGGTTCTTTGTAATATTGTAAGCAGCTTTCTGGAAATTGTAAACAATTCTCCACCTACTATGACACCATTTTCAAGCATAAGCCTTGACTTAGATGTTTTTTTTTTACTACAACCTGTTGCTTTTACTTAGATGTTTTTATTTCCTAGATAGTAGTATTCCTGGCATGTTGGAAAAAATTTTAAGTTGATTTTACATGGCGAAGCCCTGGAAATATTTTCCCAGAATTATCTATCTTTTCAAAACATCTTCAACCTAGACATGTTCTTTTCCTATAAGTATCCCCTCTTATTATGAAAAGGTTGAGCTTATGAAGACATGTAGTTTAATCTGGTCTTTTCTTGTATGCTTACTATATGATGATCATTCTGGTGCTTTATGTCTTCTGTAGATTACTTTAAACTATTCATGTATCTACTTTTAATGTCATCACGAGATAGCTTCCTTTTTTCACTTGTAATGGCTTCTACTTATCTTGTAGGTGAGTATTACCTTGCTTGAATGAATGTACTTCATTGACATTGAAGTAATTTTGTGCTCTCATATCTGCTTTATTTTATAAACTGCAACTTAGAAAAGCTTAAATTTGTAAGATAATCTTGGAATTTCAATTCACTTCAGTTGTTTAAGTTATACAGAATTCTTTTCTGCATTATATATTGTATTTCCTTTCATTACAGCTTTGATATGTATGCTAAAAAATCTGAAATGTTGATTTTACATGGGAAAGCCCTGTCAATTTTTTTCTAGAATCCTATTTCAGCTGTAATCCTTTTTGCTTTTAGCTTCATCTTTTTTAAATCTGATTTTTCTTCTTTTTTACAAATTGAAAAATGTACTTCTATCTTCCATTCTCTCTTATGAGCTCTAACCTCTTCCATTTGTAGAATGTTTGTTGAACTTTGAGTTACACCTTTGCTTCTTCTTAGCGTGTACTTGTGACTTATTTATTTCTCTCTTTGGCTGCAACCTGCACCTGCACACTTAAGAAAATAGTTAGGAAATATTTAGGCTTTTTGGCCTCTCTTATGTCAATTTTTTCTTCTTTCTTTTCACTTTCTTCTTTCTGAGTGATTAAAGCATGCATGCAGATTGTCCTTCAAGTAGAATACATCTCAGGTTAAGGGGAAGATTCACATGCATGAAGTAGGATAGTGTAGGAATATATTTTGATCCCTAAGCTCGGAACTGATGGTTGACTTGTTTTTTCTTTTCAGGTAACATGATTTGAGGATGAAGGAGTTACCTAGGAGATTCTCTACAAAAAGAAGAATATACAAGGAAATGATGGGTTCACCCTCATACTCCTTTGCTTTCTCTTTCAAGCATGTGTATCTTCCTTTTCAGTAGCTGTACTTTACTTTTTAGTTACATCCCATGGCTTGTGTGGGAAACATTTGACTCTTCTTGTGAATAAAACATTAAATTCTATAAATGAGTTGTATATCTCTTTCTGCATTTCTGCTTTCTATATAGATTGTATCATGAACTAAAAAACTCAGTAACATAATTGAATGTGTTAATCATGAAGGAAAGAACATTGAATAGAACTTGTAACATTTAATAGTGAACTCTGATTTCATGTGATCTGCACTTATGTATGATTGTCCAAAACTTTACACTTCACCTATTCTGCAATTATATGTTCTCATCAAGACAACATAACTGTCCTTCGGGGATCATGTTATTTTGCTAAGGATGGTCATGAAATTGCAAACTATGTGATCTGTTACATTTTGTAACAACACACATAGCTCCATATTTCATGTAATCTTTTAAATAAATCAGCAACGATGACATAATCTTATGTGATCTCCCCTATCTTAGGTATACTTCACCTATTCTATCCATCGTAACAAAGTTTTGAGTTGCCCATTTTTGCACAAGTGTAAAAATTTTCAACATTTCTAGCAATCCTACGGGGAAAGCTTCCTACTAGCTTATATACCTGTGCCTTGCTTTTGTCCATTGGGCATTAAGTCTGAAGCATATAACCAAAATCTACCTTTCCAAAAGATCGAACCCTTCCAAAAATAACAAAATCTAGGAAAGGATCTGGTAAACCAGATCACATGCATTAATGCACTTATTGAATTCAAAAACAATACAATGTGTAGAAACTACACTTATTGAAGGGAAATCCTACTCTAACAATCACTGTAATATTTTCAATAACAGTGTTTGAGAAACATACCATTCACAGTGAATGGGAAGTTCCTCCCCATTTAGCTTTAAAAGTTGAAAAGCATTGCGTTCTTTTTAATCTGAAATCATGTAAGGGCCACTCCGGAGTGTATCAAACTTTGAGTGTCTTCCTAGCTTTACACGATCAACATTCTATTTTAACACAATATCTCCTTCATTAAAGACTCTGAATTTGGATTTCTTGTCAAAATTCTTCTTGATTTGTTTGTGATTATTTTCCATATTTAAATGAGCTTGATCTCTCAGCGCTTGTAATTCCATTAACTCTACATAACAAATCTGTAATGGTTCATTCCCAAGTAGCTCCATTTGATGCAGTGAATCTAATGCTTGTAACTCAACTGAAATAGGAATTCTTGCTTCTTTTCCATACACAAGCTTGTATGGTGAATTAGCAACTGATATTTTAGGAGTCACTCTATCATCCCAAAGTGTGGAATTCAAAATCAGATGCCAAGCTCTTTGATTATCCTTGAGTGTTCTTCTGATGATTCTTAACAGATTCTTGTTAGTACATTCAGCTAAACCATTACCCTGGGGGTAATAATTAGATGAAGAACTTAGATATATTCCATGTTTGATAGCCCAATCTGTTACCTTTGTTTAGAGGAATGCTAAAGCATTATCTGATATGATTTGCTGATGGAACACCATACCTGCAAACTATGCCTTCATAAAAGGATAGTATCAAAGCTTAGTTAGAATCTTTCAAAGCTATTACTTTAGTCCATCATGTAAAATAATCTGTAGCAGTTAAGATTCACTTATGCCCTTGTGATGATAGTGGGTTTAGCATTCCATTAAAATCAAGACCCCACTACATAAAAGGTTGATTAAATGAAATAGGCTGCAAAGGCAACGAAGCAAGATGTTCTTTTCCAACAAAGAAATCACATTTATTACACTTTCTAATCCATTCAAAATAGTATTTGAATATGCTAGGCCAATAGTAACCTACTTTCATAATTTTTGAAGTTGTAGTTCGTGCTGAGAAGTGGCCTCCTGCATGTCCTTCATGAAATTCTGATAATATTTTCTAAATTTTATCATAATCAACACATCGCAGCAAGATCCCATTTATATCCCTTTTGAACAATACACCATCAATGAAAAGATAAGGAATAGCTTGAAATCTGAAATATCTTCATTTATTCTTATCCATACCTTCCACATAGGTGCCACACTGTAAGTAGTTAACCAAATCAGTCATCCACCTTGATGCTTGGATCTCTTGAGCAAGTTCAGCTTGCTGATTTCCTAATTGGACCATGATATTTGATTGTTGATACATAACTTCAGCATGCTATTTTTCCATATCAGCAATTAGATGTTCACATAAACCTTTACCTCGAACCGTCTTACCAACTCAGATATCAACATCATATTCCATAACCTTCATTATCCAGCCTGACCTTTTTTCATTCAATTCTTTATTTAAAAGACAAGATTTCACACTTGGATGAGAAACAAAAATGTGAATTTTATTGTTTGAAAGCATGTGCTTAAAATTCTTTAGTCCTTTGACTATTGAAAGGACTTTCTTTTCAAGAAATGTGTACCTTGTTTCGTAATCATGCAAACTCTATCCAAAGAAAGCAATTGGATGCTTAATATTTTCATCATTAACCTAAGTTAAGATAGTTGAGATTGTTTTAGCTCCTGCAAGTGCATACATTGTAAAATATTTATCGAAATTTGGGTTTGCAAGAGTAGGAGCCTGAGAGATAGATGATTTTATTGCTTATTTTCCTTCATTCCAAGAGAAAGTTTTCTCTTTCTTTAACATAGCTTTAACCAATGCTTCTCAAATCTTCTAACAAAGTTGGAAAACTTTGCCCTTCTTATGATGAGGCAGATAGCTTGATATAGCTTCTTATGAAAGGATCAATTTAAACCCTATAAAACAATATGTAATTTACCTTGATGTAATAGACTTCATTTAGAGATATTCCAAATACCTGCATAACAAAAGAATTAAATGCATTTATGTTCTTTTGGTTTTTTGAAACAATCATCTAAACAAGCCAAGCTGTCCATGTACATTGCACATTGAAACGTTGCACCCGCATTTGAAAGACCAAAAGGCATTCTTTTGTAAGCATAAGTACCCCACATGGTAGTAAAATTTTTTTTCTATGTATCTTCTTCTTGGACTAAAATTTGAATTATAGCCATTGTAGCCATCTAGAAGAGATAGTCTATTTGAACGTGAGACTATTCTCAAAATTTGATCCATATTCAGAAGTGGGTAATGATCTTTTAATGAAGCTTTATTAAGATCTTTGAAATCTACACATAATATGATTTCACTGTTCTTCTTCCTAACAAGAACAAGATTGGCTACCTAGCTTGAATGCTTAACTGGAAAAATAATACTTGATTCGATCGACTTGGATAACTCTTTCCTCAACAGAGGTTCTATATTTGGATTTACAGGCTTCTATTTCTATCTTACAGCTTAAAATTTGGATGTAACTTGATTGTATGCTATGCTAGATTGAGATCAAATCCTTTCAGATCTTGGTATTTCCAAGCAAAGATATCCCTAAACTCTTTACAAAGATTAATAAATGATTGTTTTTCAGCTGAGGAACATACCTTTCCAAGAAATAACTTTTTCCCTTCATCAATTGAAATCTCTTCATAGTTATCAGCATGTGTTGACATCTTAGTTTAGTTTTTTCTTAATTTATCATCAGTGCTAAAGATGTCTTCCAATGTAACTAGACCTCGAGGAAATTTATTTGTCTTCAACTAAACAATTTGATCACCATATAAATGCTGCAACTTATCCTGATTAACTACAGAGAACTCAACTTCCTCCTGACAAAACCTATAGATTTGGTCATCATTTTAAAAAACCTACCAATTTAAATCATTATCAGGCATTGAGGGCTTGAAAATTAGCTTAATATGAGGCTGAATTTTGTTGTTTTTCATTTTTTCCAGCACTTCGATACTAGCACCAACTGTTGCAAGCCTATCTGCATGCTTGTTTTTAGCTCTAGGAATAGACTGAATATTAATAGCTTCAAAATCTTCCATTAAGTCTTAAAACTCTATGTCTGTAAGACTTCATTAGTGGATTCTTACAAACATTGAAGTTTTTTACTTGATTGATAATGAACTCAGAATCACCAAAGATTTGTAATGTGCTAATACCTCTCTTTCTGGCCCAAAGTAAGCCATGAATTAATCATTAATATTCAGCTACATTACAAGTGCATATAAATTGGAGACTCAAAGCTAAGAAATACCTTTCATTTGTCAAGGAAGTGAGCATCAAACCTGCTCCCTATCCTTTCATGTTCTTAGCTCCTTCAAAATGAAGCTTCCGAATTCCTTCTGTTGAATCATCTGTTTTAGATAGCAATGAAAGTGGTGTATTTTCTTCATGCATACAATACACACCAAAAAGATGTTCTTAAACCTCCTTAAAATAATCATGAGCATGTTCTTCAACTATCTTTTCATCCATAAACAGGTTATAAACACCATCCAATGGTGAAACATGAGCTACCTCGTCAAAATCAGATTGATCCAGGAATGAATAATTAGCCACTACATTTAAAGAGTGAGGTTCAATGTGAAATCTGGCCAATGGTTCTGAATTGATAGTAACCTTAGTTCTATAATGTGTGGTGAAAAATAAGGACCAATCTGAAGAGAGATAACCTCCTATTTTTGTTGTTAAATCTCTAGATAAGCATAAAGCAAAGTATGGAGGCAAGTCCACAATAGTAACATCTTGCAGAATAGAAACATTTTGACAAGCATGTAACGTTACCTCCAAAAATTTTATTATACCAACCATGTTAGTTGTAGTTCCATCAAGCTGTAAGACACTCATTTCTATAGGTTCATAATGCAAGCCTAATTTTTCTGCAATCACTTTTGGCATAAATGTGCTACTTGCACCACTGTCCACCATGCAGTAATGAACTAAATGTTCTCCAATAATCAGTGATAAATAAAATGGTGGTGGCTTCTTAATGTCATGAGCATTCAGAACTTTTTGTACCATCCACTTACTTTCCTTAATACGGTCTTGCTCAAACATTCCAAAAACCATGTCTATTTTCTGAACTTCCTTCTCTACTGTATTTTAAGAAATCTATAGTTTAGCTAGTTAATGGGAAAGTAAATCTTGTTGTCCAGGAATACTTAGAGCGTCCCATATTGAGATGTTAACATTATGCTTTTTCATTACATCAACAATTTTGAAAGAAGTGACTTTCTTGGAGATAGAATCAATTGTCTTGGAGTAGGCTTTAGCGAAAACTAATTCTAATTCAGTTGCCTTAGATATATGAGTTATAAACAATCTTCTTGGATCAGGTTCTAGATGTTTTTGATGAATTTTATCAACTAGGACACTTGTTGAGTTTTGAGGAACAACAGGGTTATTAGTTGACTTTAGAGTTGTTGTCTTGTCAGTGACAGTAGGCAAGATAGGCCTATTTTATTGCTTTTGATTTTCAGCAGCCCTCCCTTGAGCCCTAGTAGTGGCTGCAATGAAATCCTTCTCATTAAAGCTGACTAAATTTTGTTTGGGTGCTCTCTGAACATGAGTTTCTTGCTAACCACCCTCCATTTGAGGCATAAATAATGTTTTGGATTGAGGTTGTGCAACAAGATTCAGATTCAGAAAAGTATTTGGGCAAGTTGCAGCTAAATGAGGTTGATTACAAGGTTGACACCACTCCTCTGTAGCCATATTAATTGGAACTAAAGCGTTAGAAGAACTAGGAGCCTTTGGGTCAAACTACCTTTGCTGGTAAGGCTGCCTATAATTCTGATTCTATTGGTAGGGCTACATGTTTTGTTGATTTTGTTGGTAGGGCTGATAAGGAGCCTGGTAGGGTTTGCTAGGTAATGTCAATTTTGTTCTCAATTGAATTCAGCTTATTCCCCATAGTCTGCAAAGCTTTGAATACATCATCTAATGGAGCTACAATAGTGGGTTCTATGATTGTAATAGGATGAGGAATAGGTGCTAAATATTTCTAAAAATGGCATTGATGGCCTTGGTGCTAACTTTCCAGCTTGAATAAGGCTATTTTCAGCTCATGAATAGCAATATCATAAGCTGTTGGGAGTGTCTCTCCACCCATTGACTGAATCATAGTTGAGATATCACTGTTTAATGCTCTAAGATAATAAAGGAAAGCATGATCAGCTTGAGGCTTGACACTTGTTGGAATTCTCTCCCAAGTTATGGAAAAATGGATATTGAAACTAGACATAAATTCATTGGGAGCTCTTTTAATAGTAGATAATTGTTCAATGAGAGACAAATGATCTGAGTTGTCTTGGAATTGTTTCAGCAATTTTTCACCTAAAATATCCCAAGTTCCTATGCTTCCAATTTCTAGGTTTCTATACCATTGCAAGGCTTGCCCTTTAAAAGATGCAGCTAAGAATCTTAGGGCTACGTCTTCATGAGTGATATTATGGACTGCACATAGGGCTGTAACATCTTTGATATGTTTCTAGCTGGTGTAACCTGATTTTCACCCCTAAATGATGGCAAAATTTTCATGGCAGCATTGGGAATATCATGATAAACTAGAATTACTAATGGGTTGCCATTAGTAAAGGGCATAAAATTCCTGGGTGGTTGTTGGGCCATTGGAAAAACTAGGATATTGATAGAAAAATTAACACGTGGTGAAGGAATATTAGGAGGAGGGTTACCAAAACTAGGTCTATTATAAGGCAAAGTATTACCAACTCTTCTCCATCTAACATAATTCAAAGGTAAAGAAACAAAATCAGAAGGAATCCCTCTTACTGATGATCTTGTAGTCACTTTAGGCATGGAACATGTTGCAATACTGGTCTGAATTCAGCTTTATGGATTCACCAAAAGATCATAAAATATTTCAAATAAATTAGCTAGAGTTTCCTCCTGAAAATGATTTTTAATTTGCTGTAAATCTGCAATAGATATGTTGTAGATTTGATTCGCATGTAGATTTGATTCGTGGTCCCATCGGACGTGCCAAAAACTATTATCTCTTGAAAGTGCACCCTATAGACAGATGGCTGCAGGCTTTCTAATCTTTCAGAAATGACCTCTCTCTTTCGTAGATACAATGGAAACACCTCAGGTCTGTGGGTATACCTATTTTGAGGTGAGTCTCCAGTATCAAGGTTGGTTCCTTGTTGGTATATACTAAACTAATTTTTGGGAGTTTTTGGGTAAAAGATAACTATAAAATGATTAAAACTAACGTGATACACCAAATTTGTATGAAGGCTTTGACTGAGTATATGCACAACTGATCTATGAAGGATTCTTGATGCACGAACCGATAGTTTTTCTATAGAATATTTAGGGGAAAAACACTTGATTGTATAGAGGGAGGATCACAATAGTACTAATAAGTTAACATGCACATTAAAATTTAAGCAGAAATGACTGAAATTTATAGCAGGGTAAGGTGGTCGATCAGGGAATTTGCATTCACAAGATTAATATAAAATACACAAGACTGCAAAGTAACTTTGAAAGGTAGAGAACACTTCACACTCAGAGGGAAAAACTAGCAAAATTTACTTTAGTACTCATATATCCAAAAGTCCTCCAGTAAATCCCCCTTGTGCTTTGCAAAGGCACACAATATATAGCAAAAATAAATTTTTACCTCCTTCCTAAAAATAGACTAAGGCTTGTACTCACCCATGCATCCTAATTTTATCCTTTATTTAATAATAAATAAAGGGATAAAATAATACAAAATAGAGCATGTAGTTTAAAAATAGGCATTAATGGCCTTAAACACAATACAGTCAAATTGAAGTTGACTGTTCTATTTTTAAGAAAAGAATGGGTGAATAATTTCCTAATAATAATGTTTCTTGCTAGGAAAGTCTCCCTCCTTTGAGCATGCAAATTCATTTTCTTCTCTGTTTTGTCTTCTCTGTGAAGGCATGCACAAAAAACAACTTCCTGTATGTGAGAAAAATAATTACAATACTTAGCAATATTTGTAAAAATTATTCCTCCTATGGGGATCACCTGCTATGTGCACATGTTCTGATATTGACATTTCCTTTTTTTTTAAATGGTCACATGAGTGACATTTTTCAAATCAACCCTAGCTTCTTGGAGTGGGTACCACCTGTGGTTGTGAACTCTTATCTTCATTGGGTTTGGCCACCTTTGTGGACTTAGCGTATACTATGGTTTTTTTGAAATATGTGAGGCACTTTGTAAAGGCCAAAATATTATGCTCAACCACCTTTGATTATATCGTCCTTGCTATATTATAAAACCCACCTTTTTTGGTGACCATGGTATATGATTTGGTCAGTTTTTGATTTATTTGAAACATGCACTAAGTTAGATTTTTGAAAGTCATTTGCAATGATTTATTATTTTATTTGATGACATGGGTTGTCCCCTTCCCCATGGTGACTCACCCCTTGGAAATATTGTCAGTGGCATTTGTAACTAACCTCTAATCAAAAAGAGAGTAACTCAGGTTTGTGTGGAAGTTGGTGAGTCATCCTGGGCCGTTGATCCTTGACTATGATTAGGATTTCTCATCTAGTATTAATTATGGTTGGTGGCATATTACCCAAGTGGTTTGCTTTGAATATGGATCTTGACTTCTGGCATTTGATTTGTGTACTTGATATTTCTTGATCATTGATTACTAACTCCAGGTGAGTTAGGTTAAACTGAGCTCAAGTGGGTGAGTTAAAACATCTTGGAGTCCCTCATTTGGTCATTTTGCATCTAGTTTTGAGGGCGAAGCCCTGGAAAAAAATTATTGGATGCCATGGTTGAAATTTTTGAGCTCTATTACTTTTCTTTCCTTGTGAGATCTGATTGATTTTCCCCAGGCCACCATGAATGTTCGCTCCTGAGATTTATCTAGTTTAGGTTTTTTGTACGGCCATGAAAGTTTGACATTTATATTTCTCTTTCATTTTGAGATTTTAGTGCTTAGGCTCTATGGAGGGAATCCTAAGTTTGATTTCTTTCAGTTTTCATGGTCATGACTTGGTCATTCTCGAGCTTTTTGCAATTTGACCTTTTGTACTCTCGGAACTCTACGAGATTTTTCTTTTAAAAATAGCCGCCACCATTCTGTTCGAGATCGGTCTTTTGAGGTTTGTCTCACTGTACATTTGATTGTTTCTGATCTCTGCTAGTTGTTATTTATTCTCTTGATACTTGTGTTTTTTTTTTTACCTCCAAGAAATATTGATAATCAATTCCTTCTTTGTATTTCCTATTTTTTCATGGCTCGACCTTGGTCATTCTCAAGTTGAAACTCTTTTGGGTTTTTTCCTCTTAGCTCTGAACTTGATGAGATCTCAAGTGTCTTCTCAGCTTTGATTTTACCAGTGAGTATTTACTTCTCCTTTTGACTCGACAATCTCTTAATGGGTCTGTAAAAGAAAGATCTGTATTTTACTTGTTGTGATTGATTTATGCCTTTGCTCGCTAAAACCTCGGTGACATTTGTTGAGCTCTTAAGTTTGATGCTTGAGATTCTATTTGCTATTTATGAAACTGACTATGGAGGGTTTGTGCTTTTGCTATGGTATGATTTATATTCGATACTCCATTTTCTTCTTATATGCAAGGTAGTTTTAGGTGCTTCCTCTGTTTTTTGTGAATCACTGTTCTATTTTGTTGTTTGAATATTGACCATTCTGAACTTTGAAAGGTTCAGTGATGTTGTTTATTGATACATATAGTCCATATTTTTGAATTTTGAGGGTGATTCTGTAACTTGTATCTTCCTTTTTTCATAGCTCTTCAAGTTTTATTAATATAAAATTTTATTCCAAGACTACCTTCATTGATAAAATTATGTTCTTTGGCATGAGAGTAACTTATTTGATTACAGTATTGAGTTATAGTAATCTTTTTTACTTTGAGCCTGAAATGATATACCTGTTCTGAATAGATAATTACACTTTAGATCTGGGTTGTTATGACTTGTGTATCTCTTAATTTGGTCTAATGATGAAATTTTCCTTTAATTATCATTTGGAACTAGAACAATGGCTTCATTTTGATCGTTTCTTTTACTTATCTCATTGCCTGTACCTTCTGAATCTTCCAAACTCAGAAACTAGTTCTGCCATCATCTTGGGACTGGACATTTTAACCTTTCTACTCCAAGTTTGATGTTTTCCTAGAATAGGTAATGATGTTTTACATGCTTTCCTTCTTGTTATTGTTAGCATGAAGTATTGTTTACCTATTTGCAAAACAACCTCTAAATTTTATGATTTCCTTAATGAAAGTCTGAACCTCTAATCTTTGTATTCCTTTATTTCAAATTCTCAGATGGTTCTTTGTAATATTATAAGTGGATTTCTGGAAAGTGTAAATAATTCTTCACCTGTTGTGATACCATTTTCAAGCATAAGCCTTGACTTAGATGCTTTTATTTTACTCCAACCTGTTTCTTTTACTTAGATGCTTTCATTTCCTTGATAGTAGTATTCTTGACATATTGGAAATTTTTGAAAGTTGATTTTACATGGCAAAGCCCTAGCAAAATTTTCCCATAATTATCTCTCTTTTCAAAACATCTTCAACCTGGACATGTTCTTTGCCTGCAAGTATCCCATCTTATTCTTAAAAAGTTGAACTTATGAAGACCTGTAGCTTAATCTGGTCTTTGCTTGTATGGCTACTATATGATGATCATTCATGCACTTTGTGTCTTCTTGCAGCTTACTTTAAACTGTTCCTGTATCTACTTTTAATGTCATCATGAGATAGATTCTTTTGTTCACCTATAATGGCTTCTGGTTATGTTGTAGGTGAGTACTACCTTGCTTGAATGAATGTACTTCATTGACATTGTAGTAATTATGTGCTCTCATATCTACTTTATTTTGAAAACTGCAACATAGAAAAGCTGAAATTTGTAAGATAATCTTGGAATTTCAATTCACTTCAGTTGTTTAAGTTATAAAGAATTATTTTCTGCATTATATACTATATTTCCTTTCATTACAACTTTGATATGTATGCTGAAAAATATGAAATGTTGATTTTACATGGCGAAGCCCTGTCAAATTTTTTCCAGAATCTTCTCTCTCATCCTATTTCAGCTGTAATCCTTTTTGCTTTTAGCTTCAGCTTGTTGAAATCTGATTCTACTTCTTCTTTGCAAACTGAAAAATGTACTTCTATCTTCCATTCTCTCTTCTGAGCTCTAACCTTTTCCATTTGCAGAATGTTTGTTGAACTTTGAGTTGCACCTTTGCTTCTTCTTAGCATGTACTTGTGACTTATTTATTTCTCTCTTTGGTGACAATCTGTACCTACACACTTAAGAAAATAGTTAGGAAATATTTAGGCTTTTTGGCCTCTCTTATGTCCATGTTTTCTTCTTTCTTTTCACTTTCTTCTTTTCGAGTGATTAAATCATGCATGCAGTTTGTCCTTCAAGTAGAATACATCTCCTATTAAGGGGAAGATTCATATGCACAAAGTAGGATAGTGTAGGAATATAGTTTGATCCCTGAGCTCGTAACTTATGGTTGACTTGTTTTTTCTTTTCAGGTACCATGACTTGAGGATGAAGGAGTTGGCTAGGAGATGCTCTGCACAAAGAATAATATACAAGGAAATGATGGGTTCACCCTCATACTCCTTTTATTTCTCTTTCATGCATGTGTATCTTCCTTTTTAGTAGTTGTACTTTACTTTTCAGTTACATCCCATGACTTGTGTGGGAAACATTTGACTCTCCTTGTGAATAAAACATTGAATTCTGTAAATGAGTTGTATATCTCTTTCTGCATTTCTAATTTCTATATGGATTGTATAATGAACTAAACAACTCAGTAACATAATTGAATGTCTTAATCATGAAGGAAAGAACATTGAATAGAACTTGTAACATTCAGTAGTGAACTCTGATTTCCTGTGATCTACACTTATGTATGTTGTTCCAAAACTTTACACTTCACCTATTCTGCAATTGGATGTTCTCATCAAGACAACATAACTGTCCTTCTGGGCTTATGTTATTTTGCTGAGGATGGTCATGAAATTACGCAGACTATGTGATCTGTTACATTTTGTAACAGCACACATAGCTGCAGATTTCATGTAATCTTTTAAATAAATCAACAATGATGACATAATCTGATGTGATCTCCCCTAGCTTAGGTATACTTCACCTATTCTATCCATCATAACAAAGTTTCAAGTTGCCCATTTTTGCACAAGTGCAAAAATTGTAAACAATAAACCTATAAACCACTCGCAGAACCCTACAAAAAGGTAAGAAAACCAAGAAAATAAGAAAAATCCAAAAATCTATTTTTAGTAGTTTTTATGGTTTTTAGTATTTTACATTTTTAGAGGTCTCCGAGGCACTTTGGGAGTTTTATGATTGAATTCATTAACAAATTGTTATCAATTGGTTGAATTGGAGGAAATTCTAAGTGTAAGCATATTTTAGGTGTTTACAACATTAAACAATTTTAGAGATTAAGAGAAGTATATCTATCCATGGATCCTTGAGATAAATAAATCACACTTATTTAAGCACAACACCCAAAGGAACTTAAGTGTATAAATATTTACCCATTCTATTTATAGTCCAAAATGTTGATCTTCGACAAAATAAAACAAGGGAACTATGTTATAACTCAAGTATGGCCATTGGTGGATCATTCGTATCTCAACAGTGCACTATCCACCAGTAACTCATCATTATCAAAGCATTAATCCATCCTTGGAATAATCCATAAGCTTCTACTCAATACCACATCTATCTCGTTAATGAACAAGATTCATACTAGAGTGCAGGAAGAAACAAAATGACTGTCAAAAGTGCCAACTATACTGCATGATGTAGAGAAGCCAATCCATAGGAAACTGAGTATCGAAAGGCATTACTCCAAGGTCCTAGACACACAAAATCCTACCACTCAAAAAACTAAGGCATGATCTGAAGCACCTAGGATAACAATCAAGACACCTAGGGTTTACCTCCATAAAATGAGAGAACATAACACAAAAATAATATAATCAAATTTTAAGATGACAAGATGAAACCACATAACATTCTTGATTACATTTATCCAAAAAAAATTCTGAGGAAAATAAGCTCTGAGTTACAAACCAAAAAGAAAATCAAAGAAATCTAGGCCAAAAAAAGAAATGGCTAAGTAGTCACATTTCAATCCTTGAAAAATCCTTGCAATAAGACAAAAATAAAAGAAGATCCTCACATATTACCACCAATAATCCCTCTCAAAGTTCACTTTAGGTTCTTTCCGACACATATTCAAGTTCTGAAAATGGGTCAATGGGCTAGAAAATATGACCAAAACTAGGAGAACTAAAATTATAGGAATAAATCCAGACCAAACAGAGACACATGCTGCACCCTTTAAGGTGTATGTGCACCTATTTGTGTCTGTGCATATGGGTTATGGTGTCTACACTCCTTTGTGTAAACTTCTTGGGTCTGCAGAGGGCTTGCGCTACCTGAAATATGCCTACGCTTGCATAAGTGTGTTTGTGCTAGAGGATAGGTTCTTGTGCTAGCGAAGAAAAACAACAAGTATAAAATCTATGACAGTGTGTGTGTACAAGAAGAGGGGTTTTTGTGCTAGAAAAATGGTGTATGTGCCACTATTTGGGCATGTGCATGCCTGGTAAAAATATTTGATGGAGGGTTGAGAACACACAAGGGCCTGTGAGTCTTGAAAGGTGTATATGCGCCTATTAAAAATGAGATTCAGCCAGGTGCATGCACTTGCAGAAGGATATATGTACCACAATCTAGGCATGTGTGCCTATTATGATGTACCTACACATGGATTTGTGTGCTTGTGCACCTCTGCTATAAATTATAGTGAGTAGGTGCCTACGTTGGTAGAAAGGTGTATGTGCACATGCTTTATAAACCAATTTTTTTTTCTAAAACTATCAATAGGTTAAAATTTAGCCATTAAATGCAATTTCTAACATAAACCTAACAAAGAGGCATGAAAATGAAGGTTAACAACATAAAATCTAGCTAAAAATCCCAATACAAAATATTTAACCCTACAAAAAACATGTAAAAAGTTAGAAACTAAAATAAAAGGTTCGAAATGACCCCATTAATGGATGATGGAATAAGATTCCTAGCTAGTGTGCCAAATGTGTTCATGTGTAAATTTTAGTGCTTATTAAAATAAGCTAAATCCTACTAAATTCAAAACACTAATGAAACTGATATTAAATCATCAAGATAAGAGATAAAAAATAAACTTTAAAAGCATGAATTTTGAATTAATCAAACAACATGCTAATGTTTATTCTACTCTTTAGAAAGATTAATGAAAGTGAACCTAGTTTAGATTCTAAGCAATCAAATTGTGTTGTGTTCTCTCCCAAAAATATTGAAGAGATCTCTCGAAGTTTCCTACATGGCCAAGCTTTAGATTTTCCCTTACTAACTATATTTTGAGTGGATGGATGCAAGATGGAGGAGCTCTTAACAATGGATTATGGCCAAGATCCAAATGTTTTATAGCTTAAAACTATCACAAATGATTTCTAACATGCTTTTCCAAAGTTCTTGAGAGATTTTTTTATGTAAACAAGGTGTGTTTGAAAAGGAGGGGTGACTCTTCTATTTATAGTTTTCCACATGGGAGAGTTTGGAATTTGGGTGCATGTGGGACTAAAGTTTAAAAACCAATTTAGGATTAGGAGCTAAGTAAACATGCTTTAGTGCAGTGAAGCTAGGATTAAGCTCGTGAAACTCGAATAGCAAGTGAGTAGAGACTCATTGATAGTTGGGAGGGGTCTGGTTAATCATTTGTGACTGATAAATAGCCTATAAAGTTTATAGAAGTGGTTCAAAGAGAACTAGGGAGGTTCTGAATAGTCGAAAGGAGGAATAGTTAGCTAATAAGAGAGATATTAGCCCAATTAGCTGATTATAGGAGGAATAAAACTGAAAGAGTGTTGTGAATGGGCATTCGAGAATGGAGGAAAGAATAGATAATTAACAAAGTGTTTTCAATCAGTTGAATTGGAGTAAATGCTAAGTGTAAGCATATTTTAGGTGTTTACAACCTTAAGAAAAATATAAGAGATTAAGACAAAGGCATATCTATCCATGGGTTGTCAAGATAACAAAATCACACTTATTTAAGCACAAAAACCAAAGTAACTTAAGTGTATCAATATTTAACCACTATATTTACAATCCAAAACATCAATCATCCCAAAATAAAACAAGGGAACCATGTTAGAACTCCAGTATGGCCATTGGTGGACCATCATATCTCAACAGTGCACTATCCACTAGCAACTCATCATTATGAAAGCGTTAATATGTCCTTGGCATAATCCATAAGCTTGAACTAAATATGACATTTATCCCGTCGATGAACAAGATTCATACTGGAGTGTAGGAAGAAACACAATAACTGTCAAAATAGCCAAATATAGTGCACGTTGCGGAGAAGCCACACCCTAGGAAACTGAGTATCGAAAGGGATTACTCCAAGGTCCTCAACACACAAAATCCTATCACTCAAAAACTTAAGGCATGGCCTAAAGCACATAGGATAACAATCAAGATACCTAGGGTGTACCCCCATACAACAAGAGAACATAACACAAACATAATATAATGATCTCGTCATAAGACAAGAAGAAACCACATAACATTCTTGATGACATTTATCCAAATGGCCTTCGAGGAAAACAAGCTCTGAGTTACAAAATAAAAATTAAATCCAAGAAATCTCAGTAATAAAAAGAAATGACTAAGTAGTCACATTTTAATCCTAAAAAAATATCGCAATAAGAAAAAAATAAAAGAAGACCCTTAGAGATTCCTCAAAAATTATCCCTTGCAAATTTTTCTTCATGTTCTTTCCGACGCCTATTCAAGTTCTGAAAAATAGGTCAATGGGCTACGAGATATGACAAAAACTAGGAGCACTAAAATTATAGGAATACATCCAGACCAAAAAGAGACACTTGTGTACCCTTAAAGGTGTATGCGTACCTATTTTGGAATGTGAATGTGGGTTATGGTGTCTGTGCTTCTCAATGTAAACTTAGTGGGTCTGCAGAGTGCTTGCTCTACCCAAAAGATGCCTATGCTAGAGGATAGGTGCTTGATGCTAGGGAAGTAAAACAACATGTATAAAAATCTATATGATAGTGTGTGCACAGTGGAATAGGGGTGATAGCACTAGAAAAATGTTGTATGCACCACTATTTTGGTGTGTACATGCCTGGTAAATGTTTTTGATAGAGGGCCGAGAACAACTAGGGGCCTGCAAATCCAGAAAGGTGTATCCATGTCTATTAAAAATGACAGTCATCTAGGTGCTTACGCTGACAGAAAGGTATATACACCACGATTTGGGTGTGTGTGCCTCCTATCAGGTACCTACACATGGATTTGGGTGCCTGTGCACCTCTTCTAAAAATGATAGTCAACATGTGTCTGTGCTAGCAAAAAGGTGTATGTCACGCCTACCTAAAAAACCATTAAAAAACCATGGAAAACAAAATTTTAAACTGTGAAAAGGTTAGAATTTATCCATTAAATGAAATTTATAACATAAATCTAATAATGATGCGTGGAAATGATGGTTAACTACATAAAACCTACCTAAAAATCCCAAGGTAAAATATTTAACCCTACAAAAAACATGCAAAAAGCTAGAAACTGAAATAAAAGATTTCAAAATGACTCCATTAATAGAGGATGGACTAAAATTCCCTACCTGGCGTTCCAAATGTGTTCATGTGTAAATTTTTGTGATTATGAAAAGAATCTAAATCCTACTAACTTCAAAGCACTAGTCAAACCTATATTAAATCATCAAGATAAGAGATAAACAAATGAAATTTAAAAGCATACATTATGAATCAAACAAGTGACATGCTATATTTTATTCTACTCTTTCGAAAGCTTACTGAAAGAGAACCTAGTTTAGATTCTAAGAAATCAAATTGTGTCTTGTTTTCTTCAAAAAATGGTGAAGATATCTCTCCAAGTTAGCTACATGGCCAAGCTTTAGATCTTCCCTTACTAACTATATTTGGAGTGGATGGATGCAAGATGGAGGCACTGCTAACAATGGATTATGGTCGAATATCCAAATGTTTAATAGCTTAAATCTATCAAAAATGATTTATAATTCCTTTCTAAAGGGTTTGAGATATTTTTTTATGTAAACAAGGTGTGTTTGAAAGGGAGGGGTGACCCTTCTATTTATAGTTTTCCACTAGGGAGAGTTTGGAATTTTGGTGCATGTAGGAATAGAGTTTAAAAATAACTTTAGGATTAGGAGCTAAGTAAAGAGTATTTAGACTAGTTAAGCTAGGATTAAGCCAGTTAAACTTGATTAACTACTGATTAGAGACTCATTGAGAGTTGGGAGGGGTCTAGTTTTTCATTTATAACTGATAGATAGCCTAGAAATATTATACACGTGGTTCAAAAAGAAATAGGGAGGTTATGAATAGTAGAAAGGAGGAATGTTTAGTTAATAAGAGATATACTATCCTAATTAGATGATTATAGGTGGAATATGACCAAAATAGTGTTGTGGATGGGAATATAAGAATGGAGTGAAGAATAACTAATTAACAGATTGTTGTCAATCGACTGAATCGGAGGAAATGCTAAGTGTAAGCATATTTTAGATGTCTATAACCTTAAATAATTTAAGAGATTAAGACAAAGGTATATCTATCCACGGGTCCTCGAGAACACAAAATCACACTTATTTAAGCACAACACCCAAAGGAACTTAAGTGTATCAATATTAACCCAATATATTTATAGTCCAAAAATTTGATCTTCCCAAAATAAAACAAGGGAACCATGTTAGAAATTTAATATGGCCATTGGTGGACCATCATATCTCAACAGTACAATATCAACTTGTAAATCATCATTATCAAAGTGTTAATCCATCTTTGGCATAATCCATAAGCTTGTACTAAATACCACATCTATCTCGTCGATGAACAAGATCCATACTAGAGTGAAGGAAGAAACACAATAACTGCCAAAACTACCAACTATATTGCATGGTATGGAGAAGCCACTCCCTAGGAAACTGAGTATCGAATGGGATTACTCCAAGTTCGTAGACACAAAAAATCCTATAACTCAAAAATCTAAGCCATGACCTAAAGCAAAAAGGATAAAAATAAAGAAACCTAGGGGTGTACCCCCATACAACGAGATAACATAACACAAACATATTAGAAAAATATCTTCAGTAGATAAGAAGAAACTAAGTACCATTCTTGATGACATTTATCCAAATGGCATTCGAGGAAAACAAGCTTTGAGTTACAAAAAAAAATCCAATAAATCTCGGCAATCAAAATAAATGGCTAAGTAGTTGGATTCCAATCCTAAAAAAATATCGCAATAACACAAAAATAAAAGAAGAGCCTCAGAGATTCACAAAAATTATCCCTCGCTAATTTCACTTCGTGTTCTTTCTGACATCTTGTCAAGTTCTAAAAATGGGTCGACGGGCCAGGATATATGACCAAAACTAAGAGAACTTAAATTATAAGAATAAATCCATACCAAAAAGTGTTATGATCCTTATGTGTGGATTTCACTAACGCCTCAAGGTTTTGGTGTAACGGTTCGTTACATTTGGTATCAAAGTGACCACCCATGTTCGAATCCCACTCAGTTGGTTATGTCGTGTAGCCAGGGCCCATGGGGTGCCTAAACATCAGTGAAACATGGCTCATACCTATGAGAGTGAGGGCGCAAAACCATCCCGAGTCAGGCTCTACGGAAGCGTTGTGAGATGTTATGATCCTCATGTGCAGATTTCACTAATGCCTCGAGGTTTTGGTGTAACGGTTCGTTACAAAAAGAGAAACTTGCACACCCTTCAAGGTGTATCTATACCTATTTAGGAATGTGAACGTGGATTATGGTGTCTACGATCCTATGTGTAAAATTATTGGGTCTGGAGAGTTCTTGGGCTACCTGAGAGATGTCTGCACTTGCATAAGTGTGTTTATGCTAGAGGATAGGTGCTTACCCTAGGGAAGCAAAAAAACAAGTACAAAAAGAATTGATAGTGTGTGTGTACTAGAAGAGGGGTGCTTGGACTAGAAAATTGCTGTATGCACCACCATATCACTTTGTGTGCACCTAGTAAAAAATTTTGACAGAGAGCTGAGAAGACATAGGGTCCTACGTGTCCAGAAAGGTGTATGCGTGCCTATTAAAAATGAAAGTCATCTAGGTGGTTTCACTGGCAGAAGGGTATATGCACCATGATCTAGGCATGTGTGCTTGTTATTATGTACCTATGCATGGATTTGGGTGACTGTGCACCTCTGTTAAAAATGAAAGTTAACAGGTTCCTACACTTGAAAAAAGGTGTATGCTTGCCTGCCTAAAAAACTAGCAAAAAACATGAAAAAAAAAATTCTAAAAATTGTCAACAAGTTATAATATAACCATTAAATGCTAGTTCTAACATAAACCTAAAAAAGAGGAATGAAAATGAAGGTTAACTACATAAGACCTAGCTAAAAACCCCATTACAAAATATTTAACCCTACAAAAAACATGTAAACAATTAGAAACTTAAATAAAAGCTTCGAAATGATTCCATGAATGGAGGATGGATTAAAGTCCCACCCGGCGTGCCAAATGTGTTCATGTGTAAATTTTTTTACTTATGAAAAGAAGCTAAATCCTACTAACTTCAAAGCACTAATAAAACCTATCTTAAACCATCAAGAAAATAAATAAAAAATGAACTTTAAAATCATGCATTATGAATTAAATAAGCAACATGCTAATGTTTATTCTACTCTTTAGAAATCTTAATGAAAGTGAACCTATTTTAGATTCTAATTTATAAAATTATGTGTTTTTTTATCCCAAAAATAGTGAAGAGTTCTTTACAAGTTGGCTACATGGTCAAGCTTTAGAACTTCCCTTACTAACTATATTTAGAGTGGATGGATTCAAGATGGAGGAGCTCTCAATAATGGACTTTGGCCAAGATCCAAATGTTTTATAGATTAAATCTGTCACAAATTATTTCTAATGAATTTATAAAGTTCTGTTAATGTTGAATCACAACACCCTATGGTTTGCGCAAGTGTGTGTTCTTGAAATCACGGTATGATTGGATAACATGGGTAATTTCTCCGAGTTGTGGGACTTGCTACTTGAGATAGACCTCCAGAGAAAGCTATTTTTTATTCCTAGACTACCTACCACAATCTACTCTAATGCAGAAAAACCTATCTAATCCTAACCTAACTTTCTAAAGGACCAGGGAGAGAGATTGCATGAAAACAAAGTCTACACTAAAGTGGTGAGACACCAGAAAAATAGTGAATGAGGATAGTCTTCCAATGTGAAAAGTAGAAGTAAAATGCATGCTAGAAGAGATGATAACAATTCTCCACAATTTAGCGATTGCATTCAAAATAATATTTCATGCACACACAATGATAATGAATCCCCACAACAACATAAGATAGGCCCAATATACATGCAATGAGATTGAAGGGGCAAGAGGAATGCAAACAAACACAGAAGCGAAGAGAAATCCACAAACTTGTATCTATTGCTTCATAAGTATGCACAATCCAATCTATTACAAAATGAGGGCCTGGATCACCATGAAAGGAGTCCACTTCAAGGGCCTGTAGAACATTGGCTTCATAGAGAAATTTTGATAGATTTTTTCTACTTAAAAATATATCCCTTTACAATGAGCCCAACACTCCAATTTATAGAAATTTGAGAAGAGAGAGAGAGAGAGGGAAAAATGAAAATCCTAAAATCTATCCTTCAACCACATGTAAGGTGTCCTAAATTAAGTGAAATGATGTTTTATTGCTTGCAAAAGGCTTCCCATAATGCCCCATAACTTGCAACAGTGAGAAATGTCAACACATCCTTTATTGAATGCATTCTAACTACCAAATAAAACACTATTATGAACCTAGACACATTTCCTAAAAATATACATCAATGCTTAACCAAATCCCTTATTTCTTGATTCTTATGCATCTCTCTAGGAACAAAAATTCCAACAGTACTAATTTTGTGCATTTTCGTTGAGAAACACACAAGTTATGGCCTTTTGAGTGGGGGCAACTATTTTGGGTCTTCTAGGCATTTATGTCATTTGATGGGACTGAGCATTTAATTTATCAGAGCTAGAGATATTTACTTTATTTTCATGTTTTTTTAGTGTAGAGGAAATTTTTATCATTCTAGAAAGTCATTTAAAAAAAAAAAATTGGAGACCGGTGTCAAAAGTTATGGCAATTTGAAGTTCAGGGTCTAATTTGCAATGTTTTCCCTTGCATCCAGCTATATCAGGTATTTTGGGTCCTAGTGTCCTGAATGTCCCTTGTGTGACTTGTGTGAAAAATCTCCACCTCACCTACATCAAACCTGAACTACCTTGTAAATCGGGAAAATTGGCCATTCGGGGAACTCTTGTCTTGCGCGTACCTGTGTCCCAGCTATCCCGCGAACTACGCAGGACAAATATTTCTGACTTTGCTGATTTGCTCTTGGACTGTGGCCTTTTAAGATTTTTGGGTCCCGTGTGTCCTAATGTCCTATGGACCGTGCAAGATGGAAATGTCTGATTTCACCATAGAACAAAGGAATGCAACCATTTCAGGTTTTCAGGCCCCAACTGTCCCGCACGAACCTGTGTGGCCTAGGCTTCAAAAACTTGATTTACCCGCAATACACTATCTTGAGCCACTTTTTTAGATTTTTTCCATTTTTCCTAACTCCTTGATTTTTTTTTGGATGGGGAAGTCAGATAGAAACTAGAGGGGGCCCCACAATCCAATTTTTGTGCTTCCATCATTTCTTTTTGCTCCAACATGAGAAGTTTATGCAAGTTATCTAAATTACCTTGAGGGGTGATTTTGGGATAAAAATTTTGGTGACTCATCACGGTTATATACCTACTAGATGAAGTTTGGCTAGCTTCCTATAGCAATCCATCAGACATGGAGTCCACTTGATGATCTAAACTCTGATATGAAGCTTTGAAAATACGCATCTTTGAGTCGTTGAAACACTGCCCTCTATTGTTCGCAGTTTCAACTTGACAAGAGAATCTTGAAAAAAATATTTTTGAGAGTATAATTTTTCTCAACACCATATCTAACTCATTCCTGCAACTGTGATCCACGGGGCTGAATAATGAGTATCTATGAAATCCGTCGCAACATATGATTTTAGTTTCTCTGCATTTTTTCAAATCCAAACTTTATAACTATTGCAAGAAACCATGAGCTTGCTACTGCAGCAATACTTTCAGAAGCTTGATGAGCTGTAAACAAAGCATATACTAGAAGCAATAGAGAATGTGCACCATCACTTAGGGAATTGAAAACTATTCTAACAGCAGCAACATTTTGCAAAAGCACTTGGAGGAATTGGAAATTCTAGATTAATATGTATAAAGGTGAGAAATTCTCCTTCTAGTAGAAATGTTTGAGATAGATTCCATTGACTGGAATCTGCAATTCTTCACCATCCATTTTATCCAGCCAGAAAGCATTGCTACCTTTGCATTCAGTGATCATGTATGGGCCACTCCATATGGCATCGAACCTGGAATGCTTTCCTAGCTTTGCACGATTAGTATCCCAATTCAGTACCAAGTCTCCAACTTAGAATGACCTGGGTTTAGATTTCTTGTCAAATCTCTTCTTGATCAGTGTTACATATTTCTCCATGGTTTGCACTGCATGTTCTCTTGCTTCTTCTAATTCTATTAGTGTTGCAAGTTGGTACCTAAATTTTTTCTCCATTTAAGTCTGAGAAGCATCAAAGATATGGCATGAAGCTTGAAGAAAGATAGATCATGATGTATGTCGTTGTGTAGCCTGGGATGTGATCTAACCGACACTTAGATTTGTGGAGAGATGGATAGCACTCAAATAGGACTTGATCTTGTCCTAATTGTTTTAGGTTGTGCCTTTCAACCAAGGTAAGAGAACCTATTTTGTAACCCTGAAATGGTGAAGGAGATGAAGATATCCCTCAATTTGTGTAAATAGTATGAAAAGGGCCTTGGGAAAATATGATTAACACTCCAAATTTGACTTTCACAAGTTGTCACTTCCAAATTATGGAGATACTTTCAATGTAAGGCAAGGGTTACTGAAGACATTTTGAAATCCTGATCTGTCCTGCATACTTTAGCAAATGGATTTTGATCTTATATGGGTATACAAGTCAAAACAGGGGTAAAACAGGGTAGGATTAGCTGTTTTGAATGATTTTTTGGGTGGGAATTTAGATAAGACAAACCAAGGTCCTCCATACTCTTTAAGGATTTCAGAAAACTATGGAGAAACTTAACAGTAGAAAGTATCAAAATGGTTAATCATCCCTTCAACCAGGATATGTGCATTAAATGGAGGCCTAGATCTACACTTTTCCACACAATCTTTGATCATATATCACAAAATCTTGAGTTAGAATGAACCAATTAAGTATTTATCAATCACTATATAATCATGACTTAAGGTGCACCCAAAGGTTTACAAATAATCTCTGAAATCAAGGAAAGTAAAGAGATTTTAAATTTGTTTATCTCTTTATCAGATGAAATATCTTCTGAATGTGAGATTTCAAATGCCACTAAACTAATCACAAGAAATGAGACCATGTATGATCAAGAGATATTTTAAACACAAGTCTGCAACAGGAAACAAGAAACACAAATTTGAAATGCATCCTGAAACATAAGTGTCTGCAAATTTTGCCAAGAGACAACACAAAATAATCCAGAAATGATCAAATTTATTAGTAGGTGAATGTTTCAAGAACAATCTCAGAGCTTGTTGATGGCTTTAAAACTGAAACCAACTCAACATGATACAAATATGATGATAAAAGAAATTAGAAATGGTTCTCAGGTGGTTTCTTAGAGAATGGGCTTCCTCCCAGATATTTCCATGAAATTATTATTTTTCCAGGGATTTTTAAAAATATTCCAACCCTTTACATGAAAAATTCATGCAATATATAGCTTTTAATCTCCTTCGAGCCTTCTTTCCCAAGAAAATAATATGCCAAAGGATCAAATTTGTTACAAAAATTCCTCATGATTCGCAAACAGGGACGTTTAATAGAACACATCCAAAAAGTTTCCAGTTGTCTCAAAAAGAGATTAATCATTGCAAAATTCACATCATTATCCATTATGGAGGCATGTTTTTCATCTTCAAAGCATGCAAACCCCCTTCCTTTCATTATTTCATCCTTATCCCTCCAAAATTTGACACTGTAACTTTTGGATTTGATATTTTATGTTTTTGGACGGGTTAGGGAAAAAATTCATTTCAAAACATCTCTGATCTTCAAATTGATCCTCAAAACTGATTGCATTGGTCCTTACAGGAACAAATGACACGAATTTGTCAAAAACTCGATCAAAATCGATGCAAAAAATGAATTTTCACGCTTCCTAGAGCTCAAATGGCAGCCAAACTAAATAGTGCACAATTGCCGTTGATCTTCCTTTATCCTTTAATCTGAGCCCTCCACGTGTCACAATGTGATTGGAAATGGGCTTGGGATCACTTTTTTACATTTTAACACTTTTGGGAAAATGTAAAAATTTGACATTTTTCTCCGCCCCTCTGCCCTTTGAAAATGATCTTGTAATGTGTCCCAAAGTAGGCCCCATTGGAATCGCGGACCGATTCTACACATTTCCACCTTTTTTGGAAAAAGGAAATTTTTCCAAATTATTTGTGCGGGCCCACATCTCCATTTTTGTCCCTAACACGTGGCACAATATTACTAGATACAGAGTCACGGCTCAATTTAAAACATTTTGCCTCTTTTTGGAAGAAGGAATTTTTTTTTGTTTTTCCTCTGCGGCTCCACCCTCCCGCAAGACACGTGTCCTCATATGATTGGCTGAGGGGTAGCGCTTCTTATTTAATATTTTAATCATATTATGTGAAGGAAAATTTTTAACATTTCCTCTGCCATCCTGCACCTCTTCCTTTCCCTGCCACGTGTCACCTTCTGATTGGCCTGTGGACCCGCAGACCTTTTCAAAACTTTTGTTCCCTTTCGCCAAAAAGAATTTTTTTTCTAAGTTCACTGCCAACCTCCATTCCCACCTTTGATGTAAATGTGACACGTGTCCACCTGTGATTGGATACGGGCCTTAGGGGATTTTCTTCATTTCAATGCATTTTCCAAAGTGACTTAAGGAACAAAACGACCTACCCGTCTGTCTTCACTCTGCCTGCGACACATGTACCTCCTTTGGGGCCTGTGGAGCTGCGTGAGAAACTTGCAGTTTTGTCCAAAATCATGAAAAATGTTAAGTTTTTAGAAATGACCCGCTGATCCTTGTCCAATTATCACAAGCCACGTAGGAGAAGATTTCTGAGCTAAAATTTGACAAACAAAAGATGCCCGTATGACCGTCGAAAAATGTAGAAATTGCCAATGAATGCTGAAGAAGAAATTTATGGGAAAATGACCCCCGTCTAACCATGAAAACATAGGAAATGCTAGGGATGCCCTAGAATTTGATTTTTTCACTATGGACAAAAAATTTCACAAAATTGAACCAACTGAAACATGTTTTTAAAGCATTTTTATCATGGAATTGGATTTTCAAAGGCATACAAGTGCAAATTGATCAATTTTAAACTTCCACGATCAAGAAAAAAGGAAAAATGGTAGAGCCCGCAGATTTTGGAAAAATTAGGGCACAAAACAGGGCACACATGTTGATTTCATTCAAATTGGGACAAAACAACAAGTTTATGAGCATTTCAAGGCATTAAAATAGAGGGAAAATTTGCAAACCATGAATTCAAAATTTTTTCCAGAGCATGCAAACCAAAGGAAAATTTAGGGAAAAATGGTGTAAGCTCAAAAATGGCACCAACACTGCATACCTGATTTTTATAGGCTCAAACTAAGCTAGCTCAAATTGTTTCATGAATTCCAATGCCAGAAACTCAAGTGATATAGGTAGAAATACTTCTTTTCCATATATAATATTGAATGTAGAGCTTCTTTTAGACCTCTTTGGTGTAATCCTATCAGCCCCTAGAACTGATTTGAGTTTTGTGTGTCAAGTTCTCTGATTCTCATCAAGAGTTATTCTAATGATTCTCAGTAATTTTTTTCTTGTGGACTCTAGTTAGCCATTACCCTGAGGATAATAATTTGAAGAGGTTCTTAGGTATACACCTTTCTTGAAAGCCCATTCAGTGAAATTTATGCCAAGGAATGCCAATGCATTGTCTGATATGATAGTAGCAAGGGCACCAAACCTTGTGACTATCCGTTCATAGAAATCCAGGATGATGGATTCATTTGCCTCCTTAAGTGCCACTACTTTAGTCCACTTGGTGAAATATTCAGTTGCTGTGAGTATCGACTTGTTTCTTTGACTTTAATTTGGGTTGATTATTCCAATGAAGTCTAATCCCCATTGCATGAATGGCTGATTTACTAAACTTGGACGAAGGGTTAGGGTTGATAACCTATCTTTCCCTATGAAGAATGCACACTTCTTACATTTCTTGATCCATGAGTAGTAATCATTAAACACTTTAGGCCAATAGTAGCCATCCGTCATGATGTTGAGATTTTTTATTCATGGAGCAAAGTGTCCTCCTGCTTCCCCATCATGGAACTCATGCAATATCTTCTCAACTTAGACTGTTCTAATGCATCTCAACAAAACCACGTTGATTTCCTTTTTGAACAAGACAACATCAATAAGCACATATGGAATGGATTGTAATCGAAAGTATATTCTCTTTGATTTTCTCATTTTTGGAGGGAAAAAACCTATTTGGAGATAATGCACCAAGTCTTGAGTCCAGCATGGAATGGGAGCATCATTAGTTGGCTTCTCATGATCATTTTACAGTAGTAGGACATGTTCTTCTTCATATGTTGACTTATCTTGTTGTTTGGAAGTGAGCTGCTCACACAAACCTTTGCCAAAGACCATCTTGGTCACTTTTATTTCAATATCATATTGCGTTACACGAGTGATCCAACTTGCTCTTTTCTTGTTCAAATCCTTGTTTAGGAGAAAATCCTTTACACTAGAAGTTGAATCTTGTTGTTTGAGACCAAGTGTAATAACTTCTTCAAACTTCTAATGACAGTAATGACATGCTTTTAATGAAATAATAATTTACTTCGTAATCTTCCAGGATTTTAATGAAGAATGTTATGGGCTGTTCTGAACCTTCTCTATTCTGTTGTACCAAGATAGTTGAGATTGTATTTGATCCTAAAAAATCATACAACATGAAGTAATTTGAAAACTATGGGTTGATAAGAGTTTAAGCTTGTAATATTGCATGCTTGATAGCCTTAAAACTCTCTTTGCCTTTTGTTTTCCATTTTAATGCAAGACTCTTCTTCAACAATATTTTTAAAGGCTCCACAACAGTGGCAAAATCAGGCAAAAATTTGTGAAAAAAATTGATCCTTCCCAAGAACCTTTGGAGAGATTTCTTGTGGTGTGGAAATGGAAGTGTTCGGATGGATTCAAATCTTTCAAGATCAATTGTTACCCCTTTTTGTAAGACAATGTGGCTCAATAATTTACCATCGTGTGCCAAAAATACACACTTCTTTGGATTCAATGAGACTCTGAACCTTCAGTACCTCTGAAATACTTTCCTAAGGTGAAAGAGGTGGTCTTTTGCATTCTTTGAGAAGAGAGTGATATCATCTAGATATACCAATGCTACCTTATTGATTAATCCTTCGAACACCATATCCATAGCTCACTGAAATGTTGTTATGGCATTTGACAATCCAAATGGCATCTTCTTATAAGCATATGTGCCCCATTTTGTAGTGAAGGTTAACTTGAACTGATCTTCTTCTTTCACCATTATCTGATTATAGCATGAGCATCTGTCTAGCAATGAAAAAATTTCAGAACCAGCTACAACCTGTAAGATTTGCTCCATTAGAGGGAGTTTCTAATGATCTTTGAGTGATGCTCTATTTAGCTCACGAAAATCTACACACAATCTGATTTCTCCATTTCTCTTTCTCACCGGCACCAGGTTTGCAACCCAAATTGAATGTTTGATAGGAAAGATGATGCTAGCTTCAATCAGCTTGTTCAACTCTTTCCTCATGAGGGGTTCAATGTAAGGATTCATCAGAATTTTCTTCTATCTGATAGGTTTGGATTCTAGATCCAACTCAATAGTATGTTGTGCTAACCTTGGGTTGAAACCTCTTAAATCCTTATAATTATAGGAAAATATATCTAGGATCTCTTGAAAAAGTTGAACAAATTCATATTTCTCTTGCTAGGTACTTACATTCTCCAATTTGCAATGTCTTTCCTTCACCTATTGAAATTGTCTTTGAATCTTCACCCTTTACCTAGATGTTTACCTTCTCCTTCTAGAACTAATCATTCGGGTTGAAGACAAACTCCAAAGTTACAAGGCCCTTTAATAATTTGTTAGTTCTCAGCTATACCACTTGGTCACCGTACTGCTGTTCTAACTTGTCTTGGTTTCTAGGAAGAGAACTCATCTTCTTCTTGTAGAAAATTGAAAATTTTTTGATCATTCTTGAAAACTTGCCAACTTGTTTTTTTGTCTAGAATAGCTGGCCTCACAACCACTTTGATATGAGGTTGAGAATTCTTACTCTTGATACTTTCTCCAACATCAAATGCAGCCCTAATTTCTACCAGTCTATTGGCTGCTTCATTCTTCTTTCTTGGGATGGAATTGATACCAAAAGCTTCAAAATATTCAATAAGATCCCATACCCAATTCTTGTAGTTCTTCAATAGATCATTCTTGGAAGCATTTTTTCGTCTGACTTGGTTCACGATGAGCTCACTATTACTAAATACTTGAAATTCTTAACACCTCTCTTTCTTACCCAATGTAATCCATGAATCAAGGCTTCATACTCAGCTGTGTTGTTGTGAGTAAGCAAACTGGAAATGGAAAGACGATTAATATTTTGTACCTTTAGGTGAAACAAGCATAGGTCCTCCTCTAGAACCTTGTCTACTTCTTGATCCATCAAAGAATAAATGCCATACCTCATTATCATCCTTGTGGTCTAGCTTGGTGATGTTAGGGAGAGGATGATTCTCTTCATGGAAACAATAAAATACTAGCTCAAATTCCTCCATTTCTTTATAATGGTCAAAAGATAGTCTCTTGTTTTCCCACTCATCAAGAGTCAAGTCTAGAATACTTCCAACCTTGGTGTCTGCTTCATGAGTGCTTGGGTAATCCTACTTGATAAAAGTTTGAACAATTTGCATTGATTGTACTCGGTGTGTGTATGCAATGGAAATTTGCACAAGCTATGGAATGAGGCAAAAGAACCTCAAAGCTTTGCTTTACTCATCCATGCACCATTGAGATAAGAGCTAAACAAGAAAATATCTATGCATATATAAATTTGAAACAAATATTCAAATCCTAGCATATATACTACTCTGTCTAATCCTTGAAAGCTTAATGAAAGTGAACCTACGTTAGATTCTAAGAAATCAAATTATGTGTTGTTTACTCTCAAAAATAGTGAAGATATCTCTCCAAGTTGGCTACATGGCCAAGCTTTAGATCTTCCCTTACTAACTATATTTGGAATGGATGGATGCAAGATGAAGGAGATCTCAACAATGGAGGATAGCCAAGATCAAATGCCTATTAGCTTGACTAATGCAAATGAGGTATAATGAAAATATCTCCAAATGTGAGAGAGAAGGACTTGTGAGTGAAGTTGTAGGTTGAATGGGTAGGCTTAGCCTTGTATTTATAGTTTTCCACATGGGAGAATTTGGAATTTGGGTGCATGTGGGACTAAAGCTCAAAAATCACTTTTATATTAGATTAGGATAAACATGCTTTAGGCTTAGTTAAGCTAGGATTAGGCTAGTTAAACTTGACTAGCAAGTGATTAGAGACTCATTGAGAGTTGGGAGGGGTCTGGATAACCAATTGTGACTGATAGATAGCCTACGAAGCCAATAGAAGTGGTCTAGAGAGAACTAGGGAGGTTCTGAATGGTCGAAAGGAGGAATGTGTTGCTAATAAGAGAGATATTAGCCAAATAAGCTGATTATAGGATGAATATGACTGAAAGAGTGTCATGAATGGGCATTCGAGAATGGAGTGAAGTATGGGGATTTAACGAAGTGTCATTAATTGATTGGATTGGATGAAATGATAAGTGTAAGCATATTCTAGGTGTCTACATTTTCCCCTCTTTGCGGTGACGTAAGCGACATCACTTCAAAGAAAGTAGAAAAACATAAAAAAGTATAAAATTTTGAAGGGATAGAAGAAAAATTAGTAGAATGGAGGATTCCCCCTCTATTGTCGAAGGGAATATAGAAGAACTCGATCGACAATTGAAAAGAGGATAGAAAGAGAACAGAAGAAAGAATAGTGTGAAGAAGAAGAAAATGAATATAGAAGAAAAGGAGTATAAGGAAGAGGAAATGAGATAATATCCATCCAATTCCTTTTAAACAACTTTATTTTTCATCTTATTGCTAGTGATCTTCATCATCGGTCCTTATTAAAAAAGAATGAACAAAAGTGTAATACGACATGAAAATCCATATACGAACAAATGTCCATTGCTAAAAACACCAACTCTATGGAACATATAAAAATGCAATACAATATGAGAAAGTAAAATATGCCTAACTCCATGCAACATACAAAATTTAATGAAATATGAGAGAGTAAAGAAAGCTAACCTAACAGAGAAACATAACATAGTTTTTTTGTTATCAAGATTCAATTCCAACCTATTCAAATTAACGACAAGGGTTAATGACGGTGCCCCAATAAAGGATACATGCAAAGGGAAAACAGAGGACACTCGGTCTGATGAAAAAGTAATGTGCACTACGAAACAGTACCAGGAAACTCGTTGTGCCCTAAGTAGCCTAAATTTTCTTGATGGAGGTAGATCAAGATGATCCGCGAGTCGCACACATGAACATGTGAGAAAAAAAGAGTGACGTTTTGTAGGATGATTTTAAATTTTTAGAAGTTTTCTTAAACATATTTGAATGTTTTTGATGATTTTGCTAACATATTTGAATTTTTTTTTGTTTTTTTGAAACTATGTACAAGAAGACAAGGAAGTGTGGATTCCCCCAATGATATATGTGATGTACAAGGGCATAAGGCCACATGCATGCAAGAAAGGTGAAGATGTAAAAATGCCCCAGCTATTAGGTGGGATTATTCAAAGGCAAACTCTTCCCAGGTAGAAGCGAGACCTAAGGCCATTATGGATTGGTTCAACATGATGATGATGAACATAAACCAATGAAGTGTTGGTAGGGAGTAAGGATGCCCCAGTGTAATTTGGCCTAAAATCACATGATAGAAAGGAAGGAGAAGATTGTTTTTGTGAAATGGGACAAAGGTGTCCAAAAACATGGCAAAAAAGTAATCTTATACACATGGATATTCTGAATGAAGTATAAGAACTATGTGAATGATATGAATGTATCTTAGAAGCATCACAATGAAGAAGTGATTAGCCAAATGCATAAATCGTGAGACAAGATATGGACTAGAGTAAGAGTCTGAACAAGGTCCAAAAAATACACTTGGTAACATACTAATCCGGCTTACTCATAGAGATCCAGTGTTGTCACAGTGCATTTATTACCTCTTGAAGGGAAGATTTAATAGACAACAAGTGAAGAAACCCTAACCAAAGTGTATGAATGATTGATTTTGAAAGGTGATTTTGTGAATAGAAGGTGGAAGGATCCATACATTGCTCTGCTACCAGTCAGGCATCCATAGCCCCAATGGAGATGCATTTGATTCTAATCACAACATTGCTCTACTTCCAGTCAGGTGTCCATAGCCCCGGTAGAGATTATTGGAAATAACCCAAGAGAGAGTAATATATCCATTTGATTTTTCTTTTAGCTTTTAGCTTATGATTTTTGATTGATTTTTATTCTTTTTCTTTCTGAAAACGTATTTTAGCTCTCTTTTTTGAAAAGGGTTTAAGAACCACATATGGCTTGATGGAAGGAGGTGGAAGTGATTGTGATGATGACATTGGCTAGTGTCAAAAAATATGTCCAAAATTTATTCGCAACAAGTTTATTAGATGTTGATTGTGATGTGATCTCTAAGAGGTCAATTGTTCTTTAATTTACCAAGGTGATAAAAGACTAGGGTCAAACAGATACCATAGAGATACATGTCACAAAATGTGTACAAATAGGCTAACCAAAATATCACTAAAGGGATGAAAATGGTAGGAAGACTTAAAAAATAAAAAAATTTAAGGGAAGAAAGAAACATCCATGTGTACGCACTACTTGATTGCAATGTTTGAGAAAATGTACCTTTGATTTTTCTTGTGTTTTCTCAATGTTTTTTATATTTTTGAATTATTTTTTATTTTTAGCTTTTTGATAGTTTTAAGAGGTTGGGACTAACAAAGTCACTCTGTGTGGTAAGATCCAACAACAATGTTTGCGACTTCATTGATAAGGGATACCAGGGGAGTTTGTTTATCGAGAGTGATATTATCCCTGATCTCGATGATCGAGGTGAGTTCACACTCAATAAATGAATGTGATTTTTTCTAAAACATGGATTTCATATGTGGGAGATTTAATTCCCCATCCATAGGTTTATGCACTTTGTGCCATACTTGATGGTTACGTTGATGTGCATTATTGAATCGTGCTTGATTTAGAATTTTAAGATTGTTTGATTTGTTGGGAGATATAGAGCTCTTTACAGTTTTGATTTGAGATTGATTAAGAAATTGTTTGGGTTTCTTATAAGTTGACACGTGACTTGTCTGATCTTGAGAAGGAGAATAAAGTGAATGTGGATGTTTAGAACTTATGTGAGAAATGACCATGGGCTTTCCACAACCATTGATAGAAGAAATATGTAATGGATGAAATGGATATGGTCCAATAATTGAAGAGAAGGGGCTATCAGGAGGTGAGCTACTAATAGAAGATGATGAAGGGATTCTAGGATGTGGCCCAAGAATAGAAGAGGAAGGTCTACTAAGATGTGACCCATAGATAGAAGATGAAGGGATACTAGGATGTGGCCCAAGAATAGAAGAAGAAGGGCTACTAGGACGTGACCCATAGATGAAAGATAATGGGCTACTAGGATGTGGCCCAAGAATAGAAGATGATGGACTACCCAGGGGTGATCCATACCTAGAAGATAAGGGGCTAGTTGGATGTACCCCAAGAATAGAAGATAGTGGGCTACTCTAAAATGTCCCACAAATAGTAGAGGGAGGGATACTAGAAGGTGACCTACACCTAGACGAAGATGAAGGGATACTTGGCATTGACCCCATAAAATATTGTGATTGAGGAATTATGATAGACAAAGAGTGATTGGGTGATGAGAAGATAGGCCATGGATCAATACAAGACCAAGAATTTTCATCACATAATGAAGAATGGGAAGATGGAAGATTAAGATGAGGATCAAGCTCCATGATCTGAGGCTCTTCCTCCATTTCTTGATAAAAGGAATAAACCTTTTCCTCACAATATGTAGATGTATCAAAGTATAAAGAGAATCCTTTTTCGTAATTTGCTAAAGGAATATCTTCATATGCCCCTATAAATTCCCTAATTACTTCTTCATTCTGAAAGAGATCAATTGGTATGAGTTGTTGATCGACCACAAGGGGTTGATTGGAAGAAAGAGGTTCACTCAGTGTGGAAGACTTAGAAGATGTTTGATGATGATTGATAGAAGAAGATGATGGGGGGATGAAGAATATGTGTAGTTAGATGTCTCAGGAGTAGAAGAAGGTGGTGTGGACCTATTTATATGATGGTATATTGTCTATAAACTAGTAGGATTAAGTAAAAATTCTATAGATTACGATGCATGGGTCGATTCAGATGTTTGACTAGAAGGAATTTGAGTCACACGAATCTTCAAAGAAGGAAGAATTATTGGGGGTGATTGATGAAGAAGTTCTTGTGAAGAAGGGGAGGACCATGATTCAAGAATCACATCAGATGAATAATAACAAGGGTCCTTCAAAGAAAGAGAGGACTGTGATTCGAGAATTATATTAGATGTTTGGTTGGTGGGACTTGGAGTTGCACGTATCTTCAGAGGAAGAAGACGTTGTTGAGGTGACTGATAAAAGGGGTCCTGTGAATAAAGGGAGGAATGTGATGTAGGAGTCATATTAAATGTATGCTGAAGAGGTTCTTGTAAAGATAGGGAGGACCATGACATATGAGTCGCATTAGATGACTTAAGAGTCGAATTAGATGAATCTGAACAGTAGTTTGGATCCGAATAGTAGTTTGGATTTGAATCATCAGAAGAGTCAGAGGAAATATTTGGATTGCTATCCTCAAAATAAGAGGAAATGTTTGGATTAGAATTAGAAGAGTGGGGGGAACTTGAATATAAATTTGGATCAGAAGCATCTAAATCATACCACCGACTATGAGATGAAGGTGGGGAATGAGTTACCCGAATGGGCTCTCTAGCACGAAGAACCAAATGAGGTTTAGTTGTAATGGGAATATTTTGATTTGAATTTCTAAACCTAGGTTCCATATTTTTGTATGTATGGTGAACCGCGTGATAATCAATCATTTTTGGCGCTATTTTAAGCATGAATGTCTAGATCTAGATAGTGTGATGGAACTCCTTCAAAGGGAAGGAAGTGACATGTTGATTTAGGTAGCATAAGGAAAACCAACTAGACATTGTGTAAGTATGAAGATGCGTGCGTGATTTTTTGAAGAAGCTCTAAGGAAAATAGTCATCGTTAAGATGCAATATCAATGAGATCAATAAGGGATTGTCCTAGAAAATAAGTTTTCTGAATGGATAATCATGCAAGTGTGAAACATGAATCCAATCAACAAGGAAATACACCATATGAAAATGTGTGTGCAAAGTTCGATGCAAAGGTTATCAACACAATGTCAATATTTACGTCAAACTCAAAATGAACAAGGCATAAATATTAACAAAGGGTAGATGTGACTCCCAGTCAAAGGATACCATGACAAGTTCAACAACCAACAAGACCTAAATATTAAAGGGTGGGGTTTACAAATGTAAGATAGGTAACCACACCAATTGGACATGTCTATCAAGCTTCACGGAGAAGTGAGATATTAGTGTCAAAGTAGTATCGAAATTATGCAAACAAAGTAAGCGACACCTTTCAATATTTAGGAAAATGTTTGAAATTGAAATAAGTCAAAGTATACTAAGGATGTTTTAAAATGTGGGCATCGTAATGCCACAATGTGGAAACTTAGATCATGTTTACGAGAAACATGACATAAGTATCTTAATTATGTCGAGACAATGCAAACCAGGTAACATGTCAAAGGGAGATAAAATGATGAATCAATCCTAACTATGATAATGATCCTGACGTGGGTATCAAGATAAAAAAGGATACCAATGATATCAATACACCTCTACACACTTTATATGTTTAACTTACCCAGCTGCAAACATGGATGGGTGTAAACAGACATAAAAGTGAGCAGAAAGCAAGTCGAATGGAAACACAAAGGTAATCACACCTTATTTTGATCAACAAAGTGTTCAAAATAATGTGAAGGAAGATAGACTCAAAAATGGGGATGACAAAAAATGATGGACCTCACTTCAGCAGAGTTTCACCTCACCCTAAGAGAAAGTGAAAAACTAGGCGAAAGTAATGCATCACAGCTTTCGTAATGAAAGATGGCTCACAACTCAACACTATTTTAGAATTGGTCAAAGTGGGATCCTGGTCAAAGTATATTCTCCTAGGTGGTTCTCTCATCCTAGGTGTTACAAAGTTGTCCTCAACCGAGCATGATTTACCCAAATATTCACACTGAGTAGTCTTGGGAGTATCTCAACTTTACTTCACCCCTTCAAGAACAGTAGGTAGTAACTAGTGCGTCTATTGTGTAATATCACTGGGGTCACCACATAGAGAACTATTGTAACCCTATCTCACAAAGGAATCACTAGTCAAGTAGGTAGTCCGGAGCACTTCCCATTTCATCCACAAGGTTCCCTCTTGCATGTGGACTACTTTGAGGTTCCTGAAACTAGCCCCATCGTTATAGCTTAAGGCATTATGCCAAAGTGGTTATGTTCCCAGTTGAGCAGAAGAGGGATGTACCCTTTTCTGAAACCTATAATACATTTTTTTGAATATGTTGTTCTTTTTCATCTTTTTTAACTTAGATGTGGTTTTAAGCTTGAACAACGTTTGGCAACCTGCAAGAAAACACGTGTATTAGAAAGTTTTCTGAGTTTTGTCTTCGACGTCCTTCATTCTTTGATAAGTGTTTTTGTGGTTCTAGTATGACAACGAGTTTAGTAAGTTTCCAGTTGCTAATTGATATCAATAAAGAGAATTTACACCATGATTTTGATTCTCTAAGATCATCCAAGGATGCAAGAAGGAAGAGCATACATGCATGTCCTCACAAATCCCAAAAGATAAATGACATACAAACACTTTAATTCAACAAATGCTAAATTAGACCAATTGTAACTCAAATACTCTTAACAATCTTAAAGTGGCAAAATGTTGTGCAAGAATTGTTTCTTGATCTCCCAAGATTGCCCCAAGGGATGCAAGGGGAAGGGCATACGTGATCTTAATCCTATTAGTAAACAATGCAAAATACTACCTAATCAAATGACCAACACTGTAAAAACAGTCTGTAAAGACAAATATGTGATTGGATAAACCTGAAAGACAACCCTAGCACATCAACTCTTTAAATCCACAAAAATATTTCAAAAGTGATAGCTTGCGCCCCTTTTTCAACACATACGCGTGGGTTAGGGCGTATGCACCACTTTAAGGCTATTTTTCGGCACACAGTGTACTGTGCCACCTGAGAGATGTGTGCACCCCTAAAATAGTTCCTGTACCACTCAAAATCCTACACCTGTGCGACTCTGTGGATTTATTTAAAACAATTAAATACATGCGCCAACGCAACGAGAACATAGTCGTATCGCACCACGGATACCAACAGTTATGCACTACTCTGAGAAAAATAGACAGAATAATCGTATTGCACCAGAATTAGTATACCTATGCCACTGTTTGTGTACATGTGTGCCACTAGTATAGGGTACGTTTGCCACTGATTCTGGTACATGTTTCAGACCTGCAGTGAAGGTACAATACAAAATGACGATGTGCACCCAGGTTAGTGCACACTACGCGTGGGTTAGGGTGGATGCGCTAGGGTTAGTGCGCATGTGCCAGGGGTTGGCTAGACATAATGAAACGGGATTTTAACAGCATGCCTGTGCTCAACAAAGATCACATGTGCACCCCTATAATTGCTGTCAATGTTGCCCCAAAAATCGTGTTTACGCTCCTAAAATTGGGATCCTGCACCAGACCTGCAACCAAAGTATAGGAAAAACGTAGCTTAACTAGCTAGGAATACTCTAAATTTTGATCAACTTAGTTTTAGAAATGGCAAGTGACCCATTAAAATTAAGGCTATAAACATGAATCTGATACATACTGAATGAGAAATTAACTCCAGAAAGCAATGGAATTAATCTACTAAGATGTGACTATATATAAAGTATAGCCTAAAACAATGAAAGCTTAAAATTGACTCCATTAATGGAGGATGGGACTAAAGTGTCCCACCAGGCGTGCCAAATGTGTGTAATGGTTTTGTTACTTTTTAGCTAAGTTATGATGAATGAGGAACTAGACACCTCAAATAGTTAATTTACTCATCCATGCACCATGAGCTAATGACATAAATCTAGAAACTATCTATGCAAACATGAGAGCTGAAACAAATATTCAATACCCTAGCATATATGCTACTCTCTACTCCATGAAATCTTAATGACAAGTGAACCTAGTTAGTATTCTAAGATCTCTACTTCTGTGTTGATTACTCAACAAACATAGTAAATGAGATCTCTCCAAGGTAAGCTCCATGGCCAATCAATATTTGGTCTGTCCTTGATATCTCCAACTATACCTAGGAATGGAAGCTTATGCAAAATTGAGCTAGAAGACCCTTTACAATGGAGGATAAACAAGATCCCATATGACCTAAGTAGCTTGACTAGGATAGCAATATGAAGTCTTAGCTCCTCAAGATGATCCAACTCTGGGAGAGAAGGACAAAAGAGTGAAGATCTGTAGGTCTGATTGGGTAGGCTATATGCTTTGCATTTATAGTTTTCCACTTGGGAAAATTTGGAGTTTAGGTGTAAGTGGGACTAAAGATCAGGTGGAGGGATATTTTATATTAGCCCATTAGGATAAACATGATTCAACACATCCTCAGTGAAGCTATGGGATAAAGGCTAGTTAAACTATGATTAGGAATTGATAAGAGACTGCTTTAAGAGTTGGGAGGGGTTTGGATAACCAATTGTGACTGATAGATAGCCTACGAAGCCAATAGATTTGTGTTTAGCAGAGAACTATGGGAGGTTCTGAATGGTCAAAAGGAGGAATGCTTTAATTAATCAAAGAGATGATTAACTAAATAGGCTAGATGTAGAGCTTTAGGAATAAGACCAATTAGAGTGAATATTAGTATGGACATTTGAGGCTGGAGCTAAGAATTGGGATTAAATCGAAGTGTAAATAATTGATTGGTACTAGTTGAAATTCTAAGGGGATGAATAATTAAGTTAATCTAGAGTAGAAGTGAGGCTGAATATGGAAATTAACAGATAGGATCATTAATCTAGGTTGTTAGCCTTAGATAGGCATAGCTTAATCTAATTAGCGTATTGTAATTAATTAACATGATAAACAAGAGGGAATTTTAGCGAGTGAAGTCCCTTGATGATATGTCATCGATTTGGGAGAAGAGTGGTGATAAGTCTATGACTAACACATCTTGCAAGTATGGTAACATTGGGACTTGGGCATACATTATAGTGTGTCTCAAATATTTGATTTATACAACCAATGGTTATTAGTATTGTCCCATCCAATTATACCACACCCTTAGAAATGAATTCATATTGGAGGCCCATAATTGATAAGATATTTGTTTTGTCATGACTGAGATACTTGCTCCTAAATGATTCATGCAATTATGTACCAACTTATCTCTTGATGATAAATGAGATATAAAATGATGGAGGATTCAAAATATTTCACCTTGTTGGCTCACCTTAATTTTCTCCTCACTGAGTTAAAACACATTTGTAAGCACATTTGTCTTGTTGATTTGGGTGCCTGATTTGATGCCGACCAATTCGCCATAACAGTCTTGCAATAAGGTCTCTTTGTCCCTGGGATGGCTAATTAACTCCCACGTTGAGATTTTTACATTTGTTTTTTTCATCTGCTCAATGATGTTGAATGGAGATGAGATATATGTTTTTTGCCCCTTTCCTTTCACAATATTCTCTTGCACATGGGTTATTACAACCAACACTCAAGCTGGTTTAGAAGGTGGCTTGGGATGACCTTGCACATTGGGAACTATAATTTGATTGGTAACACCTTGTGGAGTAGTAGGAGTATATGTTTCATTTGGATTGGATGATTTTCCTTCTCTAATATTCATTTTCTTATGCCATGTATTGACTGCTACACTTTGAGAAGATGCTTGAATCATACCACAGAAATATTCAACCTGCCAATTGATAAGTATGGTCTCATTTGGATGTGCCTCTTGTTGAGTTGCTTCCTGCTACTGATTTCCTTCTTGGCTTGTCTCTTGTTCAACACAAATTATTTTCACCATAAGGGTTTGATTCAAAGCACCGTTAAAACACATTGACTGATTATGAGGTTGATTGCATGGAAAACACTAGTCATATTCCTTATCCATCTTATTTTTTCCTTGTACCAAATGGCTCTAGATGTGGATGCAACATTAGGATTGTAGGGATAGAATGGTCTATTAGAAGGAGGTATAACTTGATTCTGATTTGTGTTTTGAATGGGTGGCCTATTAGGCTGATATGGAGGTCTATTGGGTTGAGCTTGAGGTTGATATGATCTGAAATTTTAAGCTTGTTATCTCTTAAGTGTCACCAACTCATTACCCAAGTTTTTCCTTTGCTTCATGAATTCTTAGAGCTCATTTGAGGTACTAGAAGATGAGGTTGAAGATTTAGTTATACTTTGATTTCTCGGAGAAGGAATGGGAGCTAATGTGGGTGTTTGACTAGTTCTTAGAGTTCCTAGTTCTGGATAAAGAGGCATATGTTGCCTAGGTGCAAGTTTACCAAATTTAATTAAGCAACTTTTCAGCTCTAATAGCAATGTTGTATGTTGCGGGTAAAGTTATACCTCCCATAGAATGTATCATCATGGAAATATCATAATTTAAAGCTTTAAGGAATTATATAAAAGAACCTTCAACTATTGGTCTCATGGCTAATGGAATCCTATCCCATGTCATCTCAAATATGAAGTTGAAATTTGTCAACTGCTCATTAGGGTCCCTCTTGATTGTTGTCAAATGTTCCAATAAAGATAGATTATCTCCCTTCTCTCCAAATTTGTTTTGAAGGGCTATGCACAAATGGTCCCAATTCTTGATTGATCCTGTTGTTAGACTTCTGAACTATTTCAATGCTTTACCCTATGGAAGGAGGATGTCAATAACTTGACAACAACACCCATTTTAGTAATTTCATGGATTGTAAAAACATTTACAATGTCTTGTATGTGGTCAATCATAGTTGTATTGTTCTCTCTAGTGAAATACATAACATTTTTCAATGCTGCAACTGGAACTGGATTTTGTGCATTCAGAGCAAGCGGGTTGCTTCCAGTGAAGTTGACATAAGGATTGATGTTGTGCCATCATGATTGGTTAAATAACTATAGTTGATTGAATGAAAGGCCTTCCACGTGGAGGTGTTGATAAGGTTCAATTTGGTGGAGATGGAGACCTTTGAACTCTTCTTCCTCTTCTTTCTCTTTCTAGGGACAAGTGTAAATAGATAAAGAGTCCCTCTTCTCTAGTTCTTGAACTTGTGTGGATTCTTCTCATGAATTTGAAAATCTTGGAATACTAAAACCAGTGGATTCTACTTCTTAGGAGTCAGCTAGATGTGCAATTTTAGAGCTTCTTACAAGCTAGAGACTTACATCAAGTTCACATCAATCTTGTTGTAATTAAAATGAAGACCTCTTGGTCCCACCAAGCATGCCAGAACTGTTAGTGCTCGAATCACAGAACTCATATGGTTTACAAAGTTGTGTGTTCTTGAGCTCACGATGTGATTGGATAACATGGTTACTATCTCCAAGTTGTGGCACTTTATAATTGAGATAGACCTCCAGAGAAAGCTAGTTCTTACTCCTAAACTACCTGCCACAATCTAATATAATGTATTCAAACCTATATAATCCTAACCTAAATTTACAAGGGACCAGGCGAGAGAGAGTGCATGAAAACAAAGCCTACACTAAAGTGGTGATACACCAGAAAAAGAGTGAATGAGAATAGTCTTTCAATGTGTGAAAAGTAGAAGCAAAATACATGTTAGAGGAGGTGATAACAGTTCTCCACGATTTAGCAAATGCATTCAAAAAAATATTTAATGCACACACAATGATAATGAATCCCTGAAACAAAATAAGATAGGCACAACATATATGCAATGTGATTGAAGGGAAAATAGGAATGCAAACAAATACATTAGGGGAGAGAAATCCACAAACTTACATCTATTGCTTCATAAGTATGCAAAATCCAATCTATTACAAAATGAGGGCCTGGATCACCATGAAAGGAGTCCACTTCAAGGGCCTAAAACACATTGGATTCATAGAGAAATTTTGATAGAGTTTTTCTACTTAAAACTACCTCCCTTTACAATGAGCCCAACACTCCAATTTATAGAAATTTGAGAAGAGAGAGAGAGAGAGAGAGGGAAAAATAAAAATATCGAAATATGTCCTTCAACCAATTTTAAGGTGTCATAAATGCAGTGAAATGATGTTATATTACTTGGAAAAGGATTCCCATACTACCCCATAACTTGCAGATGTGAGAAACGTCAGCCCATGCTTCATTGAATATAGCCCAACTACCAAATAAAACACTGTTATGAACCCAGACACGTTTCCTAAAAATTCTCCATCTATGTTTCATCAAATCTCTGATTTTTCAATTCTATTGCATTAAGATTGGAACCACGATTCCAATGGTACCAATTGTGGGCATTTTCATTGAGAAACAAAAAAGCTATGGCCTTCTGAGTGCGGGAAGCTATTTTGGGTCTACTAGGCATTTCTGTCATTTAATGGAACTCAACATTTAATTTATCAAAGAATGTCAAATTTTGTGAAATTCGGAGATCGTGGTCAAAAGTTATGGGTGTTTGAAATTAGGGGTCTTAGTTGCAGTGTTTTCCCTTGCATGCAACTCTATCAGGTATTTTGGGTCTTGGTGTCCCAGATGTAACTTGTGCGACTTAGGCTAAAAACCTTCGCCTCACTCACATCACACCTAACCCACCTTATAAATCAGGAAAATCAGCCTTTTGGGGAACTCATGTCCAGAGCATACATGTGTCCCAGCTATCCCGCGGACTGCGTGGGACAAAAGTTTTTGAATTTTTTTCTTTTCTCTTAAACTACGGCCTTTTCAGCTTTTCCGGTCCCACATGTCCCATTTTCCCCCGGACCGCATGGGAAAAAAATGTCCGATTCCACTTTAAAAAATTGGAATGCAGCCATTTTAGGTTGTTGGGTTCCAACTATCCCGTGCGTACCTGTGCGGCTTGGGCCCCAAAACCTCGATTTAACCACAATACACTGTCTTGAGGAATTTTTTAAGGATTTTTTCTATTTTGCCTAACTCCTTGAATTTTTTTTTTTAATTTTTGGATGGGGAATTCAGAGAGAAACCAGAGGGGACCCCAAAATCCAATTTTTGTCCTTCCATCATTTCTGCTTGCTCCAGCATGAGGAGATTATGCAAGTTATCCAAATTACCTCAAGGGGTGAATTTGGGATAACAAGTTCTTGAGAGATTTTTTTTATGTAAACAAGGTGTGTTGCTAAGGTAGGGATGACCCTTGTATTTATAGTTTTCCACTTGGGAGAGTTTTGAATTTGGGTGCATGTGGGACTAAAGTTTAAAAATCACATTAGGATTAAAAGCTAAGTAAACATGCTTTAGACAAGGTAAGCTAGGATTAATCTATTTAAACTCAATTAACAATTGATTAGAGACTCATTGAGAGTTAGGAGGGGTCTAGTTAATCATTCTCCACTGATAGATAGCCTAAAAAGCATGCAGATGTGGTTAAAAGAGAACTAGGGAGGTTCTGAATAGTTGAAAGGAGGAATATTTATGTAATGAGAGAGATATTAGCCCAATTAGCTGATTATAAGAGGAATACGACTGAAAGAGTGTTGTGAATGGGAATTCAATAATGGAGAAAAGAATTGATAATAACCAAAGTGTTGTCAATCGGTTGAATTGGAGGAAATACTAAGTGTAAGCATATTTTAGGTGTCTATTACCTTAGACAATTTAAGATATTAAGACAAAGGTATATCTTTCCATGGGTCCTCGAGATAAAAAAAGCACACTTATTTAAGCACAACACCCAAAGGAACTTAAGCGTATCAATATTTACCCAATATATTTCTAGTCTAGAATGTTAATCTTCCCACAATAAAGCAAGGGAACAATGCTAGAAGCCTAGTATGGCCATTAGTGGAAGATCATATCTCAACACTACACTATCCACCAGTAACTCATCATTATCAAAGAATTAATTTATCCTTGGCATAATCCATAAGCTTGTACTAAATAAAACATTTATCCCATCGATGAAAAATATTCTTACTAGAATGCCAAAAGAAAAACAATAATTGTCAAAAATTCGAAATGTACTACATGATGCGGAGAAGCCTCTCCTTAAGAAACAGAGTATGGAAAGGGATTACTCCAAGGTTCTTGACACACAAAATCCTATCACTAAAAAAACCTAAGGCATGACCTGAAACACCTAGAGTAACAATCAAGACACCCAAGGTGTACCCCTATAAAATGAGAGAACATAACAAAATTATAATAGAACCATCCCATCAACAGACAAGAAGAAACCATGTAACATTCTTGACAATATTTATCCAAATGGCCTTCCAAGCAAACAAGCTCTAAGTTGTAAAAAAATAAAAATAAATAAATCGCGGCAATGAAAAGAAATGGCTAAGTAGTTTCATTTCAATACTCGAAAAATCTCACAATAAGACAAAAATAAAAGAAAAGCCTCAGAGATTCACAACAATTATCCATCACAAAGCTTGCTTTGTCTTCTTTTTGATGCCGATTCAAGTTCTGCAAATAGGTTAGCGATCAAGGAGATATGATAAAAAATAATAGAACTAAAATTATAGGAATAAATATGGACAAAAAAGAGACACCTCCCCACCCTTTAAGTTGCATGCGCACCTATTTGTGCATGTGCATGAGGGTTATGGTATTTATGGTCCTTTGCATACAATTAGCGGGTCTGCAGATTACTTGCGCTACCTGAGAGATGTCTGCGCTTGCATGAGTGTATGTGCACTAGAGGATATGTACTTGCTCTAGGGAAGCGAAAGAACAAGTAAAAACATTTATAACAATGTGTGTGCTTTGGAAAAGGGGTTCTTGTGCTGGAAAAATGGTGGATGTGCCACTATTTGGGCATGTGTGTGCCTGCTAAAAAAATTTAACAGAGGGCTGAGAACACACAAGGGCACTGGTAGAAGGATATATGTGCCACAATCTAGGTGTGTGTACCTACTATAATGTACTTGCACATGGATTTGGGTGCTTGCACACCTCTCCTAAAAATTATAGTTAGCAGGTACCTACGCTGGATGAATGGTGTATGCGCACCTTCTTGAAAAACCACAAAAAAAAACACAAAAAGGAAATTCTAAAAACTGTCAACATTTTAGAATTTAGCCATTAAATATGATTTCTAACATAAAAATAACAAAGAGGCATGAAAATGAAGTTTAACTACATAAAACCTAGCTAAAAATCCCAAGGTAAAATATTTAACCCTACAAAAAACATGAAAAAAGCTAGAAATTGAAATAAAAGCTTCAAAATGACTCCTTTAATGGAGGATGGACTAAGAGTCCCACCTGGCGTGCCAAATGTGTTCATGTGTAAATTTTTGTGCTTACAAAAAGAAGCTAAATCCTACTAACTTTAAAGCACTAATCAAACCTATATTAAACCAATAAATTAAGAGATAAAAAAAAAAGTTTAAAAGCATGCATTATGAAATAATCATGCAAGATGCTGATGGTTATTCTAATCTTTAGAAAGATTAATGAAAATGAACCTAATTAATATTCTAAGCAATCAGATTTTGTGTTTTTTACTCCCAAAAATAGTGAAGAGATCTCTCCAAGTTGGCTACATGGCCAAGCTTTAGATCTTCCCTTACTAACTATATTTAGAGTGGATAGATGCAAGATGTAGGAGCTCTTAATAGTGAAGTATGGTCAATATCCAATCTTTTTATAGCTAAAAGCTACCACAAATGATTTCTAATGCCTTTCCAAAGTGCTTGAGATATTTTGTTAGGTAAACAAGGCATGTTCTAAAAGAAGGCGTGACTCTTCTATTTATAGTTTTCCACATGGGAGAGTTTGGAATTTGGGTGCATGTGGGACTAAATTTTAAAAACAACTTTAGGATTAGGAGCTAAGTAAACATGATTTAGACTAGTTAAGCTATGATTAAGCTAGTTAAACTCAATTATGAAGTGATTAGAGAGTCATTAAAAGTTGGGAGGGGTCAGGTTAATCATTTGTGACTTATACATACCCTATAAAGCTTACAAAAGTAGTTCAAAGAGAACTAGAGAGGTTCTGAATAGTCAAGAGGAGGAATGTTTAGCTAATAGGAGAGATATTAGCCTAATTAGATAGTTATAGGATTAATGCGACCGAAAGAGTGTCGTGAATGGGTATTCGAGAATGGAGGGAAGAATAGCTCAATAACAAAGTGTTGTCAATCATTTGAATTGGAGGAAATGCTAAGTGTAAGCATATTTTAGGTTTCTATAACCTTAAACAATTTAAGACATTAAGAGAAAGGTATATCTATCTATGGGTCCTTAAGATAAAAAAAAGAACGCTTATTTAAGCACAACACCCAAAGGAACTTAAGTGCATCAATATTTACCCAGTAAATGTATAGTCCAAAACGTCGATCTTCCCAAAATAAAATAAGGGAACCATGTTACAACTCAAATATGGCCATTGGTGGACGATCATATCTCAATAGTGCACTATCCACAAACAACTCATCATTATCAAAGTGTTAATCCATCCTTTGCATAATCCATAAACTTGTACTAAATACCACATCTATCCCATCGATAAACAAGATTCATACTAGAATGCAGGAAGAAACACAATAACTATCAAAACTTCCAACTTTAATTAATGATGCGGAGAAGCCACTCCCTAGGAAACTAAGTATCGAAAGGGATTATTCCAATGTCCTAGACACACAAAGTACCAACATTCAAAAACCTAAGGCATGACTTGGAGCACCAAGGATAACAATCAAGACACCTATGGTGTATCGCTATACAACGAGAGAAAATAACACAAACATAATAGAACCATCTTGTCAGCAGACAAGAAGAAACCACATAACATTCTTGAACACATTTATCTAAATTTCCTTCAAGGAAAACCATATCCAAGTTACAAAATAATAATAAAATCCAATAAATCTTGGCAATCAAAAGAAATGGCTAAGTAGTCGCATTTCAATCCTCAAAAAATTTCACAATAAGAAAAAAATAAAAGAAGAGATTAAGAGATTCTCAACAATTTATTAAAGTAAAAGATGGTACTTGATAAAATACTTTAAGTTTACAAACATAAACACATGAAATACTGAGCCACATCACAATAAATTTGCAACCTTTCATGGGCCGCTGGTAGGGGTACTCTACATCAAACTTACATCTGAAGAATATACGTACAAAAATGGGATATAATGTGACATCATGTCATGATATCTACTCCCCCATGTGGGGATTAATTCCTCAAAGTGATAAACATTACCAAAGTCTGCAATTAGTGATAGCCATACCTAGCTCGCATAACCACTGAAGAAAAAGGTGGGCTCTAAATAACTAATCAATATCTGTATTTCCTCCTATTGTCCTCACAAAATTTCCAGTCTTTTGAGAAGTTCAAAATTGAAAAAAAATTTAATGCCTTTTTTGTTGTTTTGGTAAAAGGAAAAGTTGAGAAGTAAAAAAAACTATATTTTTTGAGTCATTTTGTGCGACTTGTGGTTCTGTCAGACATTTTTGTCCCATGTGTCCCAAGTTCATTTGGGTTCCCTGTTCACCGATCAGCTGCTTTACCCAAAAAAAAATTCTCTTGCAGGCCAGTCGGAACTTTTTATTCCAAACGTCCTGTCATCACCAATCCAGCACTATGATAATTCTTCACCAGGAACTCCTCCTACTATGATTATTTACTAATGCACAGCCTTTAGTTTGGTGGATGTAATCTGGAAACACAACAACAAACATAGCACAAGAATACCATAGACTATGATAAGAAGGAATGATGATAAATCTTAAATATCAAAGTAAATTACAATATTAACATGAAATTGTTACAATCTCACCCATGAGGTACTTCAAGTGTTATTGACTTCACTTGCCTTCACCAAGACTATGGGAGAAACTTTACAATTACACCTCTTAATGGCTTCTTCAACACACCTTTAAACTGATGGCTTCCTTTACACACTTCATACAATATTTCTCACTACTTCCTTCTATGCTAAATGAGAGGGGTGGCCTCTTTATTTATAGAACTTCCAGGATTATCCATCTTATCTCTAAGATAGGATAAGAAATCCACTCCAACGAATCATATTCCATACCTTAACTCTTATCTATACATGTAAGCTTATCTTTTAAGATAAGATAAACCTTATCATTTCACATGGGTTCAACATTTTTAGACTTTTTACAAATAAAATACACAAAATATTTATGACCTCACTCCTTGTCCTTATTACCAATATAATATTTCCAATTCCTAATCATGTAGACCCTACTTCTCTACTTATCCCAACTTTGACATTTTAACATTACCAGACCACTTACGACAAATATTTACTTTTTACAACATTCCTATTGTACTTTGACTGTTACCATACTCTACATTATTGGCGGCACTGTACTGATGGCGCCGTTATCTTCTATCAGAAACTACTACTAATTACACTTAACAACATCCTATTCCTAATACATACATTAATGAAATAAAAATTATGGAGGAAAATTTTAGTGTCGACAGTCCCAAGTTCACTCAGACTCACTGTTCACCTTTCACCCGCTTTGTCCGTATCGCACACTTCACGTACTTTCGTCCCTCATGTCTAGATAACATTTGTGCATTTTGTCCCCGTGTCACCCGCATCGGAAGAATCGCTCTTTCGCTTCCCACGTGTCCCAAATGAACCAAAGGCCATCTGGGCTAATTTTTCCCGCTCTTCCCAAATATCTTGCTTTTTAAGTTGGTAGATATGTATTTAATGCACATTTATTATATTTCTCTCTCCTAACGGCTATTTAATAAGCTTCCCACCTACAAATTTTTGCACACTGATTTCTTGTTATCAATTGCTCATACCTATGCAATCGGAATTTTTTTACACATACCCATTCCCCCTAAAATTTCATCAAGAGTTTAGACTGTGAATTTGTTTTTCGAATTGCTATCAACATGAAGATCAAATTCCAAGGTCAGGAGAAAGTTTCACTGCTCGAGTCTTCCGTTCCCGATATCGGGGATAGTGAAGTTCATCACCTGGAATTTGGAGATTTCTGGACTAGGATGATAGACTCAAACCCCTCTCTTATGGTGCAAATGAGTCACGATAGTGGCTTGGCATTTTCCGCTGGTTTCCCAATCTTAGTGTAGTGTGCAGACATGGTACTTGAGTGCGGTGCTCATTTCAATCTTGAGCGAACTAACAAATGTGCATGGGGAGCTCATTACCAAGCTCGATGCTACCGCCATTAGCACTACCCTAAAGATTCCTGAAATGGACAATTCTATAGTAATCTCTCAGAACCAGGCACAGGAACTCTTCAACTAGGATAGTGAAAAATACAAGCCAAGGGTGGCAAAGTCTTGGCTTAAAAACCCTAAAAAGGTGGCATCTCGTCTATTCAAAGCTCTGTTTCATGTCAATTTCAATGAGGAGCTGTCAAATTTTATAATCTTATCAGCTCAGGTCACGGGCTTACCCTCTACAAACAAGTTCCATTTCTGGATGTGCCCACTTATCAACATGGTGTGCGAAGGAACTCAGAATATCAACTGGGTAGAAATCATCAGCATGAACTTAGTAGAGAAGTTGTCCAATGTACAACAAACCAAAAAGTTTTACATGACTAAATATCTGATGTATACCCTAGCAGCATCAAGGCAATGGTTTGGATTCACATACATTGATGCTCATAAAGGTGACCCTATATATGCTTACTGCCCTCAATTCACCCTGGACACTAGCAATCACAACTTCAAGAGGGTGAATGATGCTTTCACCATGTACATTGTAAGACTTTTGGAGAGTGACACTACAAGGAGGTTCTCTGATGAAGTTAGGAGCCTAATATTGAAGTAGGGTGCCTACTTCATCTAGTTCAGAAAATTCTCCTATATCAAGGCTAGCAAGCTATGAAAGCACCCCTCTCAAGCTCCCTATGTTCTGTAATGATAAAATGGCCTTGATAGAGATCTGCAGGCAATTGGACAAGTTACACATAACCTGTAGGGATAAGAAAATCACTGGCATGCACTTCCCTATATCTTTGGGAAACTACACCTGCAAGACGGGTCTAGATGCACAAAACATAGAGAGAGCCCTAGCTCCCATCACTATCCATTTCTTTAGGACTAGAAATTGTTTTTACTTGAAGAAATTTATTAAGCAGAACCTCAAAATCAATTACCATCATATGACAGAAACATAAGACTATTGAGCTGACTGTGTTGATGATTTTGATGCAAGGAGGAGACATTATGGTAGGTTTTCTCTCCAACTTATTCTAGAGCTTAACTTGGACCAAGTTCCTGAAGGGCTTCAGGATGACAATCCCGACCTGTTTTCAAATGAATATGAAACCTTAATCAAACACACTCCCTTGGAGTATTTGGATTGGTTCAAAAAGGAGAAGGATGATCTGGCTGAAATCTTAGCCCCTGTCCTAGTAAGAACCAAAATCTAGTTTGACAAGGAGATTTTATGAGCTTAGAAGGCATTCAGGTGAGTCCTCCTCTAAGGATACTTCAACACCAAGGAAGAAGGCATTGACACCCAATTCGGAAGCACCTGTACAGACCCCTCCTGCCTCATCAACTAAAGGTCCGTACATCCTCCACTCCTTACTCATCCACCCAAGTATATCAGAAGAAAATCAAGGAAGTCAAGAAGGAGCCTGTTGAAGAAGATCCCCTGATGAAGCATTCAGAATTGCCCTCAGGACTAGAGAACATTATTGTTCTCAGTGAAAGAGAAGAGATTGAAGTGCCATGTCTCCGTAGGTGTTCCAGAAAGCCCCTATGGATAAAGAGACAGGAAGTTAAAAGCATCGAGATCCCGAGCACTATTGACTCCTCTGTACCAGAAAGCCCCGAGTGCCCCACTCATATCTCAACTAAAGGAAATGGTCAGTGCACACTTTGAGTGCAATGAGTTCTCTTTCTCTCGGTCCTCTTGCCCCACCTTCTTCTTCCTCCTCTTTTGCATGGGTGCAACATTTTCATTGATAGTAGGAAGAGAAATTTTTCCTCTCAGATCTCGAGACCCAACTTTGATGATGTGGCAGCCTTATTGGGTACTACCCCTCCTACTCATGCCAAAAATGCCAGGACCACCTCACGAATAGTATCTGAAGCTCAGGGCCAAAAATTCCTAGAGATAGCCAAGCCCAAGGTTGACAAGCTAGAACAGGATTTGCAAGTGTCTGATCTAGAGCTCTTGAGGATCCTCATGGGAGAGTCCACCCCTGAAGGTGATATTCACAATCTTCAAGAAACAGTCACCAGGGTCATTGGGAGAGTGAAAAAAGGGCAACAAACTATAGAGCAGCTGGAAGAGCAGGCTCAAGGTTCTTGCAGGTTTCATCAAGTCACTGCTGTCCAAAGATAAAGTTTTAGACCCCACCCCATTGACTACTCTCCCACCACCTATGATCCTCAGCCAAGATGAAGTCCACAGTATAAAAGATATACATAGATATTCCATCTATAGAAGGGCTATGGAGGCCATAGCTGGATGATATGCTCGTTTCAAGAGTTGAATTTCATTAGTGAAGCCTTCAAACTCAATGAGAAGATAAATAATCTGCAATAGAAACTCTCCTCCAACATTGGAAATATAGATAAAGAGCTCAAAGTCTGGAGCAGTTGTATAGTAGACCTTCGCCTTATGGGGCAGGTTGATGAAAATATTTTAATGAGCAAGCAAGGTCTTTGATGATGCAAAAGATAACTCTGTCAAAATCATGGGTATACAGTGTGGAATGGAAAATCAAGGTGCTAGAGGAGGCTTTGGGAGAATTGAGAAATAGTTGGCAGAAAGGTGAGGCCTTCAAGACTTTGGTGGTATATGATTTTAAGGATATCCATTGCCACCTCCATGATGAGACCTCAGGTGTGCCCCTCTCCTTGCAAGAAATTAAAGCTCAATTCAGAGCTTTTTTCAAAGATAATCTATTTAAAGAGGATTCTATCACCAAAGAAAAGATGAAAGAAATCTGCTCTCTCCAGTCTGCTATTCGAAGAAGCAAGTAAGGATTATCATACACACGTCAAATTTGACAAAGAGATGGAGAAGTGTCTTGGATATTTCGGACTTGATTCCACTACCAACACATCAGTTCCATGTGGTAGAGACATAGCAGAGGCATTAAAAAGGTTTAGACAATGGATCCTCAAATCAGTGGGTCCTCCTCATTCATGAACACTTCTCTCTTCCTCCTGGACTTTTCTCCCTTCTTTCTTTCCTCACCTCAGATTTATTGTAATTAGTTGGGGTTTTATCGAGTAGCAGCCCTTTAACTAAACATTAATTAAAAGAAGTAGTTACCAAGGTTAACTGATTTGTAAAACTATATAATGGTCTCTCTTCACCATTTTAAAGGGGGGAACTTAGCTTATTTTTGAAAGTGTAATAAATAGTAAAGCAATCAATACAAAATGATCTTCTTTCTTTGTTCATCTGATTCTTTTTATTTGCAAGCTATTTGTTGAATATTGTTGGATCATTTGTCTGCATTATGCTAAGAAGCTTTGTATTCTTGTAGATGTTATTTATGGAACTGTGTGTCTTTTCAAATTACATCTAATTAATTCGAGTACAAATGGTCTCATTTCAATTTGTTATATTCTGGCACGCATAAGGAATTATTTTTTCATCTATAATTCTAGAGAATGCTTTTCTGCTCATTTCCACATCTTCATTCCTCTATACTTTTGTGATTAATGATCTATTAAAAATGCTTTCATGATACCCAAGTTCCGCGGTAAAACTATGCTTTGTACATATGTAAATAAGTTTTTGCTTTTGAATAAGGGAACCTCTCCCACTAAATAGGAGGGTACTTCTTGTCCCCTGACTATTGTTCTTCTTGAAGTCCTTTCTGACGACCAAAATTTTTTGGTGAGTCCGCTGGGGAATCATTTCTTGAGGTATTCCAGTTCCTTAACCATTTATCGATCATCCTTTGATCTGACGACTCCACATTTTACTCGTGGGAGAAGGGCCATTTTTATTGAAGATTCTCAGTTTCAACTTTTGAAACAGCAGGGTTTTCCTTTCCCTTCAGCAGGAAGAAATAGAAAATCATGTTCAACAAGCACTCCTCATGTTAAAAATAGAACCCCAACGGGTGGTATTCTGTCAGACCAACTCAGCTCTAATCTCCGAGCTCTGATTCTTGTTGGTGTTTCAGTTCCCCTTCAAGCCATTTTTCCAAGAATGGCGGTACCATTGCCTTAGGGCCATCTTGTTGGGGCTCTTGCCCTTCCTCAGCCTTTGCATGAGTTATCCAGAGGTAACCGGAAGAAATTTCCCACCTTTAGAGGTGATGGTAAGGTACATCTTGATGAGCATATTACGGCCTTCATAGTTGCATGTGGAGTTATGGGAGTTGACTATGAAGATGTCTCAGTGAGAATTTTTGTTGGAAATTTACAAGATAATGCAGTTGATTGGTTTTATCACTTTCCAGCTAGAGCTATCACTAGTTGGAACACAATGAGAGCAAGGTTTGAGAATTGTTTCAAACCGGTGGAAGATGTGCTTACTTTGCTGGCCCAAATTTCTCAAATAAAGAAGGAACCACAAGAGCCCATTAGATAATTTGTAGCCTGATTCAACAAGTTGATTAACAAAATCCCACTAGACACTCAACCTGTAGATCAAATCCAAAAATGATTCTTCCTGAATGCCTAATTACCAGAAGTTAGTTATTCATTGAGAATAGCTAATCTTGCAACATTGGTCGAAGATCAAACTCTTGCTGTTAGTGTCGAAGATGATTTAATCATGTCAGGGAAGTTGAGAAGAGATCCTTCTAAATCTATGTCTTCTTCTTCCTGCTCTTCCACTGTTTGGCCTAATACTGATCCATTAGTACAAAAACTTACAAATGATCTCATCACCATTAAGAAACAATTGGCCCAGCACGCCCCCTATGTAGATGTTCCAAGGAGGAATTTTCAGCCCATTAATCATTTTCCTACTTCTCAAACAAGGCTAGCACTTGAAGGATGTCCTATTAAAGTCCCTGTTAACGCAACCTGTGAAGTTGAAGAGCTAGAAGATGAAGAGGTTAGTGAAGATTGTGAATAATTTGTTGAAGAGGTCGATGAAGAAGCAGATGAACTTGAGGGATCTTGAGTTAATTTCTTCACTACTGAAGGAATTGATGAAGGAGATGATTATAACAAAGTAGTAGTGGACATGAATAGTGAATCATACGTTGTCATGACTCGAGAGAAGACAAACAACAAGGAGAAAGTGATGCAGCCTACCAAAAGATCCAAGGAGCATTCGACGACTATCCCTGTAATTACAAAAAGAGGATCTCCTATCCCCATTACGTCCACACCAACGGTGAGTCCTGTAAATTTTTCTACTAAAATTAGTTCTTCTTCAACTCCTAAAATGGATAAACCTAAGGTTCCGAGTGATGATAGCCCGTCCACTTCTAGGTCTTTCGATATCATCGATCACCTGAAAAAGACCAAGGTTCAAATCTCAAACGCTGAGTATTATCAAACCCATCCCAAGGCTTTTGCTAAAATGGTTCACTTTGTCAATTATCATTCCAAAACTACCTCTAAAGGCCTTTTACCAACTCCATATTCTGCACCACAACCCAATCTGGTAGCTAGTGTCACCTCACCCAATGACAAGATCAAACCATTCTATGTGACCCTTCTTATAACAGGCCATAGACTCAGCAATTACGTCATAGACTTAGGGGCATCAGATAATGTAATTCCTGCCAAAGTAGCCCATGCCTTACGCGTAACTCTCACACGCACTTACGGGTATTGTTATTCTATGGAGAGTAGGAAATTGCCCCTAGTCGGAAGAATTAAAGATGCACAAGTAGTTTTTTCTACCTTTCCTGAGAAGAAGGTTTTGGCTACTATCCTAGTAGCAGACATTCCTCCTTCATATGGGATGCTGCTAACTAAGAACTTATTTAAGGATGTGGGAAGATAAATTCAAATGGATTGGTCACATGCCTTCATACCTATTAATGGGAAAATGAAGAAGTTATTGCCTGAGAAGCAATCTAAGTATATTGTACAAAAAATAGATGATCCCAAAGAACAAAAACTTTATGAGGATATGAGGCATGGAAACTATATGATTATGTCTCCGGAGGAGATCCAACTTCCAAAAAGGTCACTTGAGGATTCTAATGGTGTTTGGATATTAAATTTTGATGGAAGTTGTTCCTCAGCTGGTTCTGGAGCTGGTGTAATGTTCGTGTCTCCTGAGGGAAAGGTTTATCCTTTCTCATTCAAGTTACAATTTAAAAATACTAATAATACAACAGAGTATGAAGCTCTCATTCTTGGGATTCATGTGGCAAAAGAAAAGGGTGTGAAGAATCTTCTAGCTTGTGGAGATGTGGAGTTAATTGTTAAGAAAGTTAGAAACCTTTTTCCAGGTAAAGAATAGAAGGTTGAAACATTATAGGAATCAAGTTTGGGACTCTATCGAATTTCTTGACGCCTTCTCTATCAAAGTAGTGCCTCGGGAGGAGAATACTAGGGATGATTCACTAGCAGTCTCAGGATCGTTGCTGATACCTCATCCTGACTTTTCTCAAGATAGGTTTACCATTGAGATGATCCATAGGTCCAGTGTACCTGATAATGCAAGTAACTAGAAAGTTTTCAATGATGATCAGAATTTTCTTTCTTTCTTAGAACTCTGGGATAACTTTGAACAGTTCTAATTTGAAGAAAGTGACAATTTTCATCATGAGAGTGTGCCTTCCAATAAAGAAGATGTCAAAGAAGAAGAGACATATCAAGATGGATGTATCAAACTCAAATGGAACAAGATTCCAAAGGGACTGGTGCGTTTAGAAGAGTTGTTTGAAAAACATGACAGGTATGTGAAGTTTAAAGCTTCTACTGGATCACAACAATCAGCTGAGTATGATAAAACTAATATTGGGAGTTCTATTGACCCTAAACTCGTGAACATTGGAAAATGTTGCACACCAGAAGAAAAGAAGAAAGTAATTAATCTTTTAAGTATAAATATGTTCTTACTTATTCCTATGAGGATTTAAAATCTTTTCAACCAAAGCATATGCAACATTTCATCCCTCTCAAACTTGGGATTAAGCCCTTCAGACAGAAACAAAGGAAATACAATCCTAAGATAGCTGACACTATCTTTCAAGAAATAAAAAATTTATTGAAAGCCAAGATCATTTTTCCTATCCACCATTCAACATGGATTGCCAACATTATGCCTGTTAGAAAGAAAAATGGTGAGATTCGTATATGTGTTGATTTTAGAAATCTGAATCAAGCCTCTTTAAAGGAAAAATATCTATTTCCCATGATGGATCAAGTCTTACAAGCTGTGACAGGATCTGAAATGTTGTCTATGCTCGATGGCTTCTCAGGTTATAATCAGGTAGAAGTTAGTACCGCAGATCAACACAAAACAACCTTCACTACCCGTTGGAGTACCTTTGCCTATAAAAGGATGCCTTTTGGGCTCATTAATGTCAGTGCCACTTTCCAGAGAGCTATGGACTTGACCTTTGGAAGTTTAAAAGAGAAGTGTATTGTTGTATACCTTGATGACTTGATTGTATTTTCCAAAGCAAGAGTAGATCATTTTCAGCATCTAGAAATAGTTCTTTTGAAATGTAGGTAGCATGGGATCTCCTTAAATCCTAAGAAATTTGTCTTTTGTGTCACAGAGGGAAAATTTTTAGGGCATGTTGTCTCTAAAGATGATATAAAAATTGATCTTGAGTGAGTTCAAGCTATTTAGCAGATTCCCCTTCCAACCAGCAAGAAGGGAGTGCATTCTTTCTTTGGTAAGATTATCTTTTTGAGAAGATTCATCCCTAATTTCGTAGAGCTAACCTTGAATATCTCCCAAATGATGAAGGGAAAACAAATGTTTGGCTAGTCTCTTGAAGGTAAAGACGCCTTTTAAGGTATTAAAAAGGCTATTGCTAGAAATCTTGTCTTAGCATGTCCAGATTTCAGCAAAGATTTTATTATCTATTGTTATGCCATAGATAATACCCTTGCTGTTGTTTTGACTTAAGAAGATTCTAATAATCACGAACTCCCAATTGCATTTATGAGCTACATTCTAAAAAATCATTAGTTAAAATAGACCATAATGGAGAAACACGCTTTCGTAGTGGTTAAACCTGTCAAGCAGTTTCATTTTTACATTCTTAACTCTCACTCCATAGTATTTGTACCTGACACAACCATCAATTCCATTCTCACACAATAGGATTTTGGATCCGAGAGAGGGAACTGGGTGGCCAAGGTTCAAGAATATAAATTTGACATCAGACCAACCAAACTCGTCCGTGGAAAAGGCCTGTGTGAACTCATCAACGAGGGGGCTAGACATGAGTTATCCAAGGATAGAGTTGATCTTCCTACCATCCTGTTTCTTGGCTCAATTGATGAATGGTATGCTGATATCGCACACTTTCTCACATATGGAGAATGTCCATCTCATTTGACTGCCAAAGAGAGGAGATTTGTCAAGCTAAGATAAGCCCAATATGTATTGTGGGAAAATGCCTTGTTTAAGCATGGATTCGATGGAAGATTTCTAAAATGTGTGGATAAGGAACAATAGAGGAAGCTAGTTTCAGGTTTTCATAATCAAGCATGTGGAGGGAACTACTCATCAACTTTCACTACTCATAAGATTCTTCATGTAGGATATTACTGGCCTACCTTGTTTAAAGACCCATCAAAGTGGATTGATAAATGTGAAGCTTGTCAGACCTTCGTCGGTAAACCCAAGTTGGCTTCTTTACCCCTTAAAACAGTTGTGATTGAAGAGCCTTTTCAACAATGGGGTTTAGATTTCATTGGAACACTTAAACCCTCTTCTAGTGCTGGTCACACGGGTCATGTATTAACTGCCATAGATTATTTTACTTAGTGGGTAGAAGCCATTTTAGTAAAGAGTACTACTTCGGAAGTAGTATGTAGTTTTATCAACGAAAACATCTTGGTGAGGTTTGATGTACCAAACAAGATAGTGACAGATAATGTTTCAAATTTTTCTTCAACTGAGATGATGGATTTTTTTTATGGATATGGCATATCCTTGGCTCACTCCTTGTATTATTATCCTCAAGGGAATGGACAAGCAGAATCGATAAACAAAAAATATGGTGGCTATAATAAGGAAGCTAGTTAATAAAACTCAGAGGAACTGGCACAAGAAACTTTATGATGCTCTTTGGGCAAATAGGATCACACCTAAAAGAGCCTTTAGGATGTCCCCTTTTTAGGTAGTATATGGAGTGGAAGCTCAATTTCCAGTAACAATGGAACTACCAGCGTTGCATTTAATGAAGGCCATTGAAGACACCAGTTTTAATGATTCTTTGGATAAAAGGATCATGTACCTTCATAAATTGAATGAGGACAAGTTGCGGGTTACTGATAGAATATCTGCTCACCAAAAGAAGGTAAAGGCATTATTTGATAAAAAGGCCACATCTAGGGATTTCAATGCTGGGGACATTTTTTGCTGTGGGATAAAAGGCATGAACCTCGTGGTAGTCATGGCAAGTTTGATTCTCTTTAGCTCAGACCTTTTAAGATCAGGCACTTTGCTGGTGAGAATTATTTTTACCTTGATTATATGGATGGCTCTTCCCTCCCACTTCCTTATAATGGGGAGTACCTGAAATTTTTTAAGTCATAGGTGATTAGGAAGTCCTTTGTATATTCTATATAGCGTGTGTGTGTGTGTTTCCCCTTCTTCTTGTTTTGTTGTGTTGTCTTTTTGGGGTGTTTTCTTCTGTATTGGTTTTCTTTTGACTCCATGGCCGAATGGATAAGGTATTGGCCTGCTTCCCCTAGATTTTCTAAGAGTTCTTACCTTGTCGCATTCTTTTCGACTTTAGCCAGGTCATCCCTAGAAGGAGCCAACAGTTGTGCTCTCAATTTTTTTGATCTTTTGAGAAGTTCAAAATTGAAAAAAAAATTAATACCTTTTCTGTTGTTCTGGTAAAGGGAAAAGTCAAAAAGTTGAAAAAAATACGTTTTTTGAGTCATTTTGTGCGATTTGTGGGTCTTTCGGAAATTTTTGTCCCATGTGTCCCAAGTTCATTCGGGCTCCGTGTTTTCCGATAGGCTGCTTTACCTGAAAATTTGTTCTCTTGCAGGCCCGTCAGAACTTTTTGTTCCAAATTTCCCAAGTTCGCTCAGGCTCACTATTCACCTTTTGCCCGCTTCAGCTGCACCGTGCACTTCACGTACTTTTGTCCCTCATGTCTTGATAACATTCGTGCATTTTGTCCCTACGTCACCCGCATCGGCCGAATCTCTCTTTCATGTCCCACGTGTCCAAAATGAACCAAAGGCCATCTGGGTTAAACTTTCCCACTCTTCCTAAATATCTTACTTTTTAAGTTGGTAGATGCGTATTTAATGCACATTTATTATATTTCTCTCTCCTATCGGCTACTTAATAAGCTACCCCGCTACGTATTTTTGCACACTGCTTTCTTGTTATCAATTTCTCATACCCTCACAATTGAAATTTCTATGCGCGTACCCATTCCCCCTACAATTTCATCAAGAGTTCAGACTGTGACTTTGTTTTTCAAATTGCTATCAACATGAAGATAAAATTCCAAGGTCAGGAGAAAGTTTCACTGCTCGAGTCTGTAGTTCCCGATATCGGGGACAAGTGAAGTTCATCTCCTGGACTTTGGATATTTCTGGACTAGGATGACAGACCTGAACACCTTTCCTATGGCACAAATTATTCACGATAGTGGCTTGGAATTTACCGTTGGTTTTCCAATCTTAGTGCAGTGTGCAAACATGGTACTTGCTTGCAGTGCTCATTTCAATCTCGAGAGAACTAACAAATATGCATGGGGAGATCATTTCCAAGATCAATGTTGTTGCCATTAGCACTGCTGTAAAGATTCTTGAAATGGACAATTCTATAGTAATGTCTCAGAACCAGGCACAGGCACTCTTCGACCAGGACAGTGAAAAATACAAGGCAAGGGTGGCGAAGGTCTTGGCTTAAAAACCCTAAAAAAGGGGGCTTCCATCTATCCAAAGCTCTATTTCATGCCGATTTCAATGAGGATCTATTAGATTTTATAATCTTATTACCTCGGGTCATGGGCTTACCCTCTACCAACGAGTTCCATTTCTGGATGTGCCCACTTATCAACATGGTGTGCGAGGGAACTTAGAATATCAACTAGGTAGAAATCATCAGCATGAACTTAATAGAGCAGATGTCCAATGTATAGCAAACTAAGAAGTTTTACATGACTTCATATCTAATGTATACCCTAGCATCATTAAGGTAATGGGAAATGGTTTTGGATTCACATACATTGATGCTCATAAAGGTGACCCTATATATGCTTACTGCCCTCAATTCACACTAGGACACTAGCAATCGTAACTTCAGGAGGGTGAATGATGCTTTCACCATGTACATTGTAAGACTTCTAGAGAGTGAAACTACAAGGAGGTTCTCTGATGAAGCCATGAGCCTAATATCAAAGTATGGAGCTTTCTTCATTCAATTTAGAAGGTTTTAAAATATCAGGTTAGCCGGTTATGCAAGAACACACCTCTCAAACTCCCTATCTTTTGTAATGATAAGATGGCTTTGATTGAGAGTGTGTAGGCAGTTGGATAAGTTACATAGAACCTGCAGAGACAAGAAAATCATTTGGGCTGCATTTCCCCATATCCTATGGGTGACTATACATGTAAAACGACACTTTGGATTCTCAGAACATAGAGAGGGCCCTTGCTCCCATCACTGTTCACTTCTTCAGGCCCAGGACCTGTTTCGATTTGAAGAAGTTCATTGAGCTAGAACTCTCAAAATCAATTATCATCACATGAGCAGATACTGAGGACTATTGAGCTGACTTATGTAGATGACTTTAAAGCAAGGTGGAGGACATTTATGGCCGATTCTCCCTCTAGCTGATTTAGAGGAGCTCAACTCTATATCAAGATTCCTCGAAGGGCTTTAAAATGGCAATGCAGACTCTGTTGTCATATGAATATGATACAGTGATCAAGCACACTCCCTTGGAGGATCTAGACTGGTTCAAGAGGGAGACAGGATGATCTTGGCTAATATTTTGGCCCCTATCCTTGTAAGAACCAAGGTTTGGTTTTGACATAAGAGTTCATGAGAGCTTTAGGAAGGCATCCAGGAGAATCTTCCTCCAAAGATATCTTCAACACGAAGGAAGGAATCACATGACACCTAGCTTCGGAGGTAAGTCTAAACATACTCCTCCTGCCTTCCTCAAGTAAAGAATCCTACAGTCATCCACCCCTTCCTCATCTACTCAAGTATATCAGAAGAAGGTGAAAGAGGTTAAGAAGGAGCCTATTGAGGGAGATCCCCTGATTAAAACATTCAGAATTGCCTTTGGGGCCAGAGAACATCATTGTTCTCAGTGAAAGCGATGATAGTGAAGTGCCTGTCCCTGCAGGAACGTTCCAGAAATCTGCAATAGATAAAGAGAAGGAAGTGCATAGCACTGAACCTCCTGAGGTATCATTGATTCCTCTGTACCCAAGAAGCCCTGACCTAATCCACTCACATCTCTACTGGAAGCAACAATATTGAATACTTTAAGTGCCATAAGTTCTCTTTCTCTTGGTTCTCTTTCACTCCTCCTTATTCTTCCTCCACCTCTTTTGCATGGGTGCAACCTTTTGTTAATAGCAGGAAGAGGAAGTCCTCTTCTCAGATCTGACAGGGACCCAATTTTTGATGTTGTGGTCCAGCCTTGTTGGGCACTACTCCTTCTTCTCCAACAAAGAGAAGGCTAAAACAACTTCAAGAATAGTGATCAGATGCTCCAAGGCCAACAATTCCTAGAGATAGCAAAGCCTAAGGTTGATAAGGTAGAACAAGATATACTAGGTGTCTGATCTAGATCTTTCTAGGATCCCAATGGGAGAATATACCTCTGATGAGCGAGGTGCATAACCTCTAGGAAATAGTAACCAGAGTTATTGAGAGAGTAGAGAAAGGTAAACAGATATATAGAGCAAGCTAGAAGAACCAAGCTCAAATTCTTTCTGGTTTCATCAAGTCTTTACTATCTAAGGACAAGGTTTTAGTATCCTACCCCACTAACTTCCCTTCTGCCACCTGTGATTCTTATTCAAGATGAAGTTTTAGAGCTATTAAAGACATACACAGGTATTCCATCTACGGGAGAGCTGTGGAAGCCATGGGTGGATGACATGATTGTTGCAGGTTTGAATTTCATTAGTAGAAGCTTTCAAACTCAATGAGAAGGTAACTAATCTGCAACAGAAATCTCTCCTCTGTACCATTGGGACCATAGTATAAAGAACTCAAACTTTGGAGTAGCTGCATAGTGGATCTTTTCGCATTATAGGGACAGGATGATGAAAATATATTTAATGGCCAAGGAAGGTTTTTGATGATGCCAAAGATAATTTGTCAAGGTCATGGGTTTTCAGTCGTGGAATGGAAAATAAAAGTTATAGAGGAGGCTTTAGGAGAATTGTAGAGCAATAGCTGGCAGAAAGGAGAAGCCTTCAAAACTTTGTGTTGTATCCGCTTTCAAGGATATTCATTGTCACCTTCACAAAAAAAGGCTTCAGGTGTGCCTTTCTCCCTCCAAGAAATTAAAACTCAATTCAGAGATCATTTGTTAAGGAAAATCTTGTTCAAGGAGGACTCAATTACTAAAGAGAAGATGAAAGGAAATTTTCTCCCTTCAATCTGCTATTGAGGAAGTTAAGTAAAGAATATCATGAACACACAAGTTTGAATTCAACAAAGAGATAGAGAAATGTCTTAGGAACTTGGACTCAAGTCTACTTCCAACACATTAGTCCCACGAGGCAGAGACATAGCGGAAGCATTATAAAGGTTCAGACAATGGATCCTCAAGTCAGTGGGCCCTCCTCAGTCAATGAGGCAGTTGCCTTCTTCTCTCCAAGATTTTCTCCTTTCCTTCTTTTTCTCAACTTCAGGATTTATTGTAATTAGTTGAGAGTTTTGTCGATCAAGCATCTCCTTTAATTAAACTTTTTAGTTAAAAGAAACAGTTACCAAGTCTAACTAATTTGTAAAATTATTTAATGGGCTCTCTACGCCATTTTAAAGGGGATGGAACTTGGTTTATTTTTGAAAGTGTAAGGACTAAGTATAGCAATCAATACAAAAGGATCTTTCTTTCCATGTCCTATCTGAGTCTTGTTCTATTCGCATTAGCTATCTATTAAATGTTTTTAGAATCATTCGTCTGTGTTACTTCTAAGAAGCTTTGTATTCTTGTAGATGTAATTTCTAGAACTTTGTGTCTTTTCAAATAGCATCTTATTAATCTCAAATGTACAAATGGTTGTCATTCCAAATAATTTTATTCTGGGCATGCGTAAGGAATTTTTTTGTCATCTATATTTCTTGAGAATGCCTTTCTACGCCTTTCCTGATACTTCATTCCATCTGTACTTTTGTGATTGATGATCTGTTCTATTTTAACCACTTTCATAATACCCAAGTTCTCCATTAAAACTATATGCTCTGTACATGTGTAAATAAGTTTTGTCTTTAAATAAGGGAACCTCTTCCATTAAAGAGGAGGGACTTCTCTATCCCCTGACTGTCATTCTTCAATAAAGTCCTTTTTGACGACCAACACCTCCATAGTGGACCCTAAATGTTACCTGCAAACATTTGATGTCCTAAGTTAGTTGCATTTAACACAGTATTTTTCCAAATAAGGTTATTTTCTCTATGATTTTCTGAATCTATTTCATGAAACTACTAACCTTGATTTTGTGAAGGACCATTAACGCATTAGTCAAAGAAAGGAGGACCTAAACAATTTTTGTAACTACACTTGTGATTTTAGGTTGCCAAAAAGAGTACATACAAAAATCATCATTAAATCTAATAACTGGGATAAAAATTACACCCACATAGGCAAGCACATTGTATATGAACAGGTTTCGGATAAGAAATTATTTTTTAGGCTCGTCCACTGTAATACTAGGAAATAATGCCCTTTGGAATAATGGCGCTTACCGATAACACAATGGGGGTGGTCCTAGGAACTTCTCCAAGTATTTCATGAAAAGCAGGGATTTCTTGTGAAGGAAAACCATTCAAGATTGACCTAATAATATCAAAGATAAAAACAAACATAAAGAGGACTATTAGTTTCTACCCAAGATGGACAGGAAGCACAACTGGGTTAATCATGTCCAGTCCTGAGCACTATTTTCTAGAGAATTCATTTCGATGAAAAATGATCTTGATAACTAATAGATATGGATCCATGAGATCTAACCAGAAATATGTGCATGAATGAAAAATGTGTAAGCACCAACAATTAATTTATTTAATACTACACAAGATAAATATATGGACCTATGGGATGGGTCATCACCTTAAATTAATTTATTACTATGCAAGATCCATATATAAAACAACATTACTTTAGTTAGTATAATAATAGATAGTATGTGTGTGATTTTGTGTCTATATTTCCCCCCACAGAAAAATCTCATGTAACATAAAGTAGATAGATATACATACCATGAGAAGTCCAAAGAATCCCATGTTGCTCAAGTATCCTAAAGAGTGTAGTAGCAAGCATGTGTCAAACCTACAACACATGGTGTGGCAAACTATGGATTAGCGTGTTGATCCATGTGGTGTAATGATACAACACTTACTCCCAGTGTAATTGATGATGTCGATAGCGAACTTATTGGAGATTTAAATATTTTTTATGATGAAGATGTGTTGGGGTAGGAAAATGATCAATTCCCAACCTAATCATGTAGTGTGTGAGAAACTATAGAATCCCTAAATATCCTTATAAGAGTTTCCTTTTTAGTCTTTTGTTTCCCTAATTTCACTCATTTGCATATTTGAGTTTTGCAATGATTGAGAGGAAGGAGGCCATGGTGAATTTGGAGGATATGGAGAGAATTTATGTGATTTTTGTTCAAGATCCAAACTGAGGGGATTTTCTACTCTATATGCTCATTTTCATTTTTCTGTTACTCTATCTAGGGTTTGACTTCAATGTATATCTATTTATCTTATTTATGTTTTCTGATAGTTTTAACTAGATTTTCCCATGGTTAGGTATTATACTACCCCCATTTGAAAAGTAAAAACCCAGTTAGTTATTGAGAGTATATACATATAATATACATATGTTTAAAATCTGATTGGTTGATTTGAAATCTATGTTGTTATCATATATTTATATGTGTATGATATGATTGATATGGTTAGTATATATACTCATACAAGTATTTTAAAAAATACTTATTTAATTATCTACTGCACATCATCTAAATATTTGGGTCGGGTGTTATGGCATTAAGTTGGTGTTTTGGCCCATAAGGGTTGCACTATGTATGTTTGATAAAATTTGGGGGGGGGGGGGGGGGCGGCTAGGGGGGGTGGCCCCAAATGATATGTTAATATGTTTCGAGAGTGGGGGCGGGGGGGTAATATATCTTACTCCCCTGCCACCACCCCCTTCCCTTTTCATTATTAAACCAAAAAAATGACGTAAAATTTTGTAAAGTTTGTTTTAAATTTTGGTTTTTAGAGAAGAGAAGAGTAGAAAAGTTAGAGAGTATGAGAGAGAGATTAGGTAGAGATTTGTAAAAACATAGGTTTAAAAAATATATATCTAGTATTATGCTAAAGATATTTTATAACTATTGTGATGTAAATATCTAATATTTGGGGGATAAGCGTAAATATGACCATAAAGTTGTATTAATGAAGGGTTTGCATTGTAAATTTCCGACAATGTGAGAAAGTGATTAGGAAGCTTATTTTTCTTTTGTGTGAGTCCCCAAGTGATGTTAATATGTTTGTAAGAGATGTTGTAAGTTAGAGCCGCCCCCTTCCGATTCGATTTGAGATGGTAACGACGATTGTGGTGTCGCATAAACGACACATTTTTTTTTATAAAGTTTGATTTTTGAAAATTTTAGTTTTTACTAGTCATTGATGATAAGGCATAAAGTTTGTTTGTTAAATCACTTGACATTTAAGAATTGGAAAAAATCACTGATATGCGCTAATGACCTTCAGGACAGATAGCACCCATAACCTGGGAACTAGTGTCCTGCTCCTAGGCACCCTGATCTTGTGCCTGGGAGCCCATGTCCAAATAAATAACTATTTTTAGCTCATAAGCATTTACGCAAATTTATATAGGTCGATATGTGGTGCATGTTGTAAGTAGGTGGTTTTATATATGTATGATATATATATACTATATGCATTTTTTGTTGTTCTGTGGTGTGAAAAGAGATATCCATTTGAGAGAGTTTCATGACACACACACACTTAAGTACATTACTTGGACACAGGGTTATCAGATGTGGAATGATTTAATTGTTGGAATGCATTTAGGACTAATGGAAAATAGTAGAGAGATGGGGGATGGACCCCATCTATATGATTGATGCTTATAGTTTCATGTGGGAGGTGGTGTGAAGATAGACTTACATTTTCGGTTGCACACATGTGAAGAGTGACAGTCGCACTAGAGGATGTGTATCGTACCACTATGGTTACCAATTATTGGAGAAAATGGTAAAAATATTATGATAGTGGATGTATACTACCTTTTATAGAATTTAAGGGATGTTAGGTAGTCATTTTGCAAAAGGAAGACTCACGTTCTGTCGACACTAAAATTTTCCTCCGTAATTTCTATTTCATTAATGTATGTATTAGGAATATGATGTTGTTAAGTATAATTAGTAGTAGCGTCTGATAGAAGATAACGGCGCCTTCAGTACGGTGTCGCCAATAATGTGGAGTACGGTAACAGTCAAAGTACAATAGGAATGTTGTAAAAAGTAAATATTTGTCGTAAGTGGTCCGGTAATGTTAAAATGTCAAAGTTTGGGTAATTAGAGAAGTAGGGTCTACATGATTAGGAATTAGAAATATTATATTGGTAATAAGGACAAGGAGTGAGGTCATAAATATTTTGTGTATTTTATTTGTAAAAAGTCTAAAAATGTGGAACCCATGTAAAATGATAAGGTTTATCTTATCTTAAGAGATAAGCTTACATGTACAGATAAGAGTTAAGGTATGGAATATGATTCGTCAGAGTGGATTTCTTATCCTATCTTAGAGATAGGATGGATAAGCCTGGAAGTTCTATAAATAGAGAGGCCACCCCCCTCATTTAGCATAGAAAGAAGTAGTGAGAAATATTGTAGGAAGTGTGCAAAGGAAGCCATCAGTTAAAGGTGTGTTGAAGAAGCCATCGAGAGGTGTAATTGTAAAGTTTCTCCCATAGTCTTGTTGAAGTACCTCATGGGTGAGATTGTAACAATTTCATGTTAATATTATAATTTACTTTGATATTTCAGATTTGTCATCATTCCGTCTTATCATAGTCGATGGTATTCTTGTGTTCAGTTGTTGTTTTGTTTCCAGATTACATCCACCAAACTAAAGGCTGTGCATTAGTAAATAATCATAGCACGAGGAGTTCCCGGTGAAGAATTATCATAGTGCCGGATTGGTGATGACATTTTGGTTCCGTTGCCGGGACCATTCCTCGTTGGTGGATTTTCTGGAGAGATATTCCCACTTAGTCAAAAATCAATTGGAGGGTAACCTTGTTTTTACTGTGCATAGTAGTTACCGTGGTAAAGTCATTTTTACCATGAATAGTAGTTACCATGCAGTAAAGTCATTTTTACTGGAATAGTATTTACCGCAGTAAAGTCACTTTTTACCGTGAATAGTATTTACCGCAGTAACTTCACTTTTTACTGTGAATAGTGTTTACCACAGTAAAGTCAGTTTTTACCGCAGTAAGTCAAGTTTTACCATAGTTTACCGTGGTCATTTCTATTTTACTGTAGAAAGGTGTAAAGTCACTTTCTAGTATAGTGATTCTAATTATTTGTGCACATAAGTCTTGTTGATTGTACTTGTGGGTTGGTATTTCACGGTGGTTACTTTTGAAAATGGGAAAGATTCCTGTTTTTTCAGCTCAATCTAATGAAGATGCTTCTTCTTTCATTCAAGAGTTTAAACGATCTTGTATTTGTAATGGCCTTATAAGAAGGGAACAATGGAATGAATTTTTTCCTACCTTTTTGGATGGTTCAGCACTTAGGTGGTTTGAAACACTAGGTGATAATGTGAAAAATTCATGGGATTTATTAACTGAAAGTTTTCTTGAAGAATTTGGTGAACAACAGAAATATGCAGATCTCATGATCGAGATCACAAAGCTATCCCAAGGAGAGAAGGAGAAGATAAGGGATTATCATGCTCGTGTTCTAGAGCTAAGGAGGAAGCTCGATGCCCAGATCCGGAAGGAAGGACTAGCGGATGGGTTGATGAATGGCGTGGATAATCTCCTCTGTAAGCACTTCATTCTTGGGATGAAGCCAGAGATCAGACAACGAGTGAAGTATGACCGCCCAGCTACCATTGAACAAGCAAAGGAGATTGCAAGAAGGCAAGAAGAAAGCATGGAAGAGGAGCCCAAAGAAATTGTTGCTAAAGTAGAGCCTACACCAGCACCTTTGGTCCAGAATCCACAACCACTCCCGGTGAGCACAAATATTTCTCCTAGTACATCTACTGAGTATGAAGATCTGCTCAAAAAGATGGGTCAGTTAACTATTAATCTTCTTCAAGGAAAGGAATTTAGTTCTCAGGGAGGAGATAGAGGTCCAAAAAGAAATATTTCTGAAGTTGTTTGTTATGGTTGTTATAAAAAGGGTCATTATAAGTATAATTGTCCAGATAGAGCTTCTACATCTGGTACAAGGAGATAATGATAAAGGAAAAGCACCTGTGAATTCTTTTGATGTAGTAGATAAGAGCAGAAATAATGAAGTAGATGTGTTTGTAACAAAAAGAAAGAAAGAAAAAGATAATCAAGATGGAAATGATCCTAAGAAGATGAAAGAAGAAACTAGTAAGAAACATAGGAGAAGAAAGTTGGGTGTGCAGGATTTTCTGATTTCACAGGGGCAAGGACCATACTCCATCTTGGAAGATCTGTCCAAAAGGCCTGCAAATATTACATATGGTCAACTCTTGGCTATGTCTTCTGAGAAGAGGCGGGAGTTGCGAGGTGGACTCAATGCTCGAAGAAGGAAGGAGGTTGAGGTCCCTGTTTTGGAGGCAGAGGCAGATCCCTATGCTCCACAAGCTGAGGTATTATGTAATGGTATTTCAATTCATGATGTCTTAGTTGATGGAGGTGTTGCAGTTAATGTAATGACCGAGTCTGTAATGAATATGTTGGGTTTAAAAATTGATCGCCCTTCAACACTTATGTTAAGGTCATTAAATAAAGGAAAAACTAAACCAGAAGGTGTAGTTTCAAATGTGGCAATATCTGTTATGGGTGTTGTATGTGTGGTAGACTTTCAGGTGATGAAAAATGGTACTGTTGCAACCCAATGCTGCTGGGAAGACCATGGCTAAGGAGAGTTCATGCAAGAAACTACTGGAATGAAGGTTTCATGACACTTGGACGTGGTAGAGAGAGGGTGAAGATAAATGTGATCCCTCGACATCATAAGGCAAAACCTGTGGATTCAAGTGATGAAACTGATGATTGGACATCCTTTGATTACTCTAGTACCAGTGAAGTGGACACTGAAGATGAAGAAAGCGAGGTGGATGTTTCAGTCATGGATATCCTTCCAGTCACACCAACTCATGACCCCATAAAATTATCTGAAGAAGAAGTTGATGATCGTCTCCAACAAATAAAGATTGGTGATGTTGTGATGGAGAGTGAGAAGGAATCCTACCTCCAGCTCTTTCGAAGGTACATACACCTATTCACTTTTGATTACAAGGAACTCCGTCAAGTAAGTTGGGTAGAACATTGTATTGAGCTGGTAGATGGTGCTAAGCCCATAAAGCAAATGCCATATAGAATGAATCCTAATTTTTCCAAGACTGTAAAAGAAGAAATAGATAAGTTGCTTGATGCAGGATTCATATTTGCTGTGGAGAATTCAGAATGGGTTTCTCCCATTGTGATCTCAATAAAAAAGAATGGGAAGCTACGCATTTGTGTTGATTACAGGAAGCTCAATAAGGCAACAAAGAAGGATCATTACCCTCTTCCATTTTCAGATCAGATCTTGGACGAAGTAGCTGGCCAGGAGTGCTATAGTTTTGCTGATGGATATAGCGGCTACAACCAAGTTCGTATAGCAGAGAAAGATCAGCTGAAGACCACGTTCACCACTCCTTGGGGAACGTTTGCTTATAGAGTTATGCCTTTTGGGTTGTGTAATGCTCCAGCAACATTCCAGCATTTGATGAATAGGGTGTTCGAACCCTACATTGGGACCTTCATCAGAGTATTTCTGGATGATTTTTACATCTATGGGAGCAAGTTGGACCACCTGCACCAAATGGAGACAACATTTCAAAGGTTAGATGAAGCACAAGCCTCACTAAACCCTACAAAGTGTGTCTTTGGATGTTCTAAAGGTGTTTTGTTAGGGCATGTTGTATCCAAAGATGGTATTGGTACTGATCCTGATAAAGTTTCAAAAATCAAAGATTTACCATTTCCTCTTAATAGAAGTAAGTTGAGATCATTTTTAGGCCATGTGGGTTACTATAGAAGGTTCATCAAGAATTTCTCAAAGATTGCACAGCCACTAACCCAGTTCTTGAAGAAGGATGTTACTTATGAACCAGGAAATAAGGCGCATGAAGATTTTGGACAATTGAAGGAAGCCCTGGTGTCTTCACCTGTTTTGAAGAATCCAGATTGGAGCAAGCCATTCATTGTGTACACTGATGCCTCAGATGCAGCACTAGGAAGTACTTTGAGCCAAAAGGATGAAAATGGGAATGAACATCCAATTTACTTTGGGAGCAGACAAATGAGCAGTGCTGAGGTAAACTATACTGTAACTGAAAAAGAGGCTCTGGCTATCATTTTTGCTGTAAAGAAGTTTAGAAATTACTTGCTAGGGCAGAAATTTATAGTTGTAACAGATCATCAGGCTCTAAAATATATTGTCAATAAGCCTAACCCATCAGGGAGGATAGCAAGATGGATAATTTTGCTACAAGAGTTTGAATTTGATATTATAGATAGGCCAGGAAAGAAGCATGTCAATGCAGATGCACTCTCTCGAGCCTATGATGGTTTAGGATCATCTTGTGATGATGATGATTTCCCCGATGCAGCATTGTTATCCCTTGACACAATCCCTAGTGAATACATAGATATTTGGAATTATCTGAATGAATTCAAGTTTCCTGATGGTGCCAATGCAAAGACTAAGAGAAAGATTACTCAAGCCAGTCGTCCATATTCTATTCTGCATGGAGCATTATTTCGAATAGGACCTGATGGACAGTACAAGAGGGCAGTTGGACGTGATCAAGGAAAGGAGCTGCTAGAAGAATTCCACAATGGTACATGTGGAGGGCACTTCTCTGGACAACTTACAGCAAGAAGGATCTTGGATGCAGGTTATCACTGGCCCACTCTTTTTAAAGATTGTTATAATTATTGTAAGACATGTGATATTTGTCAAACACATGGTAACCGTAAGACTTCATCAGCTCCATTATGTCCTATTCTTCCCCTTGGTCCCTTTGAAAAGTGGGGAATAGACATTGTAGGTCCACTTCCAACTACATCACGCCAAAATAAGTATATTGTAGTTGCCACAGATTATTTAACCAAGTGGGTTGAAGCTAGGCCATTGAAAACAGCTTCCATGGATGAAGTGGCAAGGTTCATATATGAACGCATTGTCACCAGATTTGGTTGTCCATTAGAAATTGTAACAGATCAAGGAAGCCACTTCATTAATGAGGTGGTAGAAGCCCTAGTCAATAAGTTTTCTATTAAGCACAGGAAGGCAACAACATACAAGCCAAGCACAAATGGACAGGTGGAACGAACAAATTTTGTGCTGTGTCAAATTCTAGCAAAAGATGCAGCCTTGCAGGTACATAAATGGGATAAAAGGATTCATGCAGCATTGTGGGCATATAGGGCAACATCAAAGTCAGCAACAGGATACTCCCCATTTCAGTTGGCCTATGGCATTGATCCAGTTCTTCCTATTGAGTTTGATATTCCCACTGTGAGAGTTATGAAAAATGAAAGGATGGATGAAAGTGATTCAGTAAAAGAAAGGTTGGTACATCTTCATTTGCTAGAGGAAATGAGGGAAATAGCAAAGGATACAAGCCATAAGAAGAAAATGAAGCAGAAGGAATACTTTGATCAAAAGATCCGATGGTCTCCATTTCATGTGAATGACTTGGTCCTAGTATATGATTCCAGATACAAAAAAAGAAGACAGAGAAAATTTCTTCCAAAATGGATGGGGCCCTACAAAATAGCAGTTGTGCATGAAAATGGTACGTACCGACTGGAGGAATTGGATGGCACTCCCATTACGAAATGGGTCAACCACGACAAGTTGAAGATTTTCCAAGCACCAGAATAGTCTACTCCGAGGACGGAGTAGAAGCTAGGAAGGGGGAAGATGTCGACACTAAAATTTTCCTCCATAATTTCTATTTCATTAATGTATGTATTAGGAATAGGATGTTGTTAAGTATAATTAGTAGTAGCGTCTGATAGAAGATAATGGCGCCGTCAGTACGGTGTCGCCAATAATGTGGAGTATGGTAACAGTCAAAGTACAATAGGAATGTTGTAAAAAGTAAATATTTGTCGTAAGTGGTCCGGTAATGTTAAAATGTCAAAGTTTGGGTAATTAGAGAAGTAGGGTCTACATGATTAGGAATTAGAAATATTATATTGGTAATAAGGACAAGGAGTGAGGTCATAAATATTTTGTGTATTTTATTTGTAAAAAGTCTAAAAATGTGGAACCCATGTAAAATGATAAGGTTTATCTTATCTTAAGAGATAAGCTTACATGTACAGATAAGAGTTAAGGTATGGAATATGATTCGTCAGAGTGGATTTCTTATCCTATCTTAGAGATAGGATGGATAAGCCTGGAAGTTCTATAAATAGAGAGGCCACCCCCCTCATTTAGCATAGAAAGAAGTAGTGAGAAATATTGTAGGAAGTGTGCAAAGGAAGCCATCAGTTAAAGGTGTGTTGAAGAAGCCATCGAGAGGTGTAATTGTAAAGTTTCTCCCATAGTCTTGTTGAAGTACCTCATGGGTGAGATTGTAACAATTTCATGTTAATATTATAATTTACTTTGATATTTCAGATTTTTCATCATTCCGTCTTATCATAGTCGATGGTATTCTTGTGTTCGGTTGTTTTTTTGTTTCCAGATTACATCCACCAAACTAAAGGCTGTGCATTAGTAAATAATCATAGAACGAGGAGTTCCCAGTGAAGCATTATCATAGTGCCGGATTGGTGATGACAGAACACATTTTCTCATTTTATTTCTAGTTCAAGATCATAATTTTTTTTTTTATATTAAATACAACTTTGACACTCAATGGTGCATTAAACACAATGCAAGATGAGAACATTACAACTCCTAATGGATTAAAACTTTCAATGTGTTCTTTCAACCACTTAATTTACAAAATACAATTATACAAATCAGATTTGGGATATCCCATTTACAAGAGCTCCATTTTTATAATACAATTTCATGACACACGACAAAAGGAGGAAACAACACTAAAAGCTTTACAACACTTTCTCATTTCTTGGTCTCATACAAATATAACTCCATGCAAGACATCACTTTGAGCTCCTTCATTTTCTTCATTTTAAAATCATAAAAACAAGGAAGGGGGTGTAGGAAACACTAGCCTCCTAACCTTATTCCAATGAGAAGGAAAAGTCATCATTCTCATTGGCCCTTGAGCCCCAACAATGGAGAAATAGGGAATGTTTTCAACCAATGGGAAATTTTTACAAAGGATTCACATTAAATAAACTCATGCCAACAAAATATGCAACACATAGAAGAACAAAAACACCAATATTAACAATATGTAACTTTCCAACACAAAGGATTGAAAATCTAAGTCAAGGGAGAAGAGAAATATGAGAACCAACTCCTTTTTCCTCCCAAGTGGAATAGGTGTTTCACCCAATAGTCTCCATGTGAATATCACAAACCACTCAAAATATCCTTATCTCTCCCCATTTTTAAATATACAAAATGTAGCAATATTTTCCTTTTCTCTCCCGATAGGTGGAACACCCTAATCACACTCCGTCTATAATGAATGTCTCATAAATCCCTTTTCCCTCCCGAATGGTCCCATTCCATCTAACACACCATTATTAAGGTAAAAATCTATCTAATACCATGCAAGAACACATACATCCATTAACATTATCACACAACACACAAGAAATAAAATAAAATGCAAGGTATAGACCCTACCTTGCCATTCCACACCTTCAATCCTCAAGAAGCAATTTCAAGGATTTTTCAAGTCCATGAAAAATCCAAAAGCAATATCCCAAGCTCCCACATAAGTAACTCAATAAAATCCCCAAAAATATGAAAGTGTGCAATTAAACCAAGAAACCCCAAAAATCCAAAATAACACGCCTAAATAGAAAAAGAAGAGAGTATGGTGATGTGGCTCCATGTAGGATACCAGACCAATCTTCCTCCAATCCAACTCACCATGTTAACAAAAAAAACAAGACTTATAAATGGGTAGGTGAGGGTATGAGAAGTTACACACACAAACATCCACTCCATACTTCCAAAGGTCATAATAAAGAAGCTAAGTAAAAAGGTGACATTAATTATACCATTTTGATTAAAAAACACATCATGAGGACAAAATGTTTCCCCTTACTTTGTAAGTATGGTTGGTGGGTGAGTTTAATAGGTATGTGACAAGTATAACTTGTCTCACAAGCCTCCAAAAGTGTCTCCAAAGCCAAATTTCGATATTTTAAAATTGAGGTTGAGAACACAACTCCAAAATCAATAAAATCCATCTCAAATAAAAAATATAACAATGACTATCTACCAAAATTAATGTCCACATAGTATCATCCCAACTTAGTCTAAAGACATGATTAATTAAATAACAAGCACATTAATTAAGGATTATTAAATTGAGAATACATTACAATAAATAAATCACATGCACAACTAACTAAATAAAATGAAAGAGGTAAAAAACAACACCTAACCCATGGTCATATTTTAGGTGATCCCCATGGAAACCTCCTAAAAAAATCAATAAATAACACAAAAATAAACATGAACACATAGTTTCCAAGGTGACCCTATTGTAACATCGAATATTCCTTCATTTTGAGTCTCGTAGATCCTTCTTATTATCGTGATATGATTTCCTACAGCCAATTAAACAATACTCCTTTGGCATCAATGCCACATCAAATACATCAAGCGATAAAACACACACATACATATCATCGAATAATATCATACATGTAGTTATATTATCATCATCAGAATTAGGAATTTCCATTAATTATTTGCAATTACTGAACATCTTGATTTTGATAAGTCATAACATCAATAATATCATAAGGCCAGTCCAAACATCTCAATGTAATCATCATCATCAAGGATCTAAAACATCAATATATAACAAAGTAACATATCTATATCATAATCAAATATTGAAATGTCTATCCACAATATGAGTCATAACATATTAATAATTAAGATGTTCACACTAGCTATCAACATGCTTGCCCAAATATAATAATAATGTCCATGTCTCTAATCAACAATAATCAAAATAATAGTAAACTAAGTATCAAAGATGAGTGTGCATTAAACATTCTCCATCCAATCATTCGATAAAATATCTGAAACATTCCCAAAAGCCAGTAGGCTAGGTTGGGAGTCCTTCCTCCAAGAAACATTTTCATTCACCTTCTATTTAAATTTATGAAAAATCAAAAGCAATGTTATAAAAGGCATAAAAATTTCCTGCATCTAAAGCAAAATCCTTCATAATCAAGAGGTTGAGTCCATATCATATCCAAAACTTTGAATTCAATGGAAGCATATACATCAACAATGGTATCCAAATCCACCAAAATGCGAGCATAGGTAGTATGAATGTAAAGTTAAGTTTTATAATTAATAGAAAAGCACCTACCCGATGCATTAAAAAATCAAAATCAAACTCTTATCCCCTAAAAATGTAGTGGAAGATGAGGTAATCGAACCCAAAAAAACTTGACATTAAATATTTTAGTTATTGGATTTAAAGACATGAACCAAGGTTTTATAAGTAAGTGATGATTGTGTAGTTTTCATAACTTGGAGAATATAAAATCTCATTCTTAAACAACATTACATACCACAAAAAAAACCCTCTAGCACAGGGTACATTTCCACTTTACCTTCCATGAGTGGTCTCTAATCCATGGAAATATACGAGTGGAGAAGCGACATGCAGGAAAAAGCATATTGAAATAGAAAGTAAACCCTTGAATAGAGAAATACTTTTCAACATAAAACATCTCCCCAAAATAAAATGAAGGAGAGGTTTTGGTATCATTAAGTGGTTTATTGGACTGGCGGGATGGAACAAGGGTCACAACCACCACATTCAAAAAAGCATCACTACTTAAAATGGGCATGCTAATGCTGAATAGAGAAATCCCCAAAACAAACACTTTCTTGCACCCAATTTTCAGCTCAGGAATTAAGGGACAGATCCTAGATGTAGATTTAAAATAGTGACCTCCACCATTTGCAATGGATCAACCCCCAAAATTACCTTCATACAAATCATTATGTCCCTTGACTTGAACAAAATCATATCTACAAAAGGACAATCCTATCTTTGGAAGGGAAAGGATCTTACCCGATCCACCACCGACATCAATGCATACACTGATTTTTTGAATGTGGCCACTGCAGAGGATGCCACCAAGGACCTATGCACGAATCCACAAAAAAACCATACTCGATGGAAATAGATCTAGTGTTATGGTTAGGGAAAGAAATCATGGTAGAAGATGGGGAACAAATATGGAGAGTACGTGTAAAGTTTTCACTCTCAAAAATATTTTTTCAAAGAAAATATATCCACCAACACAACAATATTTTGAATAGCTAGGAAAACAAACTATGTCATGTAGGTGGACAAATGAAACTGATTATCCAACATATAAGGTAACATTTCCCTATCATTATGTATCTTTAACTACGACATCTATCTATATAAATAATGATGGGCTATTTTGTTAGCCGGTCCTGACCTCCTTTTCTAGCTTCATTACATTGAAATTTTTAATTTTTCAATAAATACACTATGTTTATCTAACAATAACAAAAATATTATGAATGTAAATCGTGACATTATATTTTTTAGTGCAATTCCTTACTTTTCTATTTGCATTAAATGGGTTACAATTAAATTGTTACAAATACTATAATTTTATTGACATTTGAAAACAAATATTATGTACATAAGACAATCAAATGAAAAAATGCTATATGCATATTTTGATCATGTAATGTGCATGTAGAGGAATGATATAATAATGAGATCCTATAAATTGGATAAACACACACCATAACAATAAAGTGACATAATGTACAATTTATAACCATGATTTTTTGGTATTCTCCCAATTAAATAACTTTAAAATTACATTCGACAACATTTAAATACCTCAAAAAAATATTTAGCTATAACAAATAAGTTATCATATCTAAGATTATATTTATTTGTTGTTGTAGTATCTGCTAATGAATCCCTTATTTGATACATAGAAAATGAATGACTGATGATAATAATTTTCCATTTCAGTACATCAAATTGAGTTTTGATTTACAGTATTATTTTATTGATTTTTCTTAAATTAATTTTTTCATCAAGGTTATTTCTAATAATAAATATAAAATATGGATCCATAAAAATATCGCTCCATCGATTATTAATTTTATTCAAGGTATTTAATCCACATTAACACTTTAATGAAAAAATCAAATTCCTAGTGATTCCTACACAATTATGATAAGGTAATTATGGTTCTCAGAGCATTATAGTAAAACTAAAAATATGTCAAATCAGATTATAATTAAATTCACATTGATAGAAACATAACCTATTTTTTTTCACGTACCAGATTCTATGCAAAAATTTTCAGTTCCATTTTTTTTAGTTGTCTTCACCTTGTTTTCTAAACATGCAAGTTAGTGTTTATTTTCAGTAATATTTGTGATATTGCAAAATAACATATATTCTTTTAAAATTGATCTAATAATTATTTATTAAAGCAAAAATTATAGAACTAATTATTAAATTTATTGATTTCGATGAAAGTGGCCCATTGTTATAGTACAACTACTTTTCAAATAAGTAGATAAAGCTCTAGTACACCATTAATTTAAAATTTCATTACAAAAAGTATAATAAATACCATTTATCACAAAAAATCACTTTAGACAACAAGTGTTCATTAATTAAGTATTTCAATATACAAGTTATGAACCTTTTGTTTACTATTACTTAATTTATTATATATTAAATACCTTAAAACATTTAATTCGTATAATGAAAATTTCACATACTCAATACCAAATATTTTATTTTAACGCATTATTTTATACTTCTTTTAATTTTCAAAATGAATAAATATAACACAAAATAAATCGAATCAATTGGTTTGAGTATGCTACAAGCCACAAATTAATAGTTTGCAATTAGTCATGAAAGAAATCCAATTCAGTACATGAGGGGTTCACTTTTTTGAAACAATGGTGATGAAGATAATGATAAATTTCAATCGGGTTCAAGATAAATATATTGCACATTACAATTGTTTAGGGACAAATATGTCATTGACATGGAAATTAATGTTCCCAGTAAACAAAATTCATTGATTCTATAATGAAAGGAAATGGAAGGATAGAGGAAAAAAAGGACATATATTATGTACGAACATTAATTGCTAGTAAGAAAACCTAAATATTCCACATAGAAATTTGTATTATGGGTTGTGTTAAATAATTATTTCTATAAATTAAAAAGGAAAGAAATCTCATAAACATCAATGTCGGAAATAGATAGTTTTTCCCCACATCCTTTTGCTATTTTTAGGAAAAGTAAAAAACATGTTTATTTTCTATGCATAGGTTAGTTTTAAATAGATGTCCCTATTTTTAAAATAAAACAAATAGCTTTTCTTTCATGGAAAAAATCATGCTCTACTTGTAGATGATAGTTTCTATTTTTAAGATGTTATATTTTTAGAGTTGAGTGTTCTATTGTTATATGAAAGGCCTCTATATAATAAAGGAAATTGTAAGTCTACACACAAAGATTATATTGAGATGAAGCTATGATAAGGAAGAAGATGTACAAACACAAATTGTATTGAGGTGAAGATTTAATAGGGAAGAAGATGTATACACACATATTGTATTGAGCTAAAGATTTGAAGTTCCTCTATATAATGGAGGAAATTGTAAGTGTATACACATATATTATATTGAGATGTGGCTCTGACAAGGAAGAAGATGTGCAAAAACATATTTTATTGAGTTGAAGATCTGACATGGAAGAATATATAAATGCACAAAAGTGCTAATTTGAATTTGTAATAATTTGTTTTATCAACAAAATACTTTATTTTATTTGGGTTGTTCATTGTTTTATTTGACTAATTTCTACAAATTGGTATTAAAAAATTGTTTATCAATAGGTTTGTAATTAACAACACGTTATGGCTTTTATATCTAGGATGCAGACACCACAATTTACAAGAAAGAATTCAAGATGACAGAGGTAGGTCTCGTGAACTATTTTTTGGGCATTGAAGTTCAACTATCATAAGTTGGAGATTTTATTTCACAAGGAAAGTATGTTATTGACGTTTTGAATAGATTTAACATGTCGAATTGTAATTTTATGTCAACACCATTTGTAGTAGGTTTCAAGTTAAGAAAATATGATAGAAAAACATTTGTGGATCCAAAATCATTCAAAAGGCTAGTTCGAAGTATCATGTATGTGACGACCATAAGGCCTGATATTATGTATGGTGTGATCCTCATCTTAAGCTGGAAATGGGATTTTGATGTATGTATGTGGAACTAAAAATCAAGGAATTTTGTATACCACATTAGATGAGTTCAAACTCATATGTTATATCGACTGTGACAATGTCGAAAGCAGAGATGACAGAAAAGTCAGATCCAGATATGTTTTTCAATTTACAATAGGATTGGTTTCATAGACATCAAATAAGCAACCCATAGTCTTATTATCTTAAACAGAAGAAGAGTATGTAACAATAATAAGACTAACATGTCAAGCTATGTGGAAGAGAAGAGTGTTGAAAGATTTGAGGAAAAATCAAGAGGAAACTACACATATTTTTGTGACAACTCAACAATAATATTATCTAAAAATCATATTCTTTAGAAGAGGATAAATCATATAGACACGAGGTATCACTTCATCAAGGATTTGGTCTACAATAATGAAATTTGTCTTCAATTTTACACATGTGAAGATCAATTTGCTTATATTTTTACGAAAGCTTGTGGAAGGGAAGTTTTTGAGTATTTGAGAATTTGTTTAGGAGTTTTTGATATATAATATTTCAGTTCTAGAAATGTACACTAAGCTCCATAATAATAAATGTTTGAAGTTCAAAATTTAAGGGGAATGGTAGAAATAGATCATTTCCCTCACTTTTGTTATTTTTAGGAAAAACGAAAAGCAAGTTGTTTTTCCATGCATAGGCTGGTTTTAATTAGATGTCCCTATTTTGAGGAGAAAATAAAATAAAACATTTTAGCTTTATATGTTTGAACAAAATCCTGCACTATTTGTAGATGATACTTCTATTTTTTAAATTGTGTTTTTTATTGTTAGATGACATCTCTCTACATAATGGAGGTAATTGTAAGTGTACACACACAAATTCTATTGATCTGAAGCTCTGAAATGGAAGAAGTTGTATACACACATATTGTATTGAGTTGAAGATTTGACAGGGAAGAATATGTACACACACATATTGTACTCAGTTGAAGCTTTGATAGGGATGAAGATACACACACAATTTTTATTGAGTTGAAGATTTGACAAGGAAGAAAATATGTATGCATAAAAGTGTTGATTTGAGCTAGGAATAATTTTTTTATCCACAATATTGTTTATTTTATTTCCATTTTTCATTATTTTATTTTCCTAATTTCTTCAGTCAATCAACAAGAGAAGCCATTTCATTTGTGTAGCTTGATATTTTATTGAATTCTTAATTTCTTTAGGAACATGTGCATTAAATTATCTTCAATATATGTATTATTATTGGATGTGCTTAGGCCTTCGAGGGTTTTTCTTCCATAATTTGTAGTTTCATCATATAATTTGAAATATTTTCAATTAAATAAAATTAAAATTGTTTTGTTTGTGGACATTTAAAATTACCTTTTTAATTGTTTAAGGATATATAATTCATGTCTAGACAACCTCAAAAATCTTTATTCTATGTTTACATGTGGTTATTGTATTATTGTTACTGGGTAGAACTATTTTAGAAATTATTCTATTTTCACCTTGTATTTGTTTTCCTTTCATAGCATTTCATACTCCTTCTCAAGGTATGCTTGTGATATCGTTAAAAACATGTTCTTTGTGTAGTGCCCACTACTCTTCAACATTGATCTTACTATGATTTTTGCTTACTTTGGTTTCGAGCCATAGACATTGTTATCCTATTTGATTAGTAGATAACGATAGATGGACATTACTATATTTGATTAGCCTATTTGATAGACAATATCGATGTTTTAGAACTTTGACATGATGTGACTTATATGATGGATTACATGCATGGATTGCCATATCAATATTTGACGATCTAGAGTTACTACTTTATATATGTACTGACACATTGGATTCTGATACATTAATTTTGTTAGATGATTTACTTAGTCTTGTGATCTTATTGCTAATTGATGAAATGATAGAATCGAAATATTTGAAATCATGAAGAATTGGTGAAATCATTGTATTTTAGTGATGATTTAGTTATTTTATTTGATGATGAAAATTGATATGAATATGTATGTTTTATTATTTTTATGTCATTGATATGGCCATGAGGCCAGAGAAGTATTGTTTAGATTTTGTAGAAAATTGTAACAAAACAAACAAAATGGGATAGTCAACCAACAATGAAAGAATTTTACGTATTGGCAACAAGTCACTTTGGCAACTTGTGTTTTGTGTATGTTGTTATGTTGTTATTAAATTGATAGGAGGGTCCCAATTGGGGGGTGGCCTCAAATGTGAATTTGGGTAAATGTGTTGTTTTTCGTTTTGTTATAATTTTTATTTTGTGAGTATGTGATTTATTTTAGTAATGTGATTCACTTTATTATTGTTGTTAATGTGCTCTTATCTAGGTTAGTTAATCTTGTTAATTATGGTAATTAAGAATGTGACAAAAGGGGTGATAAATTTGGTAAATGTTTCTTGATTTACTTTGAATTTGAAATGATTACATTGATTTTAGGAGTTGTTTACTCTCCCTTGCATGTCAAATTCTGATTTGGGATTTTAGGCTATTTTTAGAGGCTTGTGGGACAAATTAAGCTTGTCCCACACCTCTTAAAGTCACCCACCCACTATACCTATTATGTGAGGGAATTATTTTAGAATTTCTTGTGTGTTTTAAAGGAGAAAAAAAGAAATTAATTTTAATTATATTACAAGATTCTTTAACTATGTCATTTTGTGGGAAAGAGATTGTTTCTGAAAGAGGTTTTTTATTTCTTCAACCACCAATTTATTAAGCTTTGGGTTTGGGGTTTGACCATATGATGTGGACTCGAGGATAAGTGATGTGGCATCCTACATGGAGCCACATCACACTCATATTTCCCTTTTTCTATTTATTTGAGTTTGTTTGATGATTTTTGGGTTACACGTTTCTTTTTCATTTCTTACATTTTGGAGGAGATTTATTTTGGAGTTCTTGTTGGAAGCTTGGGAGTTGATTTGTGCTTGATTGGGACATGGAAAATATTGGTGCTTGGGCTTGTGATCGGATACTCTTGCAATGGAAAGGTAGGGACTTTACCCATGTATTTGTATTTCTCTTTTGTTGTGCAAATGTTTATAAATGGATGATTATTGAATGTTTTCTATTTTGGGAATAGAATGGCCTTTAGGTTGTGTAGGAGAAAGAAAATTTGGATATTTGGGAGGCATATGAGTATTGTTGTATATCTTGGGAGGGATTTGGGCTAGGGTGGCCTACATTTGTAGATAAGTGAAATTTATGCTTATATTGTATGTCTTATTGAGGGAGGCATGGGAGTTGAGGGAGGCATATGTATTTTTAGGGAGGCATAAGAGTTTTGAGGGAGACATAAGAATATTAGTTCTATGTGATTTGAGTTTCTTGGATTATTTAAGGTGAGAAATCCACCCCTTTAGGAGGCATAAGTTAATCCACATGTGTCAATTCTCTCACTTGGCTTGATATTGAGCCTTTGTGTTTGGGAAAATGGTGTGTGTGTGGTTACTTTGCATTGTTATTTTTGCGTTAAAGAAACTAGTATGAACGATTGTTATGGAAGCAATGTAAATGTTTCCTTGGTTTCCTTATACCTCTTATTTCTTCATTTTTGGGGCTCGAGGGCCAATGACGAGGAAGACTTCTCCTTCTCATTGGATTATTGGTTGGGTGGAGAGTATTGCCTATTCCCCTATTTTATTGTTTTGTTGGATATTAAAGAAAATGGTGGAGATCAAGTGGCATTTTGGGACATTGTTGCATTTTGAGGAAGACATGGAGAAATTCTACTCATGTAAAATATTTTTCATGTTGTTTCCACTTTTTTGGAGGGATTTTGTAACTTTAATTTTAAAGCTTCATATTCTTGTAAAAGTATTTTGTAAAATTAATTTTTATTGGATATTCAAGAAGTACTCACGTTGGAAAGGAGGCATGTGAAGTTGAATCTTGTTGTTATAATACCTCCTCTAACTTGTTTAGTTTATCAAGATTGTACTAGATGTAAACTTGTATTTAATGGTTTAGTTCTTGTAAAATGAAACTATCGAGTCTTGTATTATTTAGATGAAGTGAAAACCTTGAAATGGTTTTGGAAATGAAAATGAAGCTCTCCCAATCTATGCTTATACTTAGGGGTTGTGTAGTACCCACTTCCCTTTGACACCTTTTGTTATTGATTATGATACTGTCAACTATACTTATGGATGTTATTATAAATTTTGTTATGGCATGATGCTTGATGTTAGAGATCATGGACTATTGTTGATTTCGATTCACATATGATGCATGTGGATTATTGGAGACATTTTATATTGATGTTGTTATGATGTTGACATGGTTATATGTGTGTGTGTGTGTGTGTGTGTGTGTGTGTGTGTGTGTGTTTAGACATGTGTTATTTCTTCATATTGAGTATACCTAGAAAATTTAATTAATCTTTTGATCATATGATTGAGGATGAAATTGTAACGGAGATTGTTGCTTTCCTAGATGATGTTTGATTTTTATATATAGATAATTTGGAGTTATATTGTATATTTGTTTTGGATGAATTGATGCGGCCACAAGGCTAAAGGAGGTATTCATATTTTACAGGTAAAAATGTCACAACAAACATTGGGGGATTGAAGACCAACCACATTGGAATTCTAGATGAATTCAACAAGGGTCACCATGATAACATGTATTTGTTTGTGTGTGTGTATGAATTGATGTTAGGGGTCCCATGGGGGGGAACTACCTTTGAATGTGAAAAAGGGGTTATGTCTATTCTTTTATTTTTTTCCTTTTGTTTAATTTTGGTATGTGGTTTTTAGTGATGTATTTTCCCTTTCATTATTTATTTAATTAGTGTCAAGATTAGTGAGTAATCATGTTGTTAAATTAAATTAAAATGGGTCAAAAGAATGAATTTATTAGAGATGATGGCTCTTGGATTATGTGTTCTAAGTAATGTGTAAGTAGCATTGAGTGTGAAACACTCCACTTTCCTTTTGAAATTCGGATCTGTCCTTAGGGGCTGATTTTTGAGGCTTTTGGGACAAGTTAAACTCATCCCACACCTCTTAAATTATTAGACCAACCCTAACTATGGCTTGAGGAGTCAAAAATAGGCCTCATTATGTATTTTGGGAAGGAAAGTTGTAAGTTATTATTGCACCTTCTTGCATGAAATTAATTTTGGTCCTTGGGGTGTGGACTTTGATTGTGTGTAAGTAAAAGGTCAATTCTTCACCTACCTTTTTAATTGTGCTTTGGAGATTGAAGTTGACTTATGAGGTGGAGTATAGGATGAGTGATGTCGCATCCTACATGGAGTCACCTCATCCTCCTCTCTCCCTTTTCTATTTATTCAAATTCTTTTGCTGTTTTGGGGGTTACGTCATGTTGGTATGGGAATCTTGCAATTGGAGAGAGTTAGAGATTTTTTGAATGCTTGTGGATTTTTTGGTGCTTCAGACTGTTTGGATTTGAATAAGCTTTCCTTTTAACTTGTGGATTAAGCTCTATCATGGAGAGGTGGGAGCTTCACTCTTGTCAAAAGGTTTTCTTTATGTATTGTGCTTATGTGAATGTTTTTAAATGTTTGGTATGTTTGTTGGTTGGTTGGGTAGATTTCCTAGGTGTGGTGTAGGAGAAGACTATGGGGATATTTTTTGTGGGGAGGCATAAGAGTTATTTGTGGAGGGAGTCAGGGTTGAATGTTCCACCTTGGTTAAAAAATATCTTGCATTTATTACTCTTTGGGGGAGGCATAAGATAATGGGGAGGCATAAGAGTATGTAGGGGGGTTTGAGATGAATATTTTGGAGGATTTCAAGGTGGTCACCCATTCCCCATTGGGATGTATAATTATCTTCCCCCACATATCTCTATCTTTTGGCCTTTGTGTGATGAGGCCTTGTATATTTTGTTACTGTCCTTCTTGGGATTGTAACTACATTTTATTTTGTATTGTGATATGATTGTTAAATATGTTGTGTTGTGAAATCTTGTCTTATTGCCATGATTTGAATCCATTTCCTATTGTAATGTAGTTAGGGCTCAAGGGCCAATGAGGAGAATGGCTTCTCCTCTTCATTGGAATTCTTGGTTGGGTGGAGAGTGTTGCCTCTCCCTCTATTTGTTGTGACCAAATGAAACATGGTGGATACCTTGTTGATGTTCTTGGAGCTAGGTATAAAGACAAATTTTACAGTTCTCCTTGGGTTCCTTATTTTAAAATTTCCCACTTTAAGTGGATGACTTGTAATAATATTTGTAGTGAAAAGTTTCTCTGTTTTAAGATATGAAAGTTGTATTGGAATGTGAAAAGGGACGAGAAAGATTTATTTGGTATATTTTGGAAAAAAAAAAAGTGTAAAAGGAATTATTTCATTTAATTGGAATTGATTTACTTTCCATCAAAATGGTGTTACTCTTGGTTGAAATCTATTGTTGGCATTTTTTTTTCAAACTCTCTGTCTGAAGGTTGGAAAAGTCTGTGTTATTTGACATGCATGTTTTAAATAAAAATAGAATTGAATTCTTGTTTTTCACATAATGAAGTAGAGTTAAACATTGTAAAATTTGAATAAATTAACTTAAATGTTTAGAGTATGGAAAATGAAGGATATCAATTCTAACTTGTAAATGTCTAGATTTCATTTAGACCCATTGTAAGACCTGCAAATAAATATATGAAAAACATAAAGAGTACCCTGTAACAATGGAAGAAAAGATAAAATATTAAAATGAACTAAGGATGATCAAAACACATTCCAAAATAGTTTGAATTTCCCTTACAATTTACACAGTTCATCTTTAATCGGACAAGAGGGAAAATAATGCAATTTCACAGGAAAGAAAGAAAATTCATATTTGAATACTAAACCATTAATATTTTATCCTTGCAATCCATTTGAAATCCTTCAATTTGAACTCTCTATTTCTGTTTGACATGTTGAAAATGAAATAATGGCGGATCGAATGAAGTCAGGTAGTTGAAAAAGTTTAATTCACGTTTTAATGGTAGGAAATATGTTTTAGTCAAATCCACCTACTTAATTTTTTCAAAAATAATTTTTATGTTTCCTATGTAAAGAGGAGTTTGAGCCCTTTCCAAAAAGTCATCATTTTCCCAAATCTGAGCTTCCACTCAAAAGTTATGCCCATTTGCACTTTTTGTTTGCAAAAATTTACTTTTGCCAAATTCCTCCAAAGCTCCGCAGCCCCACCAATTTGATTTTGGAAAAAAACCTCCATAGGTTCGCAAGCCCATATCTTCAAAATTTTATTTTTGCAAAATTAATGTAAAATATTAAGTTTCCCCACCAGTCTGCTTCCCTACCTGTCACTGTAGGTCTGACACGTGGCTTCTTCAGGTGTCGGTCAAGGGACAGATTATTTTAGACCTTATCACCTTTGGAAAAGATTAGAAAAAATTCCTATGTTTCCCTGCTGGCCCACATTTCCGTAGGTCACTATTGGACTGACACATGGCTTTTTTAGGTGTCAGTGGAGACGCAAGTTATTTTTAACCTTCGCGCTTTTTAACAAAAAAGCCAATATTTCTAAGTTTTCCCTGATGGTCCGCTTCCCCAATTGAAATTTTTGGGCAGGGCACGTGGCATCCCTGGGAATTAGCAGAGGTGTGGCTCATTTTTAAAAAAATTTCCCTTTCAACAAAAAATCTAAAAATCCTAAATGCCTCTGGTGACCCGCCTTCCCGCATTGGCTTAAAAATGTGCCACGTGTCCCTTATGGCTTGGGAAAAAAATTCTTCTTTTAGCGCGAAGCCCCACTGTAGGCTCGTGGGTGCATAGGTGTCACTTGTGCTTTTTACCAAAAGTGTAAAGTGCCAAATGTCTCCCCAGGTCCGCCAGCCCGAAACCTTCCCCTGGTGAAAAGTCTTCCCTGGGCCCGCAAGCCCGCCTTATGGAAAAATTCTTCCCCAGGCCCACAGGCCTACCTTTGGGGAAACTTTTCTTACCTAGGCCGGTAGGCCTGCCTTTTCAAAAAAAAATTGACCCAGGCCCACAAACCCGCCTTTGGGAAAAATTTCCTCCCTAGGCTCACCACGATGTAACTTAAGAAAATTGAGGAGTTAGGAGGATTTCTTTATATCGTTGGAAAGGGGAAGAAATTTCCTATCTAATGGAAATGTTTTCAAGAAACCTTAAGTGCATTAAATATGTGAAAAATCAGGTTGAAGAGAAAGGATGAGTCTGAGAGTGGGTAAGTGGGAGATTACCCCTTTTTAACTTAAATGTGTACTTCTAAAGCATGTGTTGACCTTTGTAAGGGTTCACATTAGGGGATAAGAGAATGTTTTTCTAACCCATGTAAATAAGAACCTTGGTTATTGTTTAGACCTAGTGAAATTAAAAACCTTGGGCGTTTAATTTCTTTGGCCCCTTTGACCCTCAAAAATTAATTAAGGAGTATTTAACTATAATGTTAATTTAATTATTTATTAAATTAACATCTAAGATAAATATAACTATATTTGTATCAATTATACTCATTAATTTTGTAATGTGGATCTAATGTTTGTTACAATAGGAAATTTTAATTTATTAAAATATAATTGACTTTCAATCCTTACTGTGGCAATTGTTGCTTGAAGCCTGGTAGTGGTTACGCTTTTCAAAAAAAAGAAAAAAATATTCCATAATTTTTATATATAAACCTAGGTTGTTCTTGAGTCTCGAGTGGTTGTTTTAGCGAGCATTACAGGTTGTATTGTAAATATAATTTAAAAGAAATGGATTTATTGAATGGTGAGTGTATGTTGAAAAATGTACTTGTTTTCTTGCAATGGATGTCATTTACTCTACTATGAAAGGAAGGAAATATTTTCTTATTTTATTGTAAAAGTTAGCACTTTGAAATGTTGACGATTTTAGCCAAATATAATACAAAGTTATAAGAAAAAGGGAAACAAACATTTTGTGCTATAAATAATGAATATATCCTCTTCATTAGTTGTATTGGGTTGGATATGAAAAGACATTAGTTTCACTATATCACCTATAAATAAATAGATAGAAATTTTTACAATCTTCTTGTATATATTTCACTATATAACTGAATCTGAGTGAATGTTTAAATTATAATAGAACAAATTTTACCATGTTAATCATATATATATATATATATATATATATATATATATATATATATATATATAGTAATTATATATAGATTTAACCAAATTATTATATAATGTTACACACACACATATAATATATATATAAATCCATATACTATAGATATATGTGTATTATATATATATATATATATAATGAAATTTATAATAAAATATTATATTAAAATGAGTCTGAATGGCATAATTCCAACTTTTTTAATAAAAGGGAATATTTATAATTAGAAGTTGTTAAGGCCGAATGTATGCTACCCATGGTACACGTATATATAAAACAAAAGCTGGGGGGGAGGGCACCACTCCCACCCCCCAACCCATATATATTATATGGGGTGGGGGATGGGGTTGGCGCCCTCCCGCCCCAAACTTATAAAACTGCCACTATTTTAGACATGGCTTTATCAAACAAACATCAACCTATATAATGTTTACCCTGTGCATTATAATGTATATGTGGCCAACACCCTTTATTATATAAAACAATGCAATTCAATATATATATATATATATATATATATATATATATATACTCAAAACACCTGTGTATATATCACCATGTAAACAAGAAATAAAAATGTGGCAAAAATTCCCTTACCCAAATAGGGTAAATTCAAAAAAAAATTATACATATAACAAATAATAAGATGACCAAACCCTAGGAGAGGGATACAAATGAAAATAAGCAAGTAAAATGTGTTTATCTATCCATGAACTTGATTAACCTTCTATGGCGTCGATCCTCCTCTTTCTCTCAAACTTGCAAAGTGAAAAAGAGAAAATAGGGTAAAAGAAATTAATAAGAACCCCTCATAAGGTTAGGGTTAGATTGAATACCTAAAATCCAAGGGATCTAAATGGATCAATATAAAGGTAGGGAATCAATCCTACATTTGTTAGATGAGGATATTTTTGTGGGAATATGTTTTTAAATTAAATTTATGTGTAATTTCTAAAGGGGGCCACTTAGTACTTTGGTGTTTCAAGTTAAAATGTAACCTTCTTGGTACGGTTTAGAAAATGATCAAATGACATTAAACTATAGAATTTAAATAATGACTTTGTGAATAGATATTAAAGTTAACAACTTAAGGGGATTAATTTAATTAAGAGCCATTATTTAAAAAAATTGGAATATGGTTATAAATTGAATATGGGAAATAAATTTAAATAGAAAACAATGATTAATGGATACATCACTAGATGATTATAACTAGAAATATCTTTGGGAGTTGATTAATAATATTTAATTATTAATCTAAGTTGGATCAACCTAATGTAATATAGAAAATTATAGATAGAACTTACATAAATGCACTCTAGGATTAATACCCTTGCAATAAAAAACATATTCCTTAATTTTCTTAACTAATTATTGGGTTCTTATCTTGGGTTTTGTGTGGGAAAAATGTGGTCATTACACTTGGTATCAGAGACATGGTTTCAATTTTTGGACCCTAGGAAACACTTCTGGACACACCAACCATTTAGTAAAACTAATATTAGGACACTTGAAACTATGGAATTCAAAATAATAATAACAATAATGAAATGTGTTTGGATTGTTGCATTCTCCTGAGTGGGTGTCTTGTCAAACCCGATTTATAGGGAAATGTTAAATTTAGTTTGATATTATTGTGAACTTCTTGATTGATAGAAACTTGGTTCCTTGTGGATATTTTGGTTATTGGGTTACTATCTTTTTTTCCAGGATGTATGGTGTGTTGACCTCGTAGATACCCTCCCTTATTCGAAGTGTTATTTTGTGTGGTTCAACTCTTGAGGATTAGTGCTAGAGGTAACATTTATGGTTTCCTTGGGATAATCTTCCCCTTGTTGTTTTGATAATGGGGTTGAGGGTACTGTTGACAATTTTTGCACTTGTGCAAAAATGGGCAACTCAAAACTTCATTACAATGGACAAGCTTTGGTGAAGTATACCTAAGCTAAGGGATTTACGTCAGATTATTTTTGTTATTGCTGATTTGTGAAAGAGATTAAGTGAAATCTGCAGCTATGTGTGCTGTTACAAAATGTAACAACTCACATAGTCTGCAATCTCACAAATATCCTTAGTAAGAGAACACAAGCCCCGAAGGACAGTTGTGTTATCCTGATGAAGACACCAGATTGTAGAATATGTAAGGTGTATAGTTTTGGAACAATAGACATAGTGGCAGTTTTCAGACAATCAGATTCATGGTTATTATCTTGATGCCTATCAGTTTTATTGCTCTATGTTCATTAAGGTTGTTATGATTTATAAGTTTGCATTTACCTATGCTGCCATAAAAGATTACAATTGACTCCTTTCCTGCTACTTCCATCAAGAAAATATTGACAACAAATAGTGACAATAATGTCCAAATGGAGATAGCAGAAAGGAGTCAAAACGAAGAATGGAAGCTAAGATAATCACACAGCTTACAAAGAGACACATTTCATTCAATGATTATCCACTGGAGTTATAGGTATTCACTTCAAGTTATCCCTTATGTTAATTCATTTTATTGAGATATTGAGTTGCCTACATCATTGTACAATCAAAAGAAAACTGAATGCAGAAAGAGATAATCAACTCATTATTTCAATTTAATGCTTTATTCATAAGAGATCATAAGCTTTCCCACACAAGCCAGTGGGATATGACTAAGTGACTCATCATATACATGGAAATGAGAATACCGCATGTGCTAAAGAACAAGAGTAGAGGAGTAAAAAGGAACCCATCATTTCCTTTTTCTGTCTTCTGTCTCCACTCCTCAGCCTTTCCATCTCCATCTCAACTCCTCCATCTTCCACTTCCATCTCCATTTCTTAACACCTGCAAGACAAGAGAAGCATCTATCAAATTGAGCTCAGGGTACAATGTTATTCCAATACTCATGTTCTAAAGCAAATACAAATTCTGAATTCGAAGTATCTAATGGTACTTAAAAGAAAGAGGTACAGAAACACATGGCACAGGAAAACAAAGAAATACAGATGAGCTAGCAACAAGGAAGAGGTAGAATTTCATAAAGTAAATGAGTGGTAAGAGAAAATCAAAGAAGCTAAGGATTGGGTTAGAAAGGGCAGAATCTGAAGTAGTTGGAAAAGAAACAAATGTGAAAAATAACACATGAAGGAAGTTGGAAAAAAACTTGCAGAAGAAGGAAGCAAGAAGAAATAAACCACATGGATACAAGAGAGGCCAAAAAGCCTATTTATTTCTAATTTATTTATGAGTTTTGCAGGAACAGGTTGCAACATAGAATGAAAATCAGTCTAACTGGTTAAGAAGGAAGCAATTACTGAATGAGGATAAAATATCATTTTCAGATGATTTGCAGGAAGCATCAAGCATTAGAATGGGTCAAGAAAGACATATTTTACAAATCAGGATTAAAAATCTGAAAAGGGAGAGAGAAAACAAGATTTTTGGAAAATTTTTCCAGAGTCTCCCCTTGTAAAATTGACTTTTGATTTAAAACAGAATTGAAATACATGACTTTTAAGCTACTACATGCTTTCTAAACTATCTGAGCTTCAAAAGGAATAAAAAAAGTCAAGAAAAGTACATGTTTCATCACTTCTAAGTTGATATCATGATCAAATGAAACATACAGAAGTTGTGATGAATCAAGTAAAGCCAGCATGGACAGCTTCATTCAAGTGATCAGACAAGCAAGAGAGATTTCATATCCTTTTAGAAATGGTCAAATCATAAGAATCTAGAGAGAGAAGGATTCTGGAAATTTTTTTCCAGAGTTTCCCCTTGCAAAATGGACTTTTCCAGAAAAACAGAAATGCTATTTTAATCCAAAATTAAAATACAATTTCTACTATAACTTCAAAAAAGGAAATTATGTATTTTCTTCATTTTCTAAAAAGGAACATCTATTTCATTATACAGAATGGAATGCTATCATCTTTACATCAAAGGAGCAGCCTATAGCTTCTAGAAAATCTTTCTGAATGGAAATGTTAAAGCTATAGGTGCAATGGAAGATCATAAATAGTTAAACTTATAACACTATGCTTTCCAGAAACTCTTCAACTAACAACTACTGCAAGCAGAAGGTACAAGATCCATTCCAAGTCTACATGAAGATGGAGTTCTATCATTACAGAAAAGGAAATGAATCACAAGAGAAGTGAAATGCTAACGTTAAGTATTCATCTACAGTTATAGCTCAACAATATCCAATAAACATTTCCAAATACCATTACAGGTCTGCAAAGAAGTATCATAAAAAAACAATGCTAAGAAGTGAAGTTCTCTCACTACATCTTCAAAAATGAGTTCAGCAAGTCAAGCATGTATCTAGAGGGAAGAAACTACTCAATAAACAAATCACTTTTGCCTCTACAGAAAGAAGGAAGGGTTCATAAATTACAAATATGCATCTATCATAGGAAGATGAAATGAAACAGAGCTCGTGTATCAGAGATGAAAAATAAAACAGTCAACTTCAAGTACTGTATTGTACTAAGTTTACAAAGTGCTTAGTTCATCAAAAATGCATAGAAAGGAGCTATTAACGAGTTTTTAATGAAGGGTCAAAGCTCAAAGGACACATGAAGGAAAAGACTAACCCAGTCTATTTTTAGGAATATTTCAACTTGATTTTTCCATATTTGTGTTACAAAAATAAAACCTAAGTTCGAAAGCAGTTATCAGAAAAGGGTAAAGAACTTACCAAGGTGACCACGAATGAAACAAGAAAACAAGAAAATGATGGCAATTTCCCTCTGAGGCTTGTTAGCTTGACAACTATCAAGATCATGCAGAACCAGACAGAAAACCAGAAAGAATCTAGAGATTCATCATTCCACTGAAGAAGTCACAAAGCATAGAAATAGATCCAAATGATCTTCAGATCATATACAAAGAGGAAAAGGTTGAGCTACAGGATCAAAAAACTCCCTCAATACAAATACCTCTAGGTTTGTGAAAAATAAGGCTATAGTCAAGTACAACCATGGCATGCAAACACAATAACGAATTTACAGGAGTCGAAGATCTCCAAATCTCCATGCCATTCATCAAAATTACAGAGTGAGCAAAAATTTTTCCAGGGCTTCAGTCCTACAAAATGAAAAACCAAATGAAATGACCAAGTGTGAAGCCCAAGTGTATAAACCTTCCATCGAACTAGAGGTTCACCTCAAAACCATAACTCATGGTTAGAGGATCACTCATTCACCAAATTCCAAGTGGAGGATCGAATGAGATCAACAAACACATCTTTTGCAAGTGATAAGCCCAGGTTAACTTCACTGACCGGAATAAATTCTCAAGCTAAACCCTAACTCATGGTTAGAAGATCAACGGTGGCAGAGAAACCAAGGATCAAAGATCAAGGGCCATTAGTGCTCTACAAAATCCAAGCCATACTACCAATGGTTAGGGTTACCACCGGGAGCAAAGATCTGCAAGGGTTGAGTCATCATGGAGAGGGGCCATGCCCACGTGGACAGTCAAAGCTTAATCATTCAGACTATCCAAACAGTTTTAAACTATCCATGCCTAAAGCCCAACCATCAAAGACATCATTATATATGCCAAAAGTCCTGAAAAGGCAATGTTTCTATTATGTGCCAAAAGAAGAAGGGTGGTAAATAATATAACATGGTGGTTTAGGCAAAGGGTGGTCCCCTTTTATCAAAACACATGCAAATTTCTAAGTCCACAAAGGTGGCAGCATCCAAAATTTCAAACAAACCAAGGTGGTCCCCACATGGGGTGTTTTTAAACCAAAATTTACGAAGTGTCACTCATGTGACCATCCAGAAAAGTGGAGGAAATCAGAGCATGTATACATTGGAGGTGTCACCCACTTCATTTTTAATTGTGCAAATATTGCTAAAGGTTGCATCCTTTTACCTACACACAGGAGATGATATTTTGCATGCCTCCACAACAGGACAGAACAAAGAAGATGACTGAATTTGCATGTGCAAAGAAAGAAGACTTGCCTAGCAAGCAATTTGTAATTTTAGCAAATTTTCACCTTTCTTTCTTAAAAATAGAATAGTCAACTTCAGTTTGACTATATTGTATCTAAGGCTGATAATGCCTATTTTCATTACATGCTCTAGTTTGTATTATTTTATTCCTTTATTTAAGGGATAAAATTAGGACACATGGGTGAGTACAACCTTTAGTCTATTTTTAGGAAGGGGGTGAACTTTTGCTATATATTGTGTGCTCTTGCAAAGCACAAAGGGGAGGGATTTTTCAGATATTTTTCCCAGAAGAAATTTTGATATGAGTACTGAAGCAATTTCTGTCAGTTTTACCCTCTGAGTGTTGAATTACTCTTGCCTTTCCAAGTTATTCTGCAGTCTTGTGTATGCCAGTATTAATCTTGTGAATCAATATTCCCTGATTAGTCACTTTACCCTGTTGCAGATCTACTATTTTCTGCTAAATTTTATTGTGCATGTTAGCTTACTAGTGTTGTTGTGATTCTCCCTTAGTACAAATTAAGTGTTTTTTTTCCCTTACATTTTGCAGAAAGTACAAATTGGTTCGTGCACACAAAGAATTCTTCACAAGTCAGTTGTGTATTTCACTCAAGTCAAGTTCTTTATTCAAATTTGGTGTATCACCTTTAGCAATTATTTCATTTTTAGTCACTTCCTAACCCTAAAACTCCCAGAAAGCAATCTAGTGAACACCAATAAGGAACCGGCCTTTTAACCCCAGAGGTTCACCTCAAAATAGGTATACCCACAGACCTGAGGTGTCCCCATTGTATCTACAAGAGAGAGAGAGATCTTTTGCAGACTTAGAACACCTGTTGCCATCTCTCTGTCGGGTGCACTTTCAAGAGATAACAGTTTTTGGCATGCCTGGTGGGACCATGAATCAGATTTGCATGCAAATTTTAGATTCTAGAGCAGATCAAAAGCAGATTTACAGCGAATAAAAGTTACTTTTGGGAGCAAAGCTGCAGCAAATTAATTCTAAAGATTCTATGATCTTTTGGTGACTCTGTAAAGCTGATTTCAGACCAGTATTGCAGCATGTTCCATGCCTAAAGTAACTACAAGATCATCAGGTAAGAGGTATTCCTCCTGAGTTTGTTTCTTTACCTTTGAAATCTGCTAGAAGAAGAAGGGTTGGTAATACTTTGCCTTATAATAGACCTGGTTTTGAAAACCCTCCTGATATTCCTTCACCATGAATAAATTTTTCAATCAATATCCCAGTTTTTCCAATGGCTATTCAACCACCCAGAAATTTTGCAGCCTTTACTAATGGTAGCCCATTAGTAATTACAGTGTATCATGACATTCCTAATGCTGCTCTGAAAAGTCTGCCATCATTTACCAGTGAAAATCAAGTTACACCAACTGAACACATCAAAGATGTTGCAGCCATATGTGTAGTCCACAATATTACTCATGAAGATGTAGCTTTAAGACTTTTAGCTGCATCTTTTAAAGGACAAGCCTTGCAATGGTATAGGAACCTAGAAATTGGAAGCATAAGAACTTGGGATGGATTAGGAGAGAAATTTCTAGAACAGTTCCAAGACAATTCAGATCATTTGTCCCTGATAGAATAGCTATCTACTATCAAGAGAGCCCCTCATGAATTTTTGTCTAGTTTCAATATTCATTTTGCTAGAACTTGGGAAAGAATCCCAGCAAGTGTTAAGCCTCAAGCTGATCACGCTTTCCTTTATTACCTCAGAGCATTGAATAGTGATATTGCAACTATGATTCAATCCATGGGAGATTTTACTCTTCCAAGGGCCTATGACACTACTATAAAAGCTGAAAACAACCTTATTCAGGCTGGAAAGTTAGCACCAAGGCCTACAATGCCATTTTTGGTAGATTTAGCTCCTATCCCATAGCCTATCACAATCGTAGAGCCTACTGTTGTAGCCCCATCCCTAGATATGTTTAAAGCCTTGCAAACCATGGGAAATAAACTGACATCAATTGAAAATAAGCTTACATTGCCTAATAGGCCATATCAAGCTCCTTATCAGCAAAACCAGCAGAATAGGAAACCTTACCAACAAAATCAAAATTACAGGCAACCTTATCAGCAAAGGCAGTTTGATTCTAATGTTCCTAGTGCATCTAACACTTTGGTTCTAATTAATATGGCCAAGAAGAATGGTGCCAACCTTGTAATCAACCTCATCAAACTGTAAAACTACCCAAATGCATTCCTGAACCTGAATCTTGTTGCGCAACCTCAATCTGAAGCATTGTTCATACCTCAAATGGAGGGTGGGCAGCAAGAAAATCATGTTCAAAAAACACCTGAACAAAATTTGGTCAGCTTTAATGAGGAGGATTTCATTGCTATTACCACTAGAGCTCAAGAGAAAGCTACCGAAAATAAAAAACAACAAAACAGACCCATGCTGCCCACTTATTACTGATATATCAACATCTACAGTCTTGAAACCAGCCAATAATCCTACTTGTCCCTCAGAAAACAACAAGTGTTGCAGCTGGTAAAGAGCAACAAAAATAACTTCAACCTGATCCAAGAAGATTGTTTATCCCTCAGATATCCAAGGCTGCTGAAGCAGAATCAATTTTTGCTAAAGCTTATGCTAAAACGGTCGAGTCTATCTCTAAGACTGTTGCTTCTTTTAATATTGTTGATGTGATGAAGAAGCACAATGTTAACATCTCAATGTGGGATGCCTTAAGCATTCTAGGACAACAAGATTTACTCTCTCATGAACTAGCTAAACTACAGATTTCTTCAAAAACAGCAGTAAAGGAAGTCCAAAATACAGATATGGTCCTTGGAACACTTGATCAAGATCACGTAAAGGATGTTAGATGGATGGTTCAGAAGGTTCTAAATGCTCATGACATAAAGAATCCACCACCCTTTTACCTATCTCTGATCATTGGAGAAAATTTAGTTCATAATTGTATGGTGGACAGTGGTGCAAGTAGTACAGTCATGCCTAAGTCAATTGCTGAAAAATTAGGTCTGCAATATGAACCTACAGAAAGGAGTGTTTTACAGCTTGATGGGACTGCAACCAATACAGTTGGAGTAATCAGAAATTTAGAGGTAACGTTACATGCTTGCCCAAATGTTTCCATTTTACAAGATGTTACTGTTGTGGATTTACCTCCATATTTTGCTTTGTGCCTATCTAGAGACTTTACAACAAAAATAGGAGGCTACCTCTCTTCTGATTGGTCTTTCTTATTTTTCACTACATGTTATGGCACTAAGGTTACCATAAATTCTGAGCCATTGGCTAGATTTCATATTGAGCCTCATTCACCAAATGTAGTAGCGAATTATTCAGCTTTAGATCAATCTGATTTTGATGATGTAGCTCATATTTCAGCACTAGAAGGTGTTTCTAATATGTTCATGGATGAGAAAATAGTTGAAGAACATCTTTTCGGTGTTTATTGCATGCACAAAGAAAGTGCAATAGTTCCCTTGTTGTCCAAAATAGAAAATAAAATAGAAGGGATTTGGAAGCTTCATTTTGATGGAGCTAAGAATAAGAGAGGATAGGGAGCAGGTCTGATGCTCACTTCCCCAACAAACGAAAGGTATTTTACAGCTCTGAGTCTTCAATTTTCATGCACTTGTAATGTAGCTGAGTATGAAGCGTTAATTCATGGCTTACTTTGGGCCAGAAAAAGAGGAATCAACACGTTACAAGTCTTTGGCGATTCTGAGTTAGTAATAAATCAAGTAAAAAACTTCAATGTATGTAAGAATCCATTAATGAAGTCTTACAGGCATAGAGTTTCAGACTTAATGGAATATTTTGATGCCATTAATATTCAGTCTATTCCTAGAGCCGAAAATAAACATGCTGATAGACTGGCAGTAGTTGGTGCTAGTTTCGAAGTGCTGGAACAAATAGAAAGCAAAAAAGTTTAGCCTCATGTTAAGTTGATTGTCAGACCTTCTATACCTAATAATGAATCTAATTGGTAGGTGTTTGAGAGTGATGATCAAATCTACAGGTTTTTGCAGCAAGAAGCTGAATTTTCTGTAGTAAATCAGGATAAATTACAGCATCTATATGGTGACCAAATTGTTCAGTTAAAGACAAACAAGTTTCCTCGAGGACTTGTCACATTGGAAGACATCTTTAGCACTGATGACCAGTTAAGAAAGGACAAAGCTAAGATTTCTACTCATGCTAATAATTACGAAGAGGTTTCAGTTGATGAAGGAAAGAACTTATTTCTTGGAAAGGTATGTTCCTTATCCAAAAACAGTCTTTTATTAAGCTTTGCACTGAATTTAAAGATGTTTTCGCTTGGAGATACCAAGACTTGAAAGGGTTTGACCCCAGTCTAGCACAACATATGATTGAATTACAGCCAAATTCTAAACCAGTTAGGCAGAAACAAAGGCCTATAAATCCCAGAATAGAACCTCTTATGAGGAAAGAATTATCAAAATTGATTGAATCAGGAATTATTTTCCCGGTTAAGCATTCAAGTTGGGTAGCAAATCTTGTTCCAGTTAGGAAAAAGAATGGAGAAATCAGATTATGTGTGGATTTTAGAGATCTTAATAAAGCATCATTGAAAGATCATTATCCATTACCAAACATGGATCAGATTTTGAGAACAGTCTCAGGATCAGATAGACTATCCCTTCTAGATGGTTACAGTGGATATAATCATATTTTAGTCTGAGGAGAGGATAGATATAAAACAACTTTTACCACCAAGTGGGGTACTTATGCTTATAAAAGAATGCCTTTTGGTCTTTCAAATGTCGGTGCAATGTTTCAATGTGCAATGGACATGGCTTTTCGTAGCCTACTAAATAAATGCATACTTGTTTATTTAGATGATGTCACTGTATTCTCAAAAAATTCTGATGAACATCTAATGCATTTGAGATAGACTTTTCAGATCTGTAGGTAGTTTGGAATATCTTTGAATCCCAAAAAGTCTATCTTTTCAGTACATGAAGGTAAGCTACTCAGCCATATTGTTTCCAAACAGGGTTTAGCAATTGATCCTTTCAGAATTGAAGCCATATCACAGCTATCATTACCTCATCACAAGAAGGCATTACAGAGATTTCTGGGAAAAATCAACTTTGTCAGAAGATTTGTCCCAGATTTTGTAGCATTGGTTAAGCCATTGACAACCATGCTAAGGAAAGAGAAAACATTCTCTTGGACCAGCGAAGGGAGAGAAGGTTTCGAGGCTATTAAAACAACTATTTCTCAGGCTCCTACTCTTGCAAATAAAAATTTTGACAAATATTTTACAATGTATGCACTTGCAGGAGCTGAAACAATCTCAGCTATTCTAATTCAGGTCAATGACGAGAATATCAACATAGCCAATTGCTTTCTTTGGATAGAGCTTGCACGATTACGAAACAAGGTACACATTCCTTGAAAAATAATTACTTTCCGTAGTCAGAGGACTAAAGAATTTTAAGTACATGCTTTTGAACAATAGAATTCATGTTCTTGTTTCTCATCCAAATGTGAAAGCTTTCTTGTTGAACAAAGAGTTGAATGAGAAAAGAGTAGGCTGGATAACGAAGGTTATGGAATATGATGTTGATATCTTAGTTGCAAAGATAGTTTGAGGTAAAGGTTTATGTGAGCATTTAATTGTTGATATGGAAAAATAGTAGGCTGCAGAACCCAAAGATTCAGAACAACATGCTGAAACCACGTATCAGCAATCAAATGTTATGTTGAAACAGGAAATCAGCAACCTGAACTTCCTCAAGAAATTCAGGAATCAAGATGGATGATTGATTTGGTTAACTATCTACAACACGACACCTATCCAGAAGGTATGGATAAGAATAAATGAAGATATTTCAGATTACAAGCTATTCCTTATCTTTTCATGGATGGTGTATTGTTTAAAAGAGATATAAATGGAATCTTGCTGCGATGTGTCGATTATGACAAAATTCAGAAGATATTATCAGAATTCCATGAAGGACCTGTAGGAGGTCACTTCTCAGCATGAACTACATCTTTGAAAATCATGAAAGTAGGTTACTATTGGCCTAGCATATTTAAGGATTGTTTCGAATGGATCAAAAAGTGCAGGAAATGTGCATTTCTTTGTCGGAAAAGAACGTTTAGCTTCGCTGCCTTTGCAGCCTATTTCAGCCGACCAGCCCTTTATGCAGTGGGGTCTTGACTTTATCGGAATGATTAACCCACCTTCTTCACAAGGACATAAATGGATTCTAAATACTACAGATTACTTTACAAGATGGACTGAAGTAGTATCCTTGAAGGATGCTAATGAAGCTTCAATACTAGCCTTCTATGAAGGGATAGTCTGTAGATTTGGTGTTCCAGCAACTATCATATCAGATAATGCTTTAGCGTTTCTCGGTGCTAAGGTAACAGATTGGGCCGTTAGCCATGGAATCTACTTGAGCTCTTCATCTAATTATTACCCACAACTAGTAATGGATTAGTTGAAAGCACTAACAAGAATCTGTTGAGAATCATTAGAAGAACACTCAAGGATAATCAAAGAGCTTGGCATCTAATGTTGAATTCAGCACTTTGGGCTGATAGGGTGACCCCTAAGAGATCAGTTGGAAATTCACCATACAAGCTTGTGTATGGGAAAGAAGTGAGGATGCCAATTTCAGTTGAGTTACCTGCATTGGATTTGCTACATCAAATGGAATTACTTGAGAATGAACCATTGCAAGTCCATTATGCATAATTGATGGAATTACAAGAACTAAGAGATCAAGCTCATTCAAACATGGAGAAGAATCAGAATCAAATGAATTAAGACTTTTGACAAGAAATCCAAATTCAATAATATTTAATGAAGGAGATATTGTGTTGAAATGGGATGTTGATCGTGCTAAGCTAGGAAAACACTCAAAGTATTGATACACTCTGGAGTGGTCCTTATATGATATCAGCTTGCAAAGAACACAATGCTTTTTAGCTTTCCAAGCTGAATGGAGAGGAACTTCCCATTCCTGTGAATGGTATGTTTCTCAAACACTGTTATTCAAAATCTTACAGTGATTGGTTAGAGTAGGATTTCCCTTTCAATAAGTGTAATTCTACACATTGCATCGTTCTTTATTTTCAATAAGTGCATTCATGCACATAGTACATGGTTTTCTGGATATTTTCCCAGCTTTAGTTGTTTTGAAAGGGTTGGACCTTTCAGGAAAAGGTAGAGTTTGGTTTCAGATTTATACTACTCCATACCCAATGGAAAGAGTAAGGGACTAATCTACAAGCTAGAAGGATGCAGCTTTCTCCGCATTAGGATCACCAGAAATGTTGACAATTTTTATGCACTTGTGCAAAAATGAGCAACTCAAAACTTCATTACAACAGACAGATTTGGTGAAGTATACCTAAGCTAAGGGATTTACATGTAAGATTATTTTTGATTATTGCTGATTTGTAAAAGAGATTAAGTGAAATCTGTAGCTATGTGTGTTATTACAAAACGTAACAACTCACATAGTTTGGTTCAATCTCATGAATATCCTTAGCAAGATAACACAAGCCCTGAAGGACAGTTGTGTTATCCTGATGAAGACACTAGATTTCAGAATACATAAGGTGTATAGTTTTGGAACAACAGACATAGTGGCAGTGTTAAGATAATCAGATTCATGTTTATTATCTTGATGCCTATCAGTTTTATTGCTTATATGTTCATTAAGGTTGTTATGATTTATAAGTTTGACATTTACCTATTCTTCCATAAAATTGATTACAATTGACTCCTTTCCTACTACTTCCATTAAGAAAATATTGACTACAAACAGTGACAATAATGTCTGGAAATGGAGATAGTAGAAAGGAGTCAAAATTGTCAGAATGGAAGCTAAGATAATCACACAATCTTACAAAGAGACACATTTCATTCAATTATTATCCACTGGAGTTACAGGTATTCACTTTAAGTTATCCCTTATGTTAATTCATTTTATTGAGATATTGAGTTGCCTGCATCATTGTACAATCAAATGAAAAATGAATGCAAAAAGAGATAATCAACTCATTATTTAAATTTAATGCTTTATTCATAAGAGATCATAATATTTCCAACACAAGCCATGGTATATGACTAAGTGACTGCATCATATACGTGGAAATGAGAATACTGCATGTGCTAAAGAACAAGAGTAGAGGAGTAAAATCTGAACACATCATTGCCTTTTATGTCTTAACCTGTCTCCACTCCTCATCCTTAGTCCATCTCCATCTCAACTCTTTGCATCTTCCACTTCCATAAAACCATTTCTTAACACCTGTAAGACAAGAGAAGCATCCTGTCAAATTGAGCTCAGGGTACAATGTTATTCCAATACTGCATGTTCTAAAGCAAATTTCAAATTCTGAATTGTGCATGATAGCTAGGGTACTTATGTTGCAAGAGGTACAGATAACACATGGCACAGGAAAACAAAGAAATACAGATGAACTAACAACAAGGAAGAGGCATAGTTCATAAAGTAAATGAGATAGTAAGAAAAAATCAAAGAAGCTAAGGATTGGGTTAGAAAGGGAAGAATCTGTAGTAGTTGGAAAAGAAACAAATGTGAAAAATAACACATGAAGTAAGTTGGAAAACAACTTGTAGAAGAATTAAACAAGAAGAAATAAACCACATGGATACAAGAGAGTCCAAAAAGCCTATTTATTTCTAATTTATTTACAGTTTTGTAGGAACAGGTTACAACATAGAATGAAAATCAGTTTAACTGTTGTTAAGAAGGAATCAATTACTGAATGAGGATAAAATATCAATTTTCAGATGATTTGCAGGAAGCATCAAGCATTACAATGGGTCAAGAAAGACATATTTTGCAAATCAGGATCCATAAAAATCATGAAAAGGGAGAGAGAAAACAAGATTTTTGGAAAATTTTGCCAGATCTCCCCTTGTAAAATTTATTTTTGATTTAAAACAAAATTGAAATACATGAATTTTAAGCTACTGCATGCTTTCTAAACTATCTGAGCTTCAAAAGGAATAAAAACAGTTAATTCAAAGTACATGTTTCATCACTTCTAAGTTGATATCATGATCAAATGAAACATATAGAAGTTGCGTCTGAATCAAGTAAGGCCAGCATGGATTCCTTCATTCAAGTGATCCAGACAAGCAACTCCAAGATGTTCATATCCTTTTAGAAATGGTCAAATCATAAGAATATGGACAGAGAAGGATTATGGAAAATCTTATTTGCTAGATACTTCCCATTGCAAAATGGAACTTTTCTAGAAAAACAAAATGTTATTTTAATGCAAAATTAAAATACAATTGATACTATAACTTTAAAAAAGGAAATTAAGTGTTTTCTTCATTTTTGTAGAAAAGGAACATCTATTTCATTGTACATAATGGAATGCTATCATGTTTACATCAAAGGAGCAGCCTTATAGCTTCTAGAAAATATCTTTGGTGAATGTAAATGTGAAAAGCTACAGATAGTGAAATGGAAGATCATAAACAATTAAGCTTCTAACACTATGCTTTCTAGAAACTCTTCAACTAACAACTACTGCAAGCAGAAGGTACAAGATCCATTTTAAGTCTACATGAAGATGGAGTTCTATCATTACATGGAAAATGAAATGAATCACAAGAGAAGTGAACTGCTAATGCTAAGTATTCATCTACATTTATAGCTCAGTTGATATCCAATAAACATTTCCAAATACCATTACAGGTCTGCAAAGAAGTATCATAAAAAACAATGCTAAGAAGTGAAGTTCTCTCTCTACATCTTCAAAAATGAGTTCAATAAAGTCAAGCATGTATCTACAGGGAAGAAACTACTCAAAAACAAATCATTTTGCCTCTACAGAATGAAGGAAGGGTTCATAAATTACAAATATGCATCGCGGTTTATCACAGGAAGATGAAATGAAACATAGCGATCGCGGAACTAGGTTCGGTAATTACCGAAAAGTCAGACACTTCCAAGTAACCGCGATCGCGGTTTTAGGACCAGCGCATAAAAGGGTAAGTGCACGAAGTTGGTGGACAATTCCGTGGACATAAAAACCCGAAATAAAGGTACCGCGATCGCGGTTTTAAAACCGCGAGCGCGGTCCTAAAACCGCGATCGCGGTTATTGAATTCTAGGTTCGGTAATTACCGAACCTAGTTCCGCGATCGCGGTTTATAACCGCGAGCGCGGTTATAAACCGCGATCGCGGAACTCTGAGACAAAATTTAACAGTCCCGCGACTCGTTATTTTCTTAATTTTCAATTCAAACCGCGACTTTTCCTAAACGTTTTTCACTCGCACTTTCAATACTATCTCAAAATTGCTCATCGGACTTCTGGATAGCGATAGATTCAACCATGCCGCCAAGACGAGGAGGTAAGTCCCCGATTGTAATCATTTTTTTGCATTTTAGGTTGTTTTTTTTGCATTTTAGGTTTTTTTTGGCATTTTCATGGGTTTTGTGAATTGTTTGTTTATGTATACAATTTTATTGTTTTATCAGTTGGTCGGCAAGCTCGGGCTCGTGCAAACCGTCAAAACATTCCTCAAAACCCACCGAACATTCCTCAAAACCCTCCGAACATTCCTCAAAACCCTCCTCCAAACATAGATCCGCCCCCTGTGGCTCCTTCTGTCCCCACTGAGCCAACAGGAACGCAAGATAATATCATTGGAAGAATCCAAGAAAATAAAATTGTCATTGAGAACCTAATTCAAACTATAAGACAAAACCATGCTACAAATCCATCCCGCATGACTTTAGCCAATACATTGCAAACATTGATTGGCGAAGTCGAGTCTGCAACCAACCAAATACATAGATGGAACACCTTTAGAAGTGACTGTAGGCGGTGGTATGCGGATAAACTATCTCATGCGGCCGTCAAAGACAAAAAAATTGGAAAAGACCTAATTTGTGCATTATTTACCGACCCTAGAACCAATGCCCCCCCTGCAGTTACTTGCAAACGGTTCCCAATCCATTGGTGCCATGATGATAGAATCAAAAACAATTTTTGGGACCGATGGTGGATGGTTTTTGATTATCCACCATGCAACAACAATGAGGTTCCTCTTTATTTTTTGAAGAAATTATATTGTGAGTTTGTGCTCAATGAGGTCCCGAATTATTTTGACTTTTCAGACTTTTTTGGTCGAGGAGGTGGCTCTGCACAGAGCAGACCTGGTGCACGCGTAGGTCAGCCTAGGATCCCCCATGCCCCAAAACCCCCATTGCCTTCAGTTATCCCTCCTACAGTGAAGGAGGTTGTGGAGATTGATACATTGCATGCATTGAGGGAGCTCACTGACACTCTCACCCAGCATAGCACCCAGATTGCATCCGGTGATGTTGGTGGAGGTGCCAGTTCTAGTGCACCACACCACTGTGGATCATGTGGTGCCGTATGCACTGCAGGCGAGACATCATTTGCTGGTTCACAGGATTTTTTTTCTATAGATGAGATGCTGGGGAATGTTTTTGGAACTGGAGCCACTGATATTGGTCTTTCACAGGTAAATTTTAAATAAATTTAAATAATATATATATGTACAATAGTTTAATTCACATGTTTGAGATATTAATATATATATGATTGTACTTCATGTACATACATGTAAAAAACTAATTTTTTATTTTATTTTAAATAGCAAGAGCCGGTGAAGGAAACATCCGGTGTTGACATGCTAGCTACTGCGGTTGGGCGTGTTTCAAACGTAAGTTTCAAGTTGTACAAACTTACATTTTTAATAAATCATTTAATTGCACTAGATTATTATTATAATTTGTTTCACGTGTATGTTGCACATGTATTAATATTTTTCTCTTTTATACACAGGAGCCTGGCGGGTCATCATCTGCTCAGGGAACTGAAGCTACTGGCATGCCTCCCGTGAGTTTTACGCAGGTTAGTTACAAATCTCTTTAATGAATGATAAGAGTGATGAAGAAATGTAAAAAAGGTTAAATCCTCTCGTACCCTTTATCTAAAAAAATCTATGCGTCCTTTCCATATGATTATAAGTTTTATATGGATTGGTGTACTGAGATTTAAGAATTTACAACATCATTGTACCCTTAATAGACAACTCCTCCAATTTATGACAACTCCTGCGAACCCTAACTCCACCACTCATATGAACCCTAATAGATTTGGAGGCGGCGGACATATATATGTGCACACGTAGGGTTGTGTGAAATTACGTGATGGAGGTGTCCTTTCATTTTAGAAACTACATCCCCCTCTGCAGAACATGTAGACCCCTAAGGGTTTGTTTCTAGAAATATTCTTGGGCACTGGGTGTGGGGCTTCAGTTGCTCAAACTGCAGGTGGCAATGGAGCCATTGTTGGGGTTGGATCTGACACTACTGGCACCAATGTTGCCAAGAACTTGCAAGGAGGAATGGAAAATCCTGTTATCTTTGTTGGGGACACTAATAACCCATTGGGAGGTTGAGTGAATCCTAACATCTTTGTTAGGGGTGCAAACACTAGGGTTTTCTCCCTTGTTGATAGCTTGGAAACTCCTGCTACAACTAAAGCTTTAGTCAATCACTCATTTAATGAGGTTTTGTAAAAGAAGACATAGATCAAAACCATGAGGCCTACTAAGAGAAACCCAAGTGTAACCTTTGGCGATGAAGTCCTCGAAATATATTCATTTTACCAAGATCATGCCTTGATCTGTAGATTCACTCATCTTTAGCCTAGCCTCCCTATCCTCCATGATTAGATCTCCAAGAATTGGTTCCCGCTTCTAGCGGGTAAGTTAGACCTCTACCCCTATGCTAAGGGAATTTTTATTATTTTTTCCCCTCTATAGCTGACAAGGACAAAATTTCTAAACAACTTTGGGTTTTCCAACAAAGGTACCTTATCTTAAAACCATGGTTCACATCATTCAACCCTCTCACTGAATCTTTATCACACAAACCAATCTAGATCAAATTACCCCACTTACCCCTATAATTTTAGGACCATAGTTGTCTGATATCCATAGGAAATACCTTGGGAAACATCATTAACGTCGAATCCCAAACCTATGATTTCACACATACAATGTATATGCAAGAATCCTAGTTGAGATTGATACTTCAAAGAATCTTCCAACCCACCTTAATCTTAAAGTGCAAAATCAAACTTGCACTCATCCTCTGGACTATAAGGGCCTACAGGTTTCAGATGTAGGAGATGTATTTTTTTGGGGCATTCTGCTCCTGATTGTGAGATGGTAAAACATTAAAAAAGAGAATAATAATTGGTGGATAAATGCCCTCCCTAAACATATCGTATTTAAATCTAAGTAAATCCCTAATTCAAACACTAAGGAGGAAGACATGGTCAAATCTTTCCTAGCAACCCCTTTGAGAGAGATCACAGATCATGTAAACAAGGGGTTATCCGTGGGTGAAACATAGAGGACCGGAAACACTAAATCAAAACCGCATGTAGCGGCAAAGGAGAATGTTCCTCCTCATTCTCCTTGTTCAAGCAACACATATCAGTCGATCACAGATTTTGAAGTTGTTATTCCTGTACAAAAAGCTCCCAATGTGACCAATGTCTCACTCTATATCCACTTCGCTTCTACTAGATAACGAGTATTCTCCATCCCAACCTTTGGACACAAATACATATGAAGATAGATGGCCTCCGTGCTAACATTTATAGATCCTATGTATTTAGCCTAAATAGAAGATAAAATTTAATAATGTATTTTTATTCTTTCTTGAGTAACTAAATATTGATTTGTACATGTTTTTTGTATAGCTCTTAAGTAGATTTTAATAAATTGATTTGTACATGTTTTTTGTATAGCTTATGACTGCTACAGAGACTCCTCCACATATGCAGACTGTGGAGGCTGCTGTAGATACCGCCATAGCATCTGCAAATCCACTAACCGAGGTACACAATTTTTTAAATTTGTTAAATTTTGGAGGTTCATTATTTCTTATTAAACTTAAATCTACAATATCAAATTTTGTAGGTATATATATGAGTGTGAAATATTTAATTTGAAAATTAATTATTTGTATGTAGCTTACCCCTCGTGAGTCTATTGTTGTCCCTGCGAAGCGTCAACAACAAATCGATAGGGATCATGACATTGCGGTAAGATTGCACATGCATTTTAACTAAATTGTACAAGTTTCTAAATTTTGAAGGTATTTTAAAATTTTGGGTGTTAAAAACTTGTTGTTTATGAATGTGCAGGTTAGGTTGCAGGCATGCTTGGAGACACCTAGGACCACACGGATGAAATCCGTAGTGGCATCTCCCTCCACTACATCCCCAGGTCGTGGACGTGCTACTTCTAGCAGGGCGAAGAGAGGGAAGATGTTTCATGAGTAGATTTATAGTCCACTTGGATGCCACATATATGTGGTCATGAGTACATCTATTCACAGTCCATTGTATATATATCTAGCCTTTTGCGACCGCATGTGGTCCCATATGTACATTATGGCACGTGCTTAGTTCGAGATCTGTATACATACATTATGAACTTATACATGTACATATATATTTTCAGAGACGTGCGCGTCTGGAGCACACTTTATTTGATTCTTATATATATATATATCCATGTGTGTTGGTTAAATAAGGCTATAAATTTGGTTATTTTGGTATTATTGCTAACTCTGAGAAAGTGGGTTTTGATCTTTGTTCGGTGGATTTAGTGTATTACTTCTAGTTATGGATTTAGTGGAGAAAGTAATGAAATGGCGGACTTAGAATTTGGGAGTGAGAAAGATGGATATTTTTTGTAGGTTGATTACTTTTTATTTTTCTCATTATTTTTCTCTAGTTTTTTATTTTGTTTAAATAAGTTAATTTTTTGGAAAACTCAAAACTATACTTAGCCATTTAAAACTTTAAACTAATCTGGAATAAGTTGTATTCTTAAATTATGTATCTTCTACCTTCAATGATGATGTGGATCTGTGAACTGTCTTCTTGAATACATGTAGATTATGATTCTATATGCACACTTTGTCATCTTCTAAGTAGTTTTGAGTTTCTTGACTATTATGAATAAGAGGTTTTTCTTAATGATTTTATTTCATTTAAGAAACTATATCTCTAGCAACATGAACTCTTTTTGTACATGCATAACTATTTCATCTTTCTCTCAATCTGTGATTTCCTTGTAAGAGCTATGGTATTTAGATAATTTTTGTACCTATTGTACACTTGTAATCTATATTTTCTGAGATTCATTCCTTGTTGTATTTAATTTTTAATTCAGACCTTTAAAGGCCTCTTCACAAATTTCTTCTCATATATTGTGTACTTATTCTTCATGACTTCAAAAAATCATGGAAATTGGTTCTCCTCTTTAGTGTTTTTCTAACTTGCTTTGCATCTTACTCATTTAACCATGATTATCATACAAGTGCTGCATATGATACACTCTTTGTATAGAAATTTTCCTTACATTTAATAAATTATAACCTTATGGATGCAATGTATTTTATTCTATTGAAGTTTGTTTATGTTCTTTCTACTTTTTCAAAGCTTATTCTATCTCCTTCTTGCAATATTTTGCAAATTTTTAGACTTAATCATATTGAAATATCACTGGAAAACTTTTCTTATAAATTTTTTAATCTTTGAAGCTTGACAAGTTCTTAGAGCTAAAATTTTAAACATATGCTTTCAATTTTATTTCATTAGTCTTGACAGATATCTTAGTTTGTACTTTGATCATTTAGCTTTGATTATAAGTTGGAATGTCGCCCCTTTTAATACAATCTACTTCCTTTGCAATCTATAATGGATGATGGACCTTATTGTACTCTATTTTTATTCTTACGTAATTATTTCCTTAAATGTGACAATTTATATGAGTCATTTGTCACATTCGATAAAATATGACATTAGATCATCCTTTGAGCTTGTAAATTGTATTGTTATCAATATGATATAACTTTAGTTGATCAACATAGGAAGTATTCGTCGGGAGACCAAAATATCGTTGAAATTCGTCGGGTGACTACTCGGACTCCGTGGCACCTAGAGAGGCCTCGTCTGATCCAACACCTCGGCATACGGACCCTCTACAATAGCCTCTCTCATTTTTTTCCTTCTCATTTCGGTGCTCTCGCTGTCCTAATGTTTGCAAACGCGCGAAATAGTGCAGTTGGAGCCAGTGTAAGGTTGCCAAACGCTGTATTTTGCAAACGGTGGGCCGTGGCACCGAACCGCCTGCGCCGGCACGTCCGGGTGGCCAGGTGAACGCTAGAGGAGGCGGTGTTTCGGTGCGCGAAAGGGTCGTTGATTCCGGGCTACTTCGTTCGGGCTTAGTCCCTTAAGAGCCCTGAGACCAAAATATCGTTGAAATTCGTCGGGTGACTACTCGGACTCCGTGGCACCTAGAGAGGCCTCGTCTGATCCGACACCTCGGCATACGGACCCTCTACAATAGCCTCTCTCATTTTTTTCCTTCTCATTTCGGTGCTCTCGCTGTCCTAATGTTTGCAAACGCGCGAAATAGTGCAGTTGGAGCCAGTGTAAGGTTGCCAAACGCTGTATTTTGCAAACGGTGGGCCGTGGCACCGAACCGCCTGCGCCGGCACGTCCGGGTGGCCAGGTGAACGCTAGAGGAGGTGGTGTTTTGGTGCGCGAAAGGGTCGTTGATTCCGGGCTACTTCGTTCGGGCTTAGTCCCTTAAGAGCCCTGAGACCAAAATATCGTTGAAATTCGTCGGGTGACTACTCGGACTCCGTGGCACCTAGAGAGGCCTCGTCTGATCCGACACCTCGGCATACGGACCCTCTACAATAGCCTCTCTCATTTTTTTCCTTCTCATTTCGGTGCTCTCGCTGTCCTAATGTTTGCAAACGCGCGAAATAGTGCAGTTGGAGCCAGTGTAAGGTTGCCAAACGCTGTATTTTGCAAACGGTGGGCCATGGCACCGAACCGCCTACGCCGGCACGTCCGGGTGGCCAGGTGAACGCTAGAGGAGGTGGTGTTTCGGTGCGCGAAAGGGTCGTTGATTCCGGGCTACTTCGTTCGGGCTTAGTCCCTTAAGAGCCCTGAGACCAAAATATCGTTGAAATTCGTCGGGTGACTACCTCGGACTCCGTGGCACCTAGAGAGGCCTCGTCTAATCCAAAACCTCGGCATACGGACCCTCTACAATAGCCTCTCTCCCTTTTTTTCCTTCTCATTTCGGTGCTCTCGCTGTCCTAATGTTTGCAAACGCGCGAAATAGTGCAGTTGGAGCCAGTGTAAGGTTGCCAAACGCTGTAATTTGCAAACGGTGGGGCCGTGGCACCAAACCGCCTCCGCCGGCACGTCCGGGGTGGCTAGGTGAACGCTAGAGGAGGCGGTGTTTCGGTGCGCGAAAGGGTCGTTGATTCCGGGCTACTTCGTTCGGGGCTTAGTCCCTTAAGAGCCCTGAGACCAAAATATCGTTCAAATTCGTCGGGTGACTACTCGGACTCCGTGGCACCTAGAGAGGCCTCGTCTGATCCGACACCTCGGCATACGAACCCTCTACAATAGTGCAGTTGGAGCCAGTTTAAGGTTGTCAAACGCTTGTATTTTGCAAACGGTGGGCCGTGGCACCGAACCGCCTGCGTCGGCACGTCCCTTAAGAGCCCTGAGACCAAAATATCATTCAAATTCGACGGGTGACTACTCGGACTCCGTGGCACCTAGAGGAGTCGTTTTCAAAATTTACAACTTTTTCAAAATTTACAACTTTTTCAAAATTTACAACATTTTCAAAATTTACAACTTTTTCAAAATTTGCAACTTTTTCAAAATTTACAACATTTTCAAAATTTACAAACTTGACTTTTCAAAATTTACAAATTTTTCAAACAATGTTCAAGCTTCTCTTAGCTTCGAGAATTTAAAATTCTCTACTAACGATACCAACCACGTGAAGGTGGAAGCTTTTCTGGCACCACTAACCTAAACATAAAATTGTTAGTCAAAGAAATTTAAGTTTCAAATCAAAACCATATACTAGATCTTTAAACTAAAAAAATAATATATATATACGCTATATAAATTGAAACTTGAAATTAAATATATACCAGACATGTGAGCATTGTAAATTCATTCCAATGAACCATCAGGATCGGATCTACTCTGAATAGCAGACAAGATTGCTTCATGATCTGACTCTCGAACCTTCCAAAGAATCTTGTTATTAGGTCTTCCTCGATATCTATACAACTGAATATTTGTCGCTAGAACTAGATGTGAATATAAGAGTATTTTCCTGTGTGTCTCAAAGTCTTCAAACACCCAAACAGAGGAGTTTTTTAATGGATACCGTCGAAGCCAAGTTCCAGTAACTACCACTGACCCTGTAGGATACTCAATCTCTTCGCCATCTATAATAGGAGAAGTCAACTTCTTTCTTTCCTCGATGCAACGACATAAGAAATAGTTTGTTCCTTCTTCATTGTCTTCTGTCGCAATTACTGCAAACACACGTCCTACAAAAAAATAACCAAGGTTGAAAAACTCAAATTTAAATTACATATTAAAATTTCAATGGACATAACTCAATACAAAAATTAAATAAATAACTGGATAAATACCTTGTCGCACCAAAATTGAAATTTCGTCAAAGTCCTTGAATGTTGTAACTTCATCTACAGAAACAAGTTGTAGTGCTTGTGGAGGTTGATAACTAGGAAGCGGAGTTAGAGGCCTACAAATCCATCCTTCCACCCATTCTTGTGAATCACACTCAGCAGTGACAAATTCGATACAAGATGCACAAAAACATGTCAACTTTCTTGTCCATACGGCCCACGAAGTAGCGTCTGAGCTACAAAATGAGTGCATATCACTGGACCCAGTGAGTGTCATACAATCCTCGTAGTTAGCAATATGTTTTTCCTCTATCAACCAAAAATATCTGCAAACTGTGGAATTTTCTTGAGAACCTCGGGTCATGTTGTCAGTACACCATTCCACTATGCTCTTTGCATCTTTTAATTTAGCACCATCTTTGTACTTCAACTCTTCTCTTGCAAGAGCTCTTTTCACACATGCCCCTGCACCGTCATGCTCTCCTTTTCCATGTCCAGCCTCAGTGAAACTCCAAATATGTTGCACACCCATCTTGACATGCATTCTGCTCATCCAATAAAACATTCGTGCATTCTTAAACTGAGACGTGCAATTATCTGACCATATATAATGTTGTTTGAAGTGGATGTCCCTATCAGACAAGTTTTCATAAAATAACTGGAAACACCCTTGCACAAATTCAGTAGAATGAGTACGATCATCACTGATATAAAAGTGGTACTCTCTTAAAATTTTTCGATCATTCTCTGTACTGTCAGGAGAATGTAGAAATGCTATATGCACAAAAATGGCAACTTGTACTGAGTTGTAATATTGCGATTGAACCTCCATTTGTGGTTGCAATGTGTAATTCTCTGTAAAATCGACCACTGAAACAATAGTACCAATAGGAAATGTGTCTTTGCATAGCTGGAATTGTTCATCCAACCATCGAGCTCTATGTGTATGCCTCGCATACTCATAAACAAGTTCATCCTTAAATTTTCTCATAAATTGAAAAATGGGCATTTGTTCTGTAACTAGCTCACACCGTTTCGATTCTTTTCCATCTTTCAACTGGTATGCAACTGATTTATATTTATCAAATTCAACTAAATTATGTCCTATTGTACCTTCCATTTGCTCATGGATGCAACTTTCCAATTTAGGTAATCCGCCGCATGTACTACAACTTTCATCTAAACAATCCTGACTATAAAAAAATTGTCCAACTTCTTTTTCACAAAATATAGTAGGAATGAAATCCCTAGAAGATATTGGTGGAACTTGAACACCACATTCAGATAACATAGTTTCAGAATGAAAAATGGAACGAATACGTAAAAATTTAGCATAATGCATTGCAAATTCAACATGTTGCCTACAACAACAAGTGGTGCGAGCATGGTTGATTTTCACATAGAATGGTTTCAACATTTCAAAAAAACGTTGACTAATTTTAATTTCCAGATTCTCTTGTTCAAACTTACGAAAAAATTGAGTTTGAGTCATATCTAAGAAATGCTTTGGATGTGGTTCACGATTAGTAGAACCAACTCTCCGTTTTATAACATCTCTTGTATTAGGTGAAACTCTAGTGTTATCATGCCAAAATTTAATAACAACTTCTCTTATAGCATTAGAATTATTTTTGTCCTTACGCGGTGCTCTAGCAGAAAATGCCCAAAAATCGACATTATTGAGTGACTGAAGGATATTACGTCTTTCAATTGCTTTCATTAGAGTTTTTCGATTAACTTGCAACATTCGACTTGTTTGCGTAATCAAACGTTGTTTTTTTATTGATTCACTTACAACACTAGTAGCAAGTACACGACGCACAATATTACTATCCCTAGTGCGTCTCTTTACACCAACAGTGTGATATGCATCATGAAGGTTTTCAACAATTGTAGAGGTTTGACCACGTATGTTAGATGTTGTCAATCCTAAGGTGTTTAATGTAGGTCTCATTTTAATCAATTTCATCAAACTAACCAACAACTGACATCTTTGGGAATCATTTAAAATTTCAAAATGATTATCCCAAATTTCACTAGCTTTTCTTTGATTTGTCGTTCAGAAAGTTTGTCAGACATTGGTTTCAAAATGTTTTCATCAATTTCAATCAAAAAATTAGGTTTCTTATGTAAAATCCTAGGAGGTGTTTTTGTCAAATTTTGTTTGTCTACAGTTTCAACATGAATTTCCTTATTCACATTTTCATTTTCTCCTTCAATTTCAACATTTGCTACATCATGAGTATTTAATTCTTCTTCAACATTGACAGTAAAAACTTCTTCATCACGAGTATTCAATTTAACTTCAACATTGACAGTAGAAACATTACCTAGTTCTTCATTGCTTACAGTAGTTGGGATTGAAGATGAACCTCTTCTAGATTCACGAAGTTTCCGCATCCGCTCAGCATTTTCAATTTTGTTGGCCTCTAATTCGTTTGGTGTTTTTTTACTTAATGACTTCCTTTTTTGACTTCGTTTTTTGTCTCCCATGATGTTTTGCTTTCGGTGATAAAAAAACGTGCCTAGAAAAAGACAGAATTTCACAGTAATTCGTACGGTAAGGTCAGAGAGTAAAAATCACATGGTAATTCGGACGTTGGGATGTGTGTAAATATGGTTTATAAACCGCGAGCGCGCTTTATAAACCACGAGCGCGCTTTATAAACCGCGTTCGCGGTAGTTTTACAAAAAAACTGCGATCGCGGAGCTATTTGCCGAACCTTAGCCTCGGAAAATCTTTGTTTTTCCCCAACCAAAGCTATGGAAGGTCATTATGAAGTGCAAAAGATCAAAAAACCTCAAATCTGCTCTTCCAAAGACTTGAACCATGCTAAAAAACTGAAAACATTTCACAAAAATGGTGCCATCATGTAGGGTAGACTCTTAGCTTTGTAAAAATATTGTTTTAAAGTGAATAGAATAAGATAAATATCATTTTATAATTTATTACTAACAATAGGTCCTTAAGACATTTTTTCCCGTGAATGTTCATGTCTACGTTTAAGACTGTAACTTTTGTTTCGATTATCAAAATATGATAAAAATTATACCATCCCAAGCGTGGACAAATTCTATGCACCTTAAAAAAAATAAAAAATTGATTTCGATATTTTTTGATATAGTTATGGCGGGCAAACGGAAAGCGCTCCATTTTCTAAATATTTTCAGACCACTTTCACGGAAAAAATCATAAAAAAAAAAATATTGCTAAAAAAAATACAAAATAAAATCCATCCCAAGACAGACAACTAAATCTAACTTTTCACCAAAGGAAAAAAAAAATAACAAGATTTGATCATCCAAAATGCGGGCAAACGGACTACAATCTTATAAGTTTTTTCGAAAAAAAAAAGTAAGTCATATAATTTTAAGTGTTTAATATAGCTAAACTTGTCCGTTTTTTACAAAAATTAGTATTTTAGAAACTAGATTCCGAATGCTACGATTCATATTTATATAGCTTTTTCTAATTTAGAGTGCATGTATAGCTAATAATCCCTACAAGTTGAGATTTCACTGTTTTTTGCAATATGACGTCCACGGATGACCCTATATTTGTCCATCAACTTGGTGCACTTACCCAAAAAATGCACAGAAAGGAGCTTTAATGAATTTCAAATGACAAGTCAGAGCTCAAAGTACTGCATCAGAAGGAAAATACCGAACACACAAAATATTTTTTGAATATTTCACTTGATTTTTCCATTTTTCAGAGTTATAAAAATAAAACCTGAGTTCGAAAGCAATTATCGAAAAAGGGTAACATAACTTATCAAGGTGACCATGAATGAAATGAGCAAACAAGAAAAATGATGGTGGCATTTCCCTCTGCAGGCTCGTGTCGAGCACAACAACTATCAAGATCACGAGAACCAGAAAAAAAACCAGAAAGAAGTAGAGATTCATCATTCCACGAAGAAGATACAAAGCATAGAAATATATCCAAATGATCTTCAGATCATATATAAAGAGGAAAAGGTTGAGCTACAGGATCAAAAAACAAAATAAATACCTCCAAGTTTGTGAAAAATGAAGGCATGGTCAAGAAACCATGGCGTCAAACATTGAATAACAAATTTATAGGATCAAAGATCTCCAAATCTCCATGCCATTCATCAAAATTACAGAGTGAGCAAAATGTTTTCTAGGGCTTCACCCACAAAATGAAAAACCGAATGAAATGACCAAGTACGAAGCCCAAGTGTATAAAACTTCCATCAAACTAGGGTTTCAAAATCCTAACTCATGGTTAGAGGATCACTCATTGCCCAAATACCAAGTGGAGGATCGAACGGCGATCAACAAACAGATTTTTCAAGTGATAAGCCTAGGTTAACTTCACCGATCGGAATAAATGCTCAAGCCAAAACACTAACTCATGGTTAGAAGATCAACGATGGTAGAGAAACCAAGGACGAAGATCAAGGGCCATTAGCGCCCACAAAATCCAAGCCAAACTTCCAATGGTTAGGGATACCACCGCCTAAGACCGCAAGGGTTGAGTCATCATGGAGGGGGGGCCAGCTCATGTAGACCCTCAATTAATCATTATAGGGGACCTTTTCAAAAGTCTGAAACTATAATGCCAACACAAAATCAAACATCATTATATGCCAAAAGTCCCAAAAAGGTAATGTTTGTATTATGTGCCAATGACCAAGGGTGGCGAATAATATATATGGTGGGCTAGAAAAAGGGTGGTCCCCTTTTATCAAAACACATGCAAATTGCCTAAGTCCACAAAAGTGGCAGCATCCAAAATTTCAAACAAAACAAGGTGGCCCCCACATGGGGTGTTTTAAAACCAAAATTTGCGAAGTGTCACTCATGTGACCATCCAGAAAAGTGGACGAAATTAGAGCATGTATACATTGGAGGTGTCCCCCACTCCAATTTTACTATGCAAATATTGCGAAAGGTTGCATCCTTTTACCTACACACAGGAGATGATATTTTGCGTGCCTCCACAATAGGATAGAGCAGAGAAGATGGAAAATTTTCATGTGCAAAGAAAGAAGAGTTTCCTAGCAAGCAATTTGTAATTTTTGCAAATTGTTCACCTTTTTTTCTTAAAAATAGAATAGTCAACTTCAGTTTGACTGTATTGTATCTAAGGCTGATAATTCCTATTTCATTACATGCTCTAGTTTGTATTATTTTATTCCTTTATTTAAGGGATAAAATTATGACACATGGGTAAGTATAGCCTTTATTCTATTTTTAGGAAGGGGGTGAAGTTTCGCTATATATTGTGTTCTCTAGCAAAGCACAAAAAAGGAATGGATTTTTTAGAGATTTTTCCCAGAAGAACTTTTGATATTAGTACTGAAGCAATTTCTACAATTTTTACCCTCTGAGTGTTGAATTACTCTTGCCTTTCTAAGTTATTCTGCAGTATTGTGTATGCCAGTATTAATCTTGTGAATCAATATTCCCTGATTAGTCACTTTACCTTGTTGTAGATCTACTATTTTCTGCTAAATTTTATTGTGCATGTTAGCTTACCAGTGCTGTTGTGATTCTCCCTCAGTATAAATTAAGTGTTTTTGCCCTTACATTCTGTAGAAAGTACAAGTTGGTTCATGCACACAAAGAATTATTCACAAATCAATTGTGTCTTTCACTCAAGTCAAGTTCTTTATTCAAATTTGGTGTATCACCTTTAGCAATCATTTCATTTTCAGTCACTTCCTAACCCTAAAACTCCTAGAAAGTAGTCTAGTGAGCACCAATAAGGAACTGACATTTTAACCCCAGAGGTTCACCTCAAAATAGGTATACCCACAAACCTGAGGTGTCCCCATTGTATCTACGAGAGAGAGAGAGATATTTTGTAGACTTAGAACACCTTCTGCCATCTCTCTTCTAGGTGTACTTTTGAGAGATAACATGTACCTTATATTGGTATTAGTTGTGTTAAAAAATTCTCCCTTTCTTAAATAGTGAACCTATTTTGGGTATAAGTTGAAAACATTATTTTCTACCTCACATTGATCTAAACTTCTTAAAATTGTAAAAGTAAAATTTATAACTTCTTAATGTAGCTCTCCATCGTATATTTTATCAATATCTATAGAGATTCACTTGGAATGCATTGGTGATGTGTTTTATTTCTCAGAAAACACTTACAAATTTGGCATTTTATGCTTTGATTAATGACTTCTTGATCCTATGAATTGAAAAATATGATAATCTTATCTCTTCCTACCGATTAAAAATCTACTTGGTAATGTGACAACTTTAGCATATTATATCTATAATTGGGAATCTTGGACTTTCGAAACTTATAAGTAAATTTGGACACTACGAAGATAGATCCTTACTCTAACTTTGTGTTTAAATAAAAGAAACAAAACCTCAAGTGGAAATAGCAAGAAAACTCTTATAATCCCCCTAGAAGTAGAATGAATATATTTTACCACCTATATCAAATGGTGAGAAATCATGTCAACATTGGTGATGGCCCTAATGCTGCAAGATATATGATATCGTAATATAAGGAATGTATTAATAAGAAAACTTATAAGAAATATGCTTAGAAAATGTATTTATAACTTGTGTCTTATAATTTGGAATATGGAATGTATAAATTTATGGTATTAAACAAAAGTAGAGTGTATAGATAAACCACCATTATTATGTAAATTGTTATTGTAATCCCTAAACTTTGTAAGGGATGTAATCATAATGGTCAAAATAATTGAGAATTTTATTTGAGCTATTGTATAAGTATATAATCTTAATAGAACCCTAAGGATTTGGGTTGTGTAATGATTGAGTACTTCCCATACCCCCTTACTATATCAAACAATAAACATATCCATAATGGTTACAATGTAAGTTACATGCTAGAGTAGTTTTGGGACCTCTCACTTGTTGTATGAAAATTTTTAGAAGTATGCATAAGGATTTTGTCACCTTGTTAGAATGGGTTAATTGTTATGTTCATATCGATGGAGCCTATGTTCCATCATGCCAAAATTGGTAACTATCTAAACCTTCAAATTTTCTCAGCTATCATGATTAATTGAGTACCTTGTTAATAATGTGGTGTTCTAGTCATGTTTTTCTTCCTATAAACACAAATATGAGTAGTCCTTCTTGTTGGGTCTTTCAAGCCGTGGTACCCTTTTTGGTCTGATCTTGACATGTGTATAAATTATAACCTTTTTGGAGAAAGGATTTATATTTGAGTGATTAGGAAGGTGTCTTCTTATGTTGGAGTAGGTCATTCATGACCATGAATTATTAACAAGATTAGGCAACATATGTTAAGGATATGGAAAAAAATTTTAATCCTCTTTTCTTTTGGAGAATCGTGATGTTATTTCCCCTTTTCCATGGGAAGATAATGGTGCAAGATATTTTCGTAAGTGTCTTCAGGAATGATTTGTGTGTGTCACTCTCGTAAATTGTTAATTGAACCTGACTTGTTGCTTAATTTTCTCATAACTCTCTTGAGTGTTCCTATGTGATATAATATTAATTTGTGTTCATCTTAAGAACCTTTTTAGCTAGGGTGGGATTAGATTATGATTTTTTTTGTTATATAGAGTGAATGGTATCTCTTGTGTCAATATGATGGTATGATCTAAGATTGCCTATTAAAAGAGAGAGAGAGAGAGAGAGAGAGAGAGAGAGAGAGAGAGAGAGAGAGAGAGAGAGAGAGAGAGATGGGAAATGTCATCTAGTTGATTGAGCTTCTAAATCAAGATGTGTGGTTGTGTGTTACATTAGTTAGGTACAAATTGAAGCTAAGGAAACCTTGTGGCCAAGAGTATGCTTTATGTTAGCATGAAAATTGAAGTGAGACCTTCCGAATTATATGTAGTACTACTAATGATTGGTCTTCCTCCTTGTAAACATTTGATTAAATGTAGGTGTGTTACTTGTTGTTTAACCACATCTTGTGTGATCCTATATTTTTGAGGCCTATGAGTAGGCTTGTTTTTCTTGTGAAAAATTGATGGTCATGATTGGTAGTTATTAGCATTATCTAAAATAATAAACCTTGTAGTGTAAGCTCAACCCAAGTGGAAGTATTATCTTCCTTTTACCATGTGCAGTATCTATGTGTGGCTACACGGAAACCTTGTGTTCATGGATTTTCTTAACCTCGTTAGACCTTAGTTTTCTTACATTGGGATCCCCTCAATAATTCCTATTTAAATGTTCTATGTTTTACCTTGGTTAACCTTGCAAATATTATTCTTGAGGTTTGAATACTAGTAACCTTGTTTTGAGGAGGTTTAGAACCTGTACCTAGCAATCTCCCTTCTCTTTGTTCAATAGCGTTGCACCAAAATATCATCCCCAGAACCCAATTTTGTTTGAAATAAATAAATTCAGAAAAGAGTGTGACTTCTATTCATATGCATTGTTTCCCTACCTTTTATTGTGACTTCTAGTAGGAAGTTGAGTCTAAAGGGAGGGGGATGTAGTGCCCACTCCTCTTCGACATTGATTTTACTATGGTTTTTTCTTAATTTGGATAAGAGCCATTGACATTGTTATCATATTTGATCAGTAGATATTGATAGATACACATTACTATATTTTATTAGCCTATTTGATAGATAGTATGGGTGTTTTAGAGTTTTGACATGATGCGACTTATATGATGGATTACATGTATGGATTTCCATATTAGTATTTGATGATCTAGAGCTACTACTCTATATATGTATCGACACATTGGATTTTGATACATAGATTTTGTTATATGGTTTAGTTAGTCTTGTGATCTTATTGCTTATTGATGAAATGATAGAATCAAAATATTTGAAATTGTGAACAATTGGTGAAACCATTTGATTTTAGTGATGATTTATTTACGTTATTTAATGATATATATTGATAGGAATATGTACATTTTATTGTTTTGCTGTCATTGATATGACCACAAGTCTAGAGAGGTATTGTTTTGATTTTGCCAGAAATTGTAACACAACAAACAAAAGGAGATAGGAGACCAATAATGAAAGAATTTTGGGTATTAGACACAAGTCACCTAGGGAAATTGTGTTTTGTGTATGTTGTTATGTTGTTGTTAAATTTTTTGGAGGTCCACGTTGGGGGGTTGCCTCAAATTAAATACCTTGGGTAAATGTGTTGTTTTCCCTTTTGTTTTAATTTTTTATTTTGTGAGTTTATGATTTATTTTAGTAATGCGATTCAATTTATTATTGTTTTTACTGTGCTCTTGTCTAGGTTAGTTAATCTTGTTAATTTTGGTAGCTAGGCATGTGACAAAATGGGTGATAAATTTTGTAAGTTGTCCTTGATTTACTATTGATTTGAAATGATTTCAGTGATTTTAGGAGTTGTGTAGTCTCCCTTGCATGTAAAATTCTAATTCGGGCTTTTACGCTATTTTTAGAGCCTTGTGGGACAATTTAAGCTTGTCCCACACCTCATAAATTCACCCACCCACTATGCCTATGATGTGAGGGGATTATTTTATGACTTTTTTGTTTTAAAGGAGAAAAAGAGAAATTAATTGCACTTTTCTTACAATATTATTTAAATGTCTCCTTTAGAGGTGTGGGTAATATATTGTGTGTAAGAGGCTTGTCATTTCCTCAACCACCAATTTATTGAGCTTTGGGTTTGGGGTTTGACCATGTGATCTGGAGTTGAGGTGAAGTGATGTGGAATCCAACATGGAGCCACCTCACCCTCCTCTTTCCCTTTTTCTATTTATTCAAGTTTTTTTGATAATTTTGGTGTTACATGCTTCATTTTCATTTCTTACTTTTGGAGTTCTTGTTGGAAGCTTGGAATTTGGTTTGTGCTTGATTGGGGCTTAGAAAATATTGTATCTTGGAATTGTGATTAGATACTATTGCAATGGCAAGGTAGGGACTCCACCCATGTATTTGTAGTTTTATTTTGTTGTGCAAATGTTTGTAAATGGATTATTTTTGAATGATTTTTGTTTTGGGAATAGAATGGAATTTAGGCTTTGTAGGAGAAATAAAAGGGGTATATTTTGGAGGGAGGCATAAGATTATTGTTTTATATCTCTTTAGGGAGTTGGGTTTGGGTGTCCCACCTTCGTAGAAAAGTGAACTTTGTGCTTATCTTGTATGTCTTAGTGAGAGAGGCATAAGAGTTTTGAGGGAGGCATAAGAGTCTTGTTGGTATGTTCTTTGATTTTATTGGAGGATTTAAGGTGGGAAACCAACCCCTTTGGGAGGCATAAGTGAATCCCCATGTTTTTTTTCTCTCTCTTGACTTGATATTGATCCTTTGTGTTTGTAAAAATGGTATGTGTGTTGTTACTTTACATTGTGATTTTTGGGTTGAAAAAAAATGTATGAATGATTGTTGTGGAAGCCATGTAAATGTTGCCTTGGTTGGCTTATACCTCTTATTTCTTCATTGTTGATGCTCGGGAATGACGAGGAAGACTTCTCCTTCACATTGGATTATTTTTTGGGTGGAGATCGTTTGCCTACTCCCTTATTTTGTTGTAGTGTTGGATATTGAAGAAAATGGTGGAGCTCAAGTGAGGTTTAGGGACATTATTGTATTTTGAATAAGACAAAGAGGAATACTTCTCATGTAAAATATTTTTCATGTTGTCTCCACTTATGTGGAGGGATTTTTTAACTTGTATTTTAAAGCTTCATCTTCCTATACAAGTGTTTTGTAAAATTAATTTGTATTGGATATTCAATGAATAATCATGTTGGAAAGGAGGCATGTGAAGTTGCATCTTGTGGTTATTATGCCTCCTCCAACTTGTTTATTTTATCAAGAGTGTATTAGATGTAAACTTGTATTTTAATGGGTTAGTTATTGTAAAATGAAACTATCGAGTCTTGTATTATTTAGATGAAGTGAGGACCTTGAAATGGTTTTGGAAATGAAAATGAAGCTCTCCAAATCTAGGTTTATACTTAGGGGTTGTATTCTAAATCTAATTTAAACGAAATGGCATTACTGAATGGAAAATGCATGTTGAAAAATATACTTCTTTTCTTAAAATGGATGTCATTTACTATATTTTGAAAGCGAGGAAATATTTTCTCATTTTATTATAAAATTTAGCTTTGAAATGTTGAATATTTTTAGCCAAATATCATACAAAGTTATAAAAAAAGAATATATTCTCTTCATTTTTTGTATTGGGTTAGTTAAAGAAAAGTCGTTAGTTTCACAATTTCACCTATAAATAAATTAATAGAAAATTTATAATCTTCTTCCCTATATTGCACTATAGAACTGAATATGAGTGAATGTTTAAATTATAATAGAACAAATTACACCATGTTAATCATATATATATATATATATATATATATATATATATATATATATATATATATATATATATGTTGTAGTTATAAATATATTTAACAAAAATATTATATAATTTGATACACACGCACACACACATATAGATATATCCATATATTATTAGATATATGTATATTATATATATATATATATATATATATATATAATATTATATATATATTTTAAAAAAGAATATATTTAAATAAGGATAAAATGGCATAATTCCAAACTTGTTTTATAAAAGGGAATATTTATAATTTGAAGTTGTTAAGGCCGAATGGCAAATGCCCATGGTAGGTATTTATATAAAACAAAATTTTGGTGGGGACATCCTCAGGTGAAGGATAAAGAAGCTCCGGTGGAGACACAAAAATATTAGTAACACCCCATGTTGAAAGAAGGAGATAATGAAGAAGAAGTAGACAAGAATGTGGGTAGGAGAGTGTAGTAGGATACAGGCGTTGTGGTACAACAAGTCGAGGGGGGTGTCTATTCATGAGGATGTTGGGGAACATACATGTCAACATGAAGATGAAGAGGAAGTAGGTACTCATAATTTGGGCTATATTAATGACCCATAAAAAATTATTTATGCCAGCTTTTTGAGCACTCTGTCCAATAAAAAACTGTATGGCTAGGATTGGATGGACCTAGAGATGGAAAATATCCACTCTCACAAACAACTATCATGGGTATGAAAAATCACATGGATGAGACTGAATTTTATGTATGTGAGGAGGCATGTATCTTGAAGAAGATAAGGCACCACATGCTATATAACCACCAAGCCCACGTAGTTTTCAGATGAACAGGCGAGGAACACATTGGTTAAAGTGTCACAGAAGTAGCATGCCAAAATATTGATAAGGTGGAAACACTATAGGTGTTGTTGGATGATAAGAAGGATAAAGACAAAATGATCCAGTGACTCTCCTAAGAGAGGGATAATGCAGTGGCTGAGAAATTTTTTTCAAGAAGATGGCTAAACAAATAGCAGATGAGATCTTATAAAAGAGCCCTGATTTTCATGAGAAGGTGCCAAAAGATTTTAAGTCTAAAATATATTATCTTCACACAACAATTCGTTGACTTATTTTGGAAGGACCAATGCGTCTCCCTAAAGAAATGGATTCTCTGAAAGAAGCATTAAGGGAAAAATATTCAATTACAAGGATTATATCTAGTTATGAGGTTGTTTTACAATCTTTAAAGGTTAAAATAAAAAAGGGAGATTTGGTGTTGGCCATGTGTACAACACCTAAAAAACTTACTACAAGAAAGAATAAAAGTAGAGGAAAGTGAAGTTATGTAGGAAGCAAAAGATGAAAGAATCAGGTGTAGAGAACAAGTTACCCTGGTAGAAATGAAGTGCGAAGTGCTATATGCTGTAAGAAAACAACATGTGGATCAAATCAAGAGCATTGGGAAGCTCATTTCCACAAATATGGATGTCATGGAAGGGATGGTCTCAGGTATGGCCAACATCCTTAGAATTTTAAAGAGTGATAATGGAAAAATGACTCTCGATGAGTGAGATAGCATCGTTTTGAACATACTTGATAAGAAAATTGAAACGCTTAAGGAATTGTATGAGTTTGGAGGGGAAATTCAAAGTGAATATCTAGAATTCATTCTACGAGAGGAAGGAAATGGTATACAATAGGATGTCTCAAAATATTATTTATTCTTTATTATTTCATTCATTATCCTATATTCTTTGGAATGAGAAGGTGTTTAGTATTGTCAGGGAGGCAATCCATTTTAGTTTGGGGTAATGTTGGACACACAAAAAGAGGAAAAGTGTTAGGAACATGAATGTATGGTGTTGGAAGAACATGCAGTGTTAAAGTATGACTGAAGCACCTTGGACCAGGAGTTAGTTGTTTCTTTTGTTAAGGCTATTTTTTGAGTGAGTGTGCTGAGCACACAAAGACATGAAGGCTTGTAGTTAATGTAAGGGTATTTTGGGAACAAACAATAGCCATGCACAATGCATGGTTTAGGTTAATAATAGGATTTATACTCAGACTTAACTATAGGAAGTTTATTGTTAGAGAACTTGCATGTTTTGCATCCTTTTGTAAAGGTGCATGCCAATTAGTATCATGTGGGCTATTTTAAGATAGTACATGACTGGTGAAGGGAAAGTCCCCACCCCTATATATGTATTGATTTTAACACTTTAAAGTGCTCAGTGTGTCAATTATTTTAGAGTAATATTGTTGGTTTTGTAAAGCATATGAATCATGGAGATACCTTTATAATGTATTGAAGCTTGTGTATTTTGCAATATTTAATACAATGGATCATATTGGCTGGATAATGGTGTATAACATGACTGAAACTGGTTCTTGTATGGTATATCTTGCTATAGTAATTTTTAGTTCATCTTATATATGTTCTAAGATACAGATTTGGTTCATGCATTATGGAATGTTCATTATTGGGTATGAATGTGAATATACATATACACTATGATGTTAACATTTAATAAAAGTAACTATAAAGAGGGACTTGGTGCCTTTACGTACTTTAGGTGAGTGCTTAGCTCAGGATGACTTATGTGCCAGTGCGACCGGGTCATCTATAGCGAATTATAGGTTACATCAGTTTCTCTTGTATTTTTTGTTAACTAAACAATACAAATATGGAAATGAAAGTTGCAAGAACCTCCTTTTGTACTACAAGAACTTCTAATCCATTTATTTACCTCATAGATAATCTTGCATCAAAATAATGAAGAACTCAACAATAATTTATCTCAATAGAAACTTTCTTTTCCAAAATACATCTATGCTACAACTTTGAATAACATACAAGTGTAGGAGAGTTTTATTTCAACCAATGTACAACACAACTTTGCTTCTTTCAGTATAATATTTCAAATTGGATTAAATTGATCCACAAGCTTTACTTTAAATATAATAGAGATACAATCTTCCAATCTAAGTGGGAACAATAATATGATGTAAAACATGGAGGTTCTCCTAACAAATTCAAAACACAAATCTTATTTGTAGGTCGTCTCCCAACTTTTAGCTTTCAACTTGCATCCTTCAACACTTCAAAACTTGTATCACAATTCAAATAAAGGGGTATAGGTGTAGTGCCCACTCCTCTTCGACATTGTTTCCTTTTGATATTGATACTATTGGAATGATATTAAGACATTTTGATTATGATAGATTGTTCAGTAGACAATATATTATATTGATATTTGGACTATTGACATTATGATGGTTACGTTTTACTATGATGCACTAGATAATGATGATAGGCAATTTGATATATGTTGATTTTCATGATGTGGATTTCATACAAACATCTTATGTTTTGGGATGTTTTGAGTAGAATTTTAATCTCATGGATGTTAGGGATAATTTTTGATATATTGATGGATAATAGAATTGCTAATATTAAATGATGAATATTGATTTTATATGTATGTTGTCTCAATTTTGTTAATACGGCCAAAAGGGTAGAGAGGTATTCTATTGTGTGCAGGAATTTTATCACATACATCGAAGGGATATGGGAACAACCATGGAAGGATGTCGGGTGTTGAGCAACAAGGCTAAATTTGAAAACTTGTGTAATGTTGTTTTAGTGTGTGTTTTGCATGTCTAGTTTGGAGGTCTCCCATGGGTGGTGACTTCACATATATGCCATGGGGTGAATTATTTTCCCTTTCTTTAATTTTTTATGTGTTGTATTTATGTTTTGTGTATTTAAAATTTATAAAATTTGTCACTTTATTTACATGTTGTAAATGTGTGTTAATGAAGCTTAACTCTTCTTATTTTAGTTAACCAAATTAAGGATGTGACAAATAGTTATGATGAGATTTGGTGTTCCTTTTTGTAACTAAAATTTATCCTGATTTGTAAGTTTTTTACTCCACCCTAACTTCAAAATGCGGATTCTGACTTTGGGGGCATTTTTGGAGGCTTGTGAGACAAGTAAGGCTTATCCCATGCTTCTTAAGTTTACCTAACAACCCTACCTATGGGTTGGGAAGCTTATTTTTGATTTTTTTTTTCCATTTTTCAGTGTAAAAGTAGGAAAATAGCTTCACTTCATTTCTACCCCAATTTATTATGTCCCTTGAAAGCATGGTGTGAAAGTTTTGAGCTATGTGGGTTGTCATTTTCCTTGTATGTGCATTGATTTTCTTGGTCATGGTGTGTTGACTTGAGTGTGGGGGTGGAGGAATGATGAATTGGAATCCTACATGGATTCACATCATCATCCTCACATTCCATTTCTATTTATTTATTCTTTTTGGTTGGAATGAGGGTTATTTGTTCTTTTCTCTTCTTGTGCACTTTTGGAATTGGAGCTTGTTGGAGTGCTTGGAAATTACTTGGCTTGGAATTGAAGAGGCTTGTGGAATTTTATTGGAACTTGATGGAAAGGCATGTTCTCCACTTTTATCATTATGTTATTTTTCTTAATTGTATGCAATGTTGTGCTTGCAAAATTGTTTGTTTTGTCTTTTGAAGATGTTTGTGTGTTGGGTTGGTAACATGCCTTAGTTGGGTGTGGGAGAAGGGCTTATGGGACCATTGGGGAGGGGAAATAGAGGTTTTTGAGGCATGCAATTGGTGGGAGTGTGAATGGGAGTCTTACCTATTGAAAGTGAAAAGGAAATCATGGTTTTGTTGCATGCTTGCAAGGGAGAGATAAGGGTTTTGTGTGGTTATTTTGTACACTTGGAGGCTTAGGGTAATAATGCTACTCCACTTAGGAGGTATAAGGAGGTGGTGTCCCATAGTCCTTTCTCTAATGGGTAAAGGAAAGTTCTATTGGGGATAACCGCAACAATGTGCATTCGAAGGAATGAAGGAAAGGCTTACTAAGACGCTTGTTTTGTATTTTCCTTGATGGAATATACCTTTTCAAGTATATGTGGATGCCTCTGGCATGACCATTGCTGTAGTTCTAGCTCATTTTGGAGAAGGTATTGTAGATCATCCTATTTTCTTTGATAGAAGAAAGTTGACTACTATAGAATAGAATTATACAACTACGGAGTACAAGGCTTTGTCAATTATCTATGCGCTACATAAGTTTAGATAGTACTTTCTAGTAACACATTTTGTTTTCTATACATATTACATAACATTGAGATACTTGGGAAAAAATCTTGTCTTACAGGGGCACATATGCTGATGGGTTCTCTTATTCTAGGATTTTGAATTTACAGTGGTGGTAAAGCCAGGATAAAGTAATTCTAATCTAGATCATTTGTCAAGGATTTAATTAGAAGAGGATGCATAGAGTATTGAAGATACAATGTTGGATGAACAATTATAAAGGTTAAACCACATGTACTCTGAATTAGAGGATATTGTGGTATATTTACAAATAGGTATGATGCCCAAAGGATTGAAGGCCTTGGAAGTGCAACAACTTGAAATTCACACTGCACCTTTCATGTTGATCAATGGTGACTTATATAAACTAGGCCGAGATGAAGTATTACGCCGGTGTGTACTCGAGCATGAGAAAATGAAAATCATGGATGAGGTTCATGGTGGAATTTCAAGTGGACAATATGTAGGTAATGCCACTGTGCACAAGATTCTACTAGCTAGTTTGTAATGGGAGACTTTGTACAAGGATTGGAAAGACTATTATAAGTTTTGTGATCACTTTCAATGGCTTGGAAAACCTTGGCAGAGGGATGAAATGCCTTTGAGGCCTATTATTAGTGCTAAAACTTTTGAGAAATGGGAAATTTACTTTGTGGGTCCTATTTCCCCAGCCACACGTAGAACTACTACATCATCACTTGTACATATTATGTTACAAGACTGGGGCAAGAAGCACCAACAAAGGATTGTACAACTACAATAACAAGGTTATTGTGGGAAAATATTCTTATGAGGTATGGATGTCCTTTAAGTTTACCAAGTGATAGAGGAACTCATTTCCTTAATGAGACCATCAGAATATTATTGGATGCATTTATGGTTGCCCACCATAAGACAGCACCCTATCACCCCACAGCTAATGGTATTATTGAGGCTTTCAATAAGATATTGATCTAAACGTTGATAAAAAATTGTGATGTTGGAAGGAATGGGATGATAAATTTTCTATTGTGATTTGGGCATTTAGAATAACCTATAAATGGTTAAATAATGAGACACCCTTTCAATATGGGTTTAGCACAGAAGTAGTTCTTCCCATGCAATTCATGTTACCTAATTTGTGTATTACACATGTTGGAGGTCTGGCTGATGAGAAAGCATTGGAAGAAAGAATTGACAAGTTGATAGAATTGGATGAGATGCACGTAATAGCATGATGGAGTCAGAAGAATGAAAAAGATAGATAGAAGGCATGGCATGACAAGAACATTACAGAAAAGAAGCATGAGTTTGGGAAGATGGTACTTCTTTAGGATTCAACGTTTTTGCGTTTCCCATGCAAGATTAAGGTGCATTTCTTGGGACCGTATTTTATGACTCATGTACTTGACTCAAACACTTTCCAACTATAAGTGCATGATGGAACATGGTTTCCCAGTTAATTCAATGGGAGTAGGTTGAATCCCTACTATACATTAGTCTTTTTGGTGTTTGTAATAAGGCAATATTTCTATTTATATTAGATTTACCTTACTATATTTCCTCTAGATGTGTTTCCTTCATCATCACTAAGATTTGTCTATTTAGTTCATTATTATGTGTAATAAGTGCACTTGCGCTCTGGAAGCTAGTTGTAATCTAAAGTGTTTCCATGCACATAGGACTACGCATACCCTTAGTGTGGGGTGAATAAAGAAGGTTAGTATGGTACAGAAAATAAATAAACTCACGGGTGACCATAAATAGAATAGGATTTCAAAATTAATGAAAAAATTAGGAGAAATTAATAAAAGTTAATGCCACGTGTAAGGTGATGAATGCTCAGTATAATGCAAGGAGGTTGTAGCATTAGAGAATACGTATTTTGGGTCACATTAGATAAAATTATTCGGTGTAAGGAAGTGTGGGTAGAGGATATTTGTGACATATAAGTAGTGGCACGCCAAAAAGTTATGAATGAGGCACAAAATTTTGACGTGTGAGAGTTTAAGGCACCAAAAAAAGAAGCGTAAAATGTGCTCAATGGAAATTAATCTCATGTACAGTGGTAGGTGGAGAAATTAGGGAAGGGGATTGTTGAAACTTATAATAAAGTAAAAAATTGCAACATTATTTATTACCTTGTGAGTTTGAAGAAAATTTACATTTGTGAATAAGATCTGCAGATGAAGAACACTCTGTAGATCGAGTAAACCTATCAAGATTCAAAGCACGTTGTTAAGCATCTATGAACATAAGTAGGATTTAAGCGGTGGTGCTTATGTGCAATGAGGTGGTAACTTGGATTTTTATCGCATGGTAACTAGGGTTTCATTCACACTTACAAGATCAAAAGGATCATTGGAACCACAGAGGGCTCCAGTTATGCAAAAGGAGGTTGGTGACCCCATAGAAGAATGAGTGGTTGAAATGTTATACCCAGAAGAGGTGATTGAGGGGCGGTCATAGAAGACAAAAATAATACAGTGTAGGGTTTTGGATATCATTCACCGAACCGAGAAGTTCCTGAAGGACATTGCAACAGAAGTCTACATGAATACTAACTGATGGTTGGCAGACGACACTATGGTTTTTGACGCCTTCGTGAAAATGTTACTCGATAGCGTGGGGGTCATGAAAATTATGGAATTACCCTATTTTGGGATTCCTAAGTAGTTTTATCAATGGCTAATGTCACGCATGCATGAAGAATTTTCTACTTTGTAGGCAGGAGAAAGAGGATCGCCGCCAAGCTGATTGGGAAGGTGATAGTGTTATGCAACTTGGGCTTAGAAATCGCTGGCAATTTATCAAATGATGAGAGAATAGATGTAACTGCCTCCATAAATCAATATGAGAAGGTGGGTTGAGCCTTTAAAGTCAAAAAAATCATAGACATGGCCATAAGGGTTACAACATGGGTGCCACTAAGTAGTGAAATGAGGTAAATATGTGCTAGTTACATATATTGCACAAGATGGAAAATAAGACATACTAAAACATCACTGGGTACATTACAGAAAATTTGGTGAATGAGGCATGTGTCCAGGAAGATAAAGGTGAGAAAATTACTTTTGGTGCCATCTTTTTGTTGATATTATTTATTGAAATTGGCATACCCAACGGAGCAAGGGAGAATATCTGAGAGTTCCCGTTAGAAAATAAATACCCAGAAAATAAATATGCTAAGTATACTCTGTGTGGTGTTATTTCCAATCCATATAAGAAGTTCCTAGAGAAGTGGTTCAAGAGGCTATGCAGGATGTTTGAGGGGGAATGTAACATTCCGCATGAATTTCCCAAGGAGATGGAAAGAGAAGTTGAATTTATGGTTTACCATCACTTCAGGTTAGGGCACTTCCATACGAAGTCTAGTGAGAAACTCCCGTGGTGTAATTTTACATTTGCCTTTGCTACAAGGTACTTTAGAGACTCTATGAAAAGATTCCATGACACGCGCAAACTCTAGTTTCACGTAGATAAAGTAGACACAGATGTTCACATTCTATGTAGGACCTATATATGTCAATTTAAAGAGGCCTATGTTAAAAAAATGGAGTCTGATAATGTGGACATAATGCCGGAGAGTTTGGCTATAGGAAAAATTAAACCAGTGCATATGTACATCTCTCTGAGGAAAAGGTTCAATGATGGCATGGTTGTGAAGGGAACAAATATGACACTTCCAAGACCTCTAAAGAAGGGGCAGACAGTAGGAACCTCAAGTAAATTTGCATCGATGCCACCTATTGAGGAAGATCCATAGCCTACCAGGTTAGAGAAAGTCCTAGAGTAAGACGAACTAGAAGACATCTCCAAACTAATTTATACAAGGAAATTTCTGCGGAGAAGACACACATCCAAAGATAATGGTGCATAGAATTCACAGCCAACAAGAAGATCACTGCACTTGACTCCCTTGAAGAATGAGGAAGAAGAAATGAGAAGGCGCAAAAAATATATTCAAGTAAAGGATAGTGAGGAGGATTCCCCATAGTTGAGTGTGTATAATGAGGAGGAATGTTCAATTATGAAAAGCATAGATCAGTGGTCATCCATAGTGAGGAAATGTAGGAGGATGAAGATATTGGAGAGTGATCAGTCTATCAAACTATAGACAAAATCATGAGTGTCAATGAACAATGCTCAGGTAAAGGAAAAAGCAGCACTGGTGGAGACACAAAATCCTTAGTATGCCTTTCCCCGAAAGAATGAGAGAATGAAGAAGAAGTAGAACAAAATATGTGTACTACTTTGTAATAGGATGCAAGCATTGTGGTATAGCTAGTCGAGGGTGTGTCTGTTCATGAGGATGTTAGGGAACATATAGGTCGACATGAAGATGAAGAGGAAGTAGGTACTTAGAATCTGGGCTATATGGATGACCCACCACAAATTATTTGTGATCACTTTAAGATCACTCTTCCAAATAAGAAATTGTATGGCCAGGATTATATGGACCCAGAGATGGAAAATATGTGCACTTGCAAGCAACTATCATGGAGTATGAAAACTGACATGGATTAGCCCAAATTTGATGTATGCAAAGAGACATGTAGTTTGAAGAAGATAAGGAAGGTTCCACATACACGTCATATGACCATCAATCCTACGTAGTTTTAAGATGAACAAGTGAGCAACGTATTGGTTAAAGTGTCAAGAGAAGTAGCACATCTAAATAAATTGATAAGGCAACAACAATACAGACCTTGTTAGATGATAATAAGGATAAAGACATAGAGATCAAGTGACTCATCTAGGAGTGGGATAATGTAGTAGATGAGGTAAAAATGTTAAGAAGATGACCAAAAAAATAGCGGATGACATCTTATAAAATAGGCTTGATTTTCAGGAGCAAATGCCACAATATTTTAACTCTAAATTGCATTATCTACGCACAAGAGTTTTTCTACTTTTAGAGGAAGGAACAACATGTCTCCCTGAAAAAAGGATGTTGCGGAAGAAGCATCGAGGGATAAGGATTAAATTATAAGGAAGATATCTAGCTATGAGGTTGTTTTGAAAGCCTTAAATGATGAAATAAAGAAGGAAGATTCAGTGTTGGCCATGTCTACAACACCTAAAAAATTAGTAGAGGCAATATCGAAAGAAGAGTAAAGTGAAGTTTTGTAGGAAGAAAAACATGAAACACTCGGGCGAACATAATGGGTTACCTTGGTATAAATGAAGTGTGACATGTTGGATGCTATAAGGAAACAAAATATGTATCGAATCAAGAGCATTAGGAAGTTAATTTCCATAAAGATGGATGTCATGGAATGGATGGTCTGAGGTATGGCCAATATCATTAGAATTTTGAAGACTGAGAGTGGAAAAATTACTCTAGATGACATAGATGGCATCATTTTGGACATCCTTGATAAGAAAAATACAACACTTAAGGACTTGTATGAGTTTGAAGGGGAAATTCAAAGTGAATATCTAGAATTCGTTCTTTAAGAGGAAGAAAATGGTACACAATAGGATGTATCAACATATTCTTTATTCTTTATTATTTCATTCATTATCCTATACTCTTTGGAATGACAAGGTGATTACCCATTTTTGGGGTGGAAATCCCTTTTAGTTTGGGGTAATGTTGGAAAAAAAAGGGGCTAAGCGTTGGGTGCATAAATGTAGGGAGCTGGAAGAGCATGCGATGCTATAGTATGGATGAAGTTCCTAGGACTAGGAGTTAGTCGTTTATGTTGTTAAGGCTATTATTGGAGTTAGTGTGTTGAGAAAACAAAGAAATGAATTTTTTTGGTCCACGCAAGGTTATTTTGGTAACAAGCAACAACCACGCACCATGCATATTTTAGGCTAATGTTAGTATTTCTACTTAGAGTTAACTATATGAAGTCTATTGTTAGATCACTAGCATGTTTTGCATCCTTTTGTAAAGGTGCATGGCTATTATTAGCATGTGGCCTATTTTGAGATAGTGCACAGGCTGTGAAAGGAAATTCCCCACCTCTCTCTCTCTCTCTCTCTATATATATATATATATATATATATATGTATGTATGTATGTATGTATGTATTGATTTGCATGGTTTAGAGTGTGTCAATTATTGTAGAATTATGTGGTTGATTTTTTCACGCACATGACTCATGGAGATACCTTTATAATTTATGAAGTTTCTTTGTTTTACATTTTTTAATACAATGGATCATATTGGCTGGATAATGGTGTTGAACATGATGGAAACTAGTTCTTTTATGGTAAATCTTGTTATAGTCATTGTTTAGTTCATCTTATATACATTCTAAGTTCTAGATTTGGTTTATGCATTATGGACTATTTACTTTTGGTTATGAATCTAAATATACATATGCACTATCATGCTAATATTATATACAAGAAACTCTAAAGAGGGACGTGGTACCTTTATGTGCTTCAGGTGAGTGCTCATTTGAGGCTGAGTGATGTGCCACTACGGTTGGGTCATTTATAGGAAATTATAGGCTACATCACCTTCTCATGTATTTTTTTAACTAAATAATACAAATATGGAAATGAATGTTGCAAGAACATCCTTTTGCAATACAATGACTTCTAATCCATTTCTTTTCCTCATATACAATCTTGCAACAAAAAAATGAAGAACTCAACAATAATTTCTTTTGATAGCAAATTTCTTTTCCAAAATACATCTATCCTACAAAAATAAGATAGAAGTGTAGGATATTTTTATTTCAACCAATGTATACTTCAAATTTGCTTCTTTCACTATAATACTTCAAATTGGAGTAAATGAATGTACAAAATTTCCTTTAAATATACAAGTAATACAATATTCCACTCTAAGTGGGAACAATAATATGATTTATAACATGGAGGTTCTCCTAACAAAATCAAAACAATAATCTTCTTTCAAGGTCATCTCCCAAATCTTAGCTTTCAACTTGAATCCTTCAACTCTTCAAAACTTGGATCACAATACAAATAAAGGGGTATAGGTGATGGTCTCCACCCAACCTATAATCCAATAAAAGGAGAATCCATCCTCTTATTGGCCCCTGAGCCCCAACCAAAGAACAATATGGGGTATTAGCAAACATTTGACAACTTTTACAAGAGGCTTTCATTATCTCTCGAAAGTGGACCCTGTAGAGAGATAGCTGCAGGTGTTCTAAGCTTGCAAAAATGGATCTCTCTCTTTCGTAGATACAATGGAAACACCTCAGGTCTGTGGGTATACTTATTTTGAGGTGAGTCTCTGGTATCAAGGCTGGTTCCTTATTGATACATCCTAAACTAATTTTTTGAGGTTTATGTGTAAAAGAAGATTGTGTAAAAAACAGATTTAAAATGAGGTAATACACCAAATTTGTATGAGGTCTTTGACTGAGTATATGCACAATTGAAATGGAAAGGTTTTTTTATGCACAAGCCAACAGTTTTCCAAAGATAATTAAGGGTAAAAACTTGAATGTACTGAGGGATAAAATCACAACAATACTACTAAGTTACACATACACATTAACATCATGTAGAAATTAACCAATTTGCAACAGGGTAAGATAATTAATCAGGGAATTTAAACTCACAATATTAATGGAAACATACACAATACTGCAAATAATTGGAAAGGCATAAAATACTTCACATTCAAAGGGCAAAACTGGTAAAAATATTTCTTTAGCACTCCTGTATCTAAAAGTCCTCTTCTCTTCCATTTTTCTTTGCCAAGGAACATAATATATAGCAAAATATTTCCCACCCTTCCTAAAATAGGCTAAAATTGTACTCACCCATGCATCTTATTTTTATCGTTTATCTATTAATAAATAAAGGAATAAAAAAAGAAAATGCAAATACAAAGAGGCATTAATAGCCATCGGTTACACTTTATTCAACCGTAGTTGACTGTTCTATTTTTAAGAAAAAGCATGAGTGGATGATTTGCTAAAAATAAGCTTTGTTTGATGAGCAAGCTTTCTTTCCTGTGCATGTAGATTTATCTTCTTGATGATCTATCCTTTTCTAATTTTGTGAAGGCGTACAACTTTACTCTCTGTGGGTGAGAAAAATTAATTACTTTCTGACCATGGTTGAATCTGGTGAACTTAGGACTTGAACTAAGATGTAAAATATTGCAGACTTAATCATTTTTTTGTAATTAGAGTATTAAGCTCAATTCGAGCGAGCAAAGCTCTGTAAAAATTTTCCCGTGGCCACCATTAATAACTTCAAGCTTTTTGTGGGAGTTTTTTTTTAAAAAATTCCGCCATTCATGTAGACTTCGAGCTCAACTAAAGGTTCTCTTAAGAAATTTGTCTTTTATTACCTCAAAAAAATCGTCCACGTAGGACAAAATTGATCGAAAAACAAGCCTGGAAAATCCTTCTTTTCATGTTTCTGATAGAAATTACATTTTTTAATATTTGGCAAGCCCATTTGCTTTTAATCTAGGCCTTATACATGTTTGAATCTGGTCAAAGCAGGATTGCGACCTACTTTTGATACTTTGCTTCCTTTTCCCGAAAAAGGCTTAAATTTTTAAAATGCCCCAGCAGCCTGCTTCCCTGATTTTAAATTTTGATGCTTCAGTGGGGCCGTGGGTGACTTAAACACTTTTTTCCCTTTTTCAAAAAATTCTAAAGGCAAAAAACATTCCGACGGTCCACTTCTCCACTTTGAATTTTTAATGCAAGCTCAAATTTTGACTTTTTCCTTTTGACATGAGTAGGACCACAGGTCGTTTTACGACTTTACGCCTTTTGCCAAATTGTCTCAAAACACTTTCATTTATAGATTTCATCAGGCTTTTGGACCAATTTGATACTTTTTTGTACAACAATAAAAAGTGCTAAGTCAGCCAAAACACCCGCAATTCTCATGAGTCAAGCTGAGGTTTGTATCGATTTTTGTAGATTTGATTTCCTCCATTCAATCCTTTGCACGATGTAACCTCATTCATTTATCTTATGCATTTCTAACTTGCATTGAATTTGGTTGGTAAAAACTTTAACCGTGGTGGTTTCATTCGAATTTGGGTGATCAATTCTGAGCATTGATCTTTGTACTTTTGATTTTGGATCGTTTGATCACTAGCTCCAAGTGAGTTAGGTTAAACCATAGTTGTGATGGGTGAGTTAAAACAAAATGAACCCCATTCATTTTTTATTTTTCCTCTGGTTCGTGGGTGAAGATCTGGCAAAATTTTCTTTGACGCCATTTTTGGAGTCCTAAATCTCAGTTCTTGAGGTTGGTCTGGTTATATATTTACCAAGTTCTGCGAGTTGGCTGCCATGATTTCTGTTTGGGCCTGTTAAATCACTGTTATTGATGAACCTTTTTTGAGGTTGGAATTTTGTGATGGATCCTTCAATTCAATGACTCAGATTTTCCATTGGAACTTCATTTCCTAACTCATGAAGGTAACTCTAGATTCATCCTTCTCTAAATGGCTCAGTAATATGAATATTTTTCTTTGCATGATGCTGATAAGCTTATATTATCATAGTTTTCATGGTTATTACTGTTAAATTTCTTCGAACCAACTGTGGAGGGTTTGGTAGATAACTTCTATTCTGGGTATTCCATATTGTAGCTCCATTTGTCTCAGCTAGGCTCTGTAAAATTTCTATTTTCGGCCATTGATGAAAACATGAAGCTCTGTTCTTTACTAGTTGTTTCTCTTCTACGTGATCTCAACCCAGATTTAGGTATCCATCCTTTGATAATGCATTCAAACTTATTAATTTCTTCTTGATTCTGTAATCTATTTAATACTCCATGTCCTTTTATTATAGCTTTAGTACACATGTTGGGAAGTTTTAAAAGGTCCATTTCACATGGTGAAGCCTTGTTGAAATTTCCTCAGAATCCCTTCTTCTTTAGTTGCAATCGAGAACATATACTTATGAATTATATACTTCATGTACAATAGGATGGAAATCATTTGAGAACTGCAACCTTTATCTAACACTGAAGACCATAAAATGTGATTTATTTTCTTCTTTACTACAACCTACACTTGCACACTTAAGGAAATAGTTAGAAAATATTTAGGCTTTTTGGCCTCTCTTAAGTCCATAGTTTTCTTTTCTCATTCCTCCTTCATCTTGAGTGAGTAGATCATATATGCAATATGATCTTCAAGTAATCTATATATCTTTTTGTTAAGAGATACATATGCATGAAAAAGGACAATGTAGGAATATGGATTAACCATGAGCTCTTAACTGATAATATTCCTCTTTTCTTCTTTTAAGGTACAATACTTCCAGTGGTGAAGATGAATAAGGAATAAGCTGAATATGAATATAGACCAACCAAAGGAGAAGACCCAAGGCAATGATGGCTTCACTCATACACCTCTATTTTCTCTTTCATGCATGTGTATCTCTTATTTCAGTAGATGTACTTTACTTTCCAGTTACATCACACAGCTTGTGTGGGAACATTTTAAATTCCTTATGAATAGAGCATTGAATTATAAAAATGAGTTTTGTATTTACTTTTGCATTTCTTCTTTCTTGTATGGATTGTATGATGAACTAGACAACTCAGTAATATAATTAAATGTCTTAATCATCAAGGAAAAAACATTAAAGAATGCATGTAACATCAAGTAATGAACTCTCATTTCTTTGCAATATGCAATTATGTTTGCTATTCCAAATCTTAGAATTTCATCTATTCTACAATTAGATGTCTTCATCCAGACAACACAACTGTCCTCCACGACTTTGTGTTCTTTTCTTGAAGATAGTCATGAAATTGTAGACTATGCGATATGTTATATTTTGTGACAGCACACATAGCTGCAACTTCCATGCAATCATTCAATAATAGTATTATTTGAAAGAAACTCCCCTAGCTTAGGTATAATTCACCAATGCTATGCATCATAAAGAAGTTTCGATTTTCCCATTTTTACACAAGTGCAAAAATTGTCAACAACTTCCACAACAAGCATTCTATAATAACACAATCAAAATAATCCAGTTAAACAAAATAATAATTTCCTCAACAAGCACAAAGATTTGACTACAACAAGAAAACAAGGAGCAATAGAAGATGGGCACCACCTCCTTTTGTATCCCAAGTGAAGTATGAGTTCCAACAAAAATTCTCCATGTGTACAACTCAAAACATAAATCAATCCTTATTTCTACACTTGAAAAATGCAAAATATATCCATGTTATCATTTTCACTCCCCATAGGTGGAACTCAAAATCACACTCCTTCCAAATTTTGTGCCTCACATATCCCTTTTCCCTCCCCAATGGTCACATCAATCCATCTCCAACACAGAACTTAAGATAAGTGACCCATTTACAAACAACATATTCTGCAACACTCATACTATATACAAACAAACACCATTTCTACATGAAATACATTAATACAAAAATCCAAAAAGAGGAGAGCCTACCTCTCCATCAAACTACCAATTAAGTTTCTCAACAAGCCCTTGAATCCTTCACCTAAGCTCAATCCAAAATGCAACTCAAAAAAAAAAACTCCAAGTAAGAAAACAAAGACCCAATTTCAAAAGTACAAGAGAAGCAAATAAGGCAACTAAACCAAATTCTAGCAAAATCATCCAATAAATAGAAAAGGGATGTGAGGATGATGAGGTGGCTCCATGTAGGTTGCCACTTCATCATCCCTCCATTCCAACACACAAGTCAAACACCAAGCCCAAAGCAACAAAATGCACATGTAAGACTTATGACATTCGCACATGACACTCCAACTTGCACACCATGCTTAATGTTAGCATTAGTTTAGTTTAATGCATTGTTTGTTGATGGATAGTTATAACTGTCCTCCTTCCTCCCACAACCTTTATATTTGGCTTTTCTAAAGATACAATACACATTGAATACATTGAATAATTTTTTGTCTCCTGCTATCATTGGTATCAGAGCGACTTGCAGAGTTTCTCTTTTGGCATGTGAAGACCAAAGAAACTTGTATCATTGGAAACCTGGATACTGCTGGATGTGGCTCTTTGGCATATTTGTTTGGAGTTATCTAGGACCTATGGCATGGCATTAATTCTTTAGCCAGTGACAAAACCTGAGCACATGGGGACGGCCTACATGGAAGTTTATCTAGTGATTGATGACCAGTGTATAGGAGACCTACCTAAAGGATAAATCGCAACTCCATTTCTACATGGAAAGTTGACTGGACATGTATTTGGAGAAGTGGATATTAGCGTGCAGCAATCTGTTGCTGCATTAGAAGCAAAGAAAAAGTTATTCTTTGTATTTTTCCTGAAAGTAGAAACATGGCAGTATTTCTTTTTCGTGAAAGAAGAATTGCGTGGTGATTTGAAGACCTGTTGATTGTTGGCATTGGAACATGTGGATGTGGTGTGCATTGTGACCATTTTTGTCTAGCATTTGGCTGCATATCTAAAGTAAAGAATAATCCTACGTTGATCAAAATAATAAAGCGATAAGTGTAGTGTGCAACACCCAACAATGTCTGCTCCAAAAATATTGCTATCTGATGCCCAACTCTTGAAAGGGCCAAATTTTGCCACATGGAAAAACAAGATGCGGACGATTCTTCAGTTTGAAGATCTTTGGGGGATCGTTTCTAGCATGAACACCCCTCCCATAGACACTAATCTATTGGCTAAGTATGAAAAGGATGATGCAAAAGTATTAATGCTTATCACTCTGAGCCTTTCTGATGAGGTTCAACCTCACATTCGGGAAGCAGCCACTTCTTCTATGGCATGGGCTGCATTGTGTACCGTCTATGAAGCCAAAAATGTAATGAAGATGTTATATCTTTAGAAAAATCTTCACATGATGAGTATGCGTGATTTGAAAATCAGTCGATGCCTTCTTGCAGCTTGTGGCCGAGTTATGCACAAAACTTTCTGCTCTCATGAACCAGAGGATGACAAGTTGCTTGTCTAGCTCACCTTGTGAGCTCTTCCTTCCTGGTTTCAGACACTGGTCACCACGTTGACAATCACTCAAAAGGAGGTGATTTTTGTCAAACTGGTGAATTATCTCCAGCAGGAAGAAGCCATTCAGAATGTTCAAGAAGCCTTTGAAGACAAGGCTCTTATCATGAGGAAAAATCATAGCAACAAGCCTCAAAAAGGGAAGTCAGCCCCATAGAATTAGAAGCAACATCCACAGCAGAAACCTTCTAAGTGGCCACCACAGCAGCCACCCCAGAAGCAGTAGAAAAACAAGGTGGATCAATGGTGCCACATTTCCTCCATGAATACGCACACAACTGTGAACTGTTATTACAATGGTCACAAGCATGGAAACTCTGGCAAAGAGAGAACTTTTGGCCAAAGATATTCCAAGAAATCCCAATGGCGTGCTTGTAATCAGAGGCAGAAGGGTTTTATTTCTACTTAGCAGGATGCCTCCTCTAATGAATAGGTTCTAGATGTAACTCATCAGGACATTTTCCTATTCTCGCAGACTTCACAGCTATTAGAAAGTATCTGGATGATTGATTTGGGTGCCAACAAACACATGAATGGCAATAAGAAGTTGTTTCATACCCTAAGTGACCGGCCCACTGGAGATCGGATCACCATCATAGATAATTAGGAGTATATTGCGGTGGGGATTGGTGATGTCATCATTCCTCTTGGGATAGGAAGATCTACACTCACAAAGGTGCTATATGTTCCAGGTTTGACCTCAAATCTCTTGTCTATGAGTCAGCTTCTTAATCGTCAAATGCGGGTAGAATTCTTTGTTCAGAAAGGGGTCAAGTCCTGCATCATTTCCCAGGGAGACTCAGTTATTGCTCGAGCATTTATGAAGGGCCATCTATTTCCACCGGATGTGGTCACTTCATCTAACATTTCTCTCTCTGATTCAATGGAGGAGTCCATTGCACTATGGCAATTTCAATATGGTCATCTTTCTTTCGGGGCTCTCCATCAGCTCAGTGCCAAGGAAATGGTAAGAGGGCTTACTCCACTCTCCCATTCCTTACCTGTTTACTTTGGATGTCTTGTGGGAAAAAAACACAAAGGTCCGTTTAAACAGAGCTCTTATCATTCTATAGAGTATCTTCAGGTTGTACATATCGATCTATGTGGACCCCTGCCAGCTAGCTTCCAAGGTTTTGAATACTTCCAGCTCATCATTGATGATTACTCACGAAAAATGTGAGTATATTTTCTCCGGAAGAAGAGTGACGCATTTTCCAATTTCCAAACCTTTTACCAACAAGCCATCAGGCAGTATGGGAAGCCTTTCCTTCTCCTCCACTCAGATTGAGGGGGGGAATTTGTATCGAAGAAGTTCTTAGCATACCTAAAGCAGCATGGTGTTCAACAACATCTGACTGCACCCTACACGCCCCAATAGAATGGAATTTTTGAGTGACACAATAGGACTGTCATGGAGATGGCTCATTGTATGCTCTCCACCGCCAAGTTGGAGGATCATTTTTGGGTAGAATCAATCTAGAAAGTAGTGTATCTAATCAACTGAGCACCCACGAAGATCTTGTCGAACAAGACATTGGAAGAGGTATGGACTGGTCGTAAACCTTCTATCTATCATTTGAGAGTTTTTGGTTGTACTACATATATGCATGTTCCAGATAAGAAAAGGAAGAAGATTGATCCAAAGACACTACCATGTCTTTTCTTGGGGTATAGTACTACCTCAAAGGCATATCCTCTCATGGATCCTAAGACGAAGAAAATCTACGAAATGTGGTGTGTGATGAGTCATCCTTTGACTCCCTGCTACACAATGGAGATCTAGTACCGACCTCGTCATATAGATTTCTCACACATCCAGATGATGGGCAAGATGACTCTTCTCAGAGAGAAGAAGAGCTGAGTGGAGACTTATTCGTTGATCTAGGAACACTGGAAAACAGATCTTCACATCAGCAGCAACACCATCAATGTCTAAAATGGGTCCAGAATACTATTGGGGATGCACACCATAACTCACTTTTAGGTATTTCAACGGGAGTCAAAACACGAAGTCAAGCCAGACATGAGGTTAATTTTGTACTCATGAGTTCAGTTATTGATAGCACCGAACCTGACACTGTTTGTGAGGCATCAGACCAACCATAATGGAAACAGGATATGAATGCTGAATATGATTCCATACTTTAGAATCGGATGTGGGAACTTGTCGATCTGCCTCCAAGTAAGAAATCCATTGGCTGCAAATGTATTTTCAAAACAAAATATGAGGCAAATGGTTTAATCAACAAACACAAAGCACAGATTTTTACAAAGGGTTATGCTTAGCAAGAAGGAATTGAATATGACAAGACCTTTACACCCACTGCGAATATCAAAACCATCAGAGTTGTCTATTCACTGGCAGCACAAAATGGATGGAAACTTTAACAAATGGATGTCAAGAGTTCTTTTCTAAATGGTGATCTCAAAGAAGAAGTATGCATGGTCCAACCTGAAGGGTTTGTAGATGAGCATCAACCACACAAGGTATGTCATCTGATAAATTCACTTTATGGACTCAAACAAGCACCTAGGGCATGGTATATAAAAATTGATGATCACTTATTGTAGCATGGATTCACTCGTAGCCCCTCAAATGCAAATATATATATCAAGAGGGTAGGAACAAAGATTGTTATTCTAGTTTTGTATGTAGATGATCTTGTGATCACATGAAGTTCTGAGAATCTTGTGGATGGTGTAAAGAATGATATAAAGAAATCCTTCAACATGACCGATTTGGGGCTACTTCACTACAGTCTTGGCTTAGAGATATGGCAAAAGAAGAATCATATCTTCATCTCCCAGATGAAATATGCAAAACTCTCCTGGAGAAGTATGGAATGTCAGATTGTAAACTAATGTCCACACCTATCGAAAAAGGTTTGCAATTATCTAGATTCTAGGATTCAGCGTAGGTAGATGGCACTCACTACAGGAAGCTTGTGGGGAGTCTCATTTACTTGACTAATACCAGGCTAGATCTTTACTTTGCAGTGAGCTATCTCGCCAGATTTATGCAGGAGCCGAAGAAATGTCATCGGATAGTAGCAAAGCACGTGTTGAGATATGTCTGAGGTACAGTTGACTTTGGTCTAGAGTATCAGAAGAACACTTAGTTCTTCTTATAAGGATATACATACTCAGACTATGAAGGATCCATTGATGACAGGAAATCCACTTTAGGGTATGTTTTTCATCTCAGATTTGGACCTATCTCGTAGATTAGCAAGAAGAAAACTATTTTTTCTCTCTCATCCATTGAGGTTGAATACCACACCGCATGAGGAGCTATGTGTAAAGTGATTTGATTACGTTGCATTCTTGTAGATATAGGGATTCTTGAAGAGAAACCTCCCATCATTCATTGCGACAATCAATGTGTGTTGAAGCTTGTGAAGAATCATATTTTTCATGAACGAACAAAGCATATTGAGGTCGAATGTCACTGCATTCGTGAATAGGTCTTGAACCACCAAATTAAGCTCCAGTACTACCCTACTTATTTTTAGGTTGCATATATTCTCACAAAGCCTCTCAGCAAGGTGAAGTTAGATGTTTTTAGGGGGTACATATGTAGAAACAATGTATTAAGGGGGGAATGTTAGCATTAGTTTAGTTTAATACATTATTTTTTGATGGACAGTTATAACTGTCCTCCTTTCTCCCACAGCCTTTATATTTGGCTTTTCTCAAGACATAATACACATTGATTAACAAGGACAAACTTAAATATGGTAAGTAATAAGTGCAATTATTTACATTTTTTACACTCCGAAATACATTAAAATGATCAAAATATATCTCATAATTAATAATTAGGGTTGGTAGGAGAGTTTGAGATGTGAGGGACAAGGTTACTTGCCCCTCAAGTCTCCAAAAGTGGCCAACAAGGCCAAATTCAAATTTTTGAAGGATGGTGGAGTACACACCACCAAAATGCATTTAATTCAATTCACATCATGCAAAAAAAAAGGACTATCTACCCAATTTATTGTCCACATGTCGTAGCTTTCCTTTTAATTCAAATTTAATCTAACTAGTTAATTAGGACACATTAGCAAGTGTTAATAAACTGGCAATATTTTCTAAATAATTAAAAACATGCACAACAAATTAAAACAAAAAAAATTAAATGAAGGGAAAGACATTACACCCATTGCCACATAAATGAGGTTACCTCCCAATGGAAACCTCGTAAAAAATCATGCAACAACACAATCTAATATTATACACAAGCTATCAAATTTTGGCCATGTTGCATAACAACCGACATTCTTATGTGGTTGGTCCCCTATTCCCTTTTGATGTATGTGATAAAATGTCCCTCCAACACAAACAAAATACATCTCTGGCCTTGTGTCCGTATCAAAAACATCAAGAATAATATACATATAGAAATCATTATTTGTCATAAAAAAATAGCAATTCTATCATCTATCGTCATACAATTTTATTCAATTGTAACATTGATAAAATCATAATTTTACTCAAAATATCCAACATAGGTTATGCATCCAAAATATGACATGTTAGTATAAAATCAGAGTACTGCAAATACGCTATATATCTTTCCATCATTGTCATCAAGTCCATCATAATCAAAATGTGAATCACAACATGTCAATAATCTAAATATCTGCATAATCTATAATCTACTGATCAAGATATAATAATCAAAATGTCTTAGTATCAATCCAATAGTAATATCATCATAATGATAATAGTGTCAAAGAGGAGTGAGCACTACAACCTCATAAAGATGTTTAGTGTTAGATTGAATTTCTAAGATCGAGGGGCTCTAAATGGATCAATCTAAGGATACAAAATCAATCCTAAATTTGTTAGGTGAGATATTTATGTGGGAATATGTTTTTAAATTAAATGTATATGTAATTTGTAAAGGGGGCCACTTAATACTTTAGTGTTTCAAGTTAAAATGTAACTCTCTTGATATGGTTTATTAAAAAATCAAATGACATTGAACTATAGAATTTAAATAACGACTTTGATAATAGATATTAATGTTAATGACTTAAGGGGATAAATTTAATTAAGGGCCATTGTTTAATAAATGTGGAATATGGTTATTAATTGAATAAGGGAAATAAATTTAAACCAAACAAATTAATTAATGGATATATTACTAGATGATTATAACTGGAAATATGTTTGGGAGCCAATTAATAATATTTAATTATTACTCTGAGTTGGATCAACCTAATGTAATACAAAAAATTATAGATAGAAGTTAGATAAAGGCACTCGAGGGTTAACACCCTTGCAATAAAAAAAATTATTCCATAAATTTCCTAAATAATTATTGAGTTATTATCTTAAGTTTTGTGTGGGAAAAATATAGACATTACACTTTGTCTCGTATAACAAAGGATAACATTACATTCCACCTCCATGTCCCTAATATTAACACTTCTTTCCACCACCTCTCAAATAGAGAAAATATAAATATAATAGACACATTTGCAAAAATATTTTCTTCAACTTAGCAAGGGACATTATATAATTCAATACAACCCTCTTCGACTTAACTCATTACATCTCCTCCCCTTCATCTCCTCTTATTGTCCTTCAAGCACTTGTCCCTCGTTTCTAGTAATTCTGCCACGACATCATAAACTTTCAAATTATCTCCCCCATTGGCATGCCCATTACATGCCATCCGTGCAATTCCTAACACCACATAATATCATAGCTACCATTAAAAAATTGTTTTCTGTAGTAGCTACTAATGACTCCCTTATTGGCTGCATAGAAAATGAATAAAGATAAAATGAATTTAATGGACTGGGGACCTCGGATTTTTCTGTAAGCCGTGGAAGATGCCCTTAAAGATGTTCACGATCTTTAGATGAATTAGTGCAGTCGAAGAATAATTTATGAGCAATTTAATCGATATTGTGGTGACATCATGAAGTAGAAGGGAGGCTTTGGTGTGACACCTGGAGAAAACCAGCTATTCAAACCAGTCCATGGTTTTGTCTTATTCATTAATTATCTTCAGTGAATTGCAGAGACTAAATATGTGCATTGCTACTGATGAAATCCAATCGGTTATGACGACAATGCTAAATTTAAATTGGGTCAGCGATAAAATATGTGTCTTGCAGTTGTTCATGGACACATATGCCATGCAAATAATGCTCGTCGAGCCTTTTATTAACTGGAAGAGAACAAAACACAAGCACGGAAGGGAAGAGACAAACAAAGCATAGGCGTTTGTGATCTCTAATTGCTAGTTAACAAAAACCCAATGATTCCGTTAAGAGAATGAGGCGTTGTATAATTTTGATTATAAATCTGATAGAATAGTGGAGCAGAGTGTGCTTGCATTCTTCATAATACATATTTTATCAAATGAATGTGTTCATAAATGATATATCTTATAGCCCTTGCATATGTATGTTTTAGTAATGCACATCCTTTGTTTTAAAACCATGTATTTTAACTTTATGGGTGTGTAGATTTGTGTAGGTGTTTTCTTCATTGGAAACAAATATATTATAATATAGTAAATGACTCTGTTATCTCATCATTTTTGTTTTATATGTTAATTATGAAGGAAATAGAGTTTGAATTGATTTAATATATAGATGGCTAGTATAAAACATTTAAGAAATGTACAAATAACCAAATACTTTATATGTCACATTCTAATTGGCTCTTATAAAATATCATTAATGAAAAAATGAAAAACTATAAATATGTTTCCAACAAATTATAGATAAATCAAGTATTAATATTTTTGTGCATGCACAACAATAAGATCATTTCTCCTAGGTGACTAACTTTTACGCATTAATTTTAAAAGAATTATCGAAAAATGGTATGATTTTATTAAAATTGTCAGAGCTTGGGGATGCCTTGAATGAGCCTGTACAACAGTAAATGCTGCTTGTGACACTGACGGCCTCTAACCCGTTAAGAACGTCCTCTACATACTGTTTTTGGTCTTACGTATGCAGCCTTTGAGATCTAAGTCACGGTCCACTTTATTTTTCTTTAAATATATTTTGTTATAAATTAAATACCTTAGAAACTTCCATTCACATAATTTAAATATTTCATATGAATACTAAAGAGAAGACAAATAAATGAAATCCACTAGCCCAAGTTATTCCGAACTGGGCTAGATTTTCACCATTTCCATCAAGAATTTGAATGGATTGACATCAACTTACAATAATTTAAAAATTCGATTGGGCAAGTGGGCTTCACTATAGTATTGCAGTTTTTCATGGAAAAGTAGCATTGATAGTGCAATTAATGTTTCTAGTGAACAAAACCCAAAGATTCCATAATTGCAGAAAACATAAAGATAGAGGAGACAGATAACATATATTCTTTTACTAACTATAATTGCTAGTGAACAAAACCAAAAGATTCCACTGAGAGGTTTTTATGCTGTGTTGCGATGCATAAATCCGCCCATCACCAAGAGAATAGTATAGTGCGGCAGAGTGTGCTTGCTTCCCTTATAATCAATAATATATCATGGCTCCAGCTCTGGAAAATTGTAACGTCATCATCTCTCGACGAAATGGCAATCATCATCCTAACTTGTGGAGCGATGACTTTATACAATCTCTGAGTTCACCATATGAAGTATGAATTTCTTTTGTTTGTTATCTGCAATATATATGCAAATGCAAACTATAGTAAAAGTTTAGTGTATTTATCATATGGGTGCCTAAGGAGGAAACAAATTTGTAATTTATGTTTGTAAGCAGGCGTCTTTACACCTTGAGCACAGGGAGACGTTAATCAAAGAGATTAGGGATATGTTTCATAGTCTGGGAAAGGGAGAAGGAGAATTTAGCCCCTCCCCTTACGCAACAGCGTGGGTGGCAAGGATTCCTGCAATTCACGACTTGTCTGCTCCTGCTGGTCCACAGTTTCCTCAAACATTGGATTGGATTTTGGAAACTCAAAGGGACGATGGTTCCTGGGGTTTACATGATTCCCAATCACACTTTCCATTGGAAGATCGTTTGCTTAATACTCTTGCTTGTGTTATACCTCTCGTTAAATGGAAAACTGGGCATAATAATGTTGCCAAAGGTAGGTTCTAGGTTGGACTTGTTTTCCTTGTCAATACATCCACTATTTTAACAATTTAAATCTTTGTTTGTGTTATCTGGTGTTACAGGCATTCTCTTTATTAAAAGGCATATAGAATCTATCAAACCAGACAGGTTACCTGTGGACTTTGAAGTTGTATTCCCCGAGCTTTTAAAGGAAGCTCATCTACTAAAGTTAGATCTTCCATATCATCTAACGTGTTTGAAGCGAATAAAAAGTGGGCAAGAGAAAAGGCTTTCTAAGTAAGAACTCTTGATTTAGAACTGCTGAATCTAGTGTGTTGGGCAACCTTTTCATCCACAGTCGAATCGTATTATTAAATATCTAAATATATATGATTATGTCTTTCAATGGGTTGTGTTAAGTAGAAACACGCATGATTATTAGGCGTTCCTATTTACAACTATCATTTATGCAACTTTCATCATATCTATAGAACCAATGAAAACGCTTTCTAAGTAAGAATTCTACATTTAGAACTGTATCATCTAAAGATCACCCATGTTCATATTGATCCATTTCATCTAACCTTCTTGAAGAAAATAACAAGTGGGCACGAGAAAAGGCGTTCTATGTTAGAAGGCTTGATTTAGAACTTCTTCATCTAAAGATCACCTCTGTTAAACAAACTACTACAGAGCTAAAAATACTTTTCACTAGCGTTGCCCAAAGTAGAAACACACTTGATTATTAGGATTTTTCATTCAGAAATACCATACATGTTACCTTCACATTGCATTTGGCTGTACCACAGGATCTGTAGCGAAGCGTTTCACACTGTTGGGACTTCCTTGTTGTATTGCGTGGAGGGTCTGCAAGAAATTGTCAACTGGAAAAGAATTATGAATCTTCAATGTGATGACGGATCATTCCTAAGCTCTCCCTCATCAACAGCTTGGGTTTTCATTAACACTGGCGACATTAAGTGCCTGGACTATTTAACCAATATTCTTAACAAGTTTGGCAATTTTGGTAATCAAATTAAAATTCCTTCCACTCCTTTTCTCAATTTTATACTGCATTCTATTCATATCTGTTTGGTTATTAATATGTGCGAAATTACAATAATCTACTCAAACAGTGCCCTGCATATATCCCCTGGACCTATTCGAAAGGCTTTGGACAGTTGACGTTGTTCAACGCTTGGGATTAGATCGCTATTTCAAGGAAGAAATCAAAGTGGCACTTGATTACACTTACAAGTATGTCTCTTATTTGTAAGGATTGTTAGCTGGATATTAGAAATGTAAGGCTACGTTTTCTCAAATTTTATGTTCTAATATTTCAGGTATTGGAATCAAAATCTAATTGGCGATCTCAACACGGCGGCGTTAGGTTTTCGGACACTCCGACTCAATGGATATGATGTCTCTCCAGGTGCTGAATTTTCTTGTTTACTTCCAATTGCTTTCTTACACTAACTGTTTATAAATCCTAAGAAACCGATTTTCTATCAAAAACTAATTTAATTTAAACAGATGTACTTCTAAAATTCAAGGATAAAGATAGACAATTTTTTTGTTGTTCTGGACCCGGTCAAGCACATAGAGAGTTATCAAGCATGTTGAATCTATATAGAGCTTCTGAGCTTGATTTTCCTGGTGAAAGCGTCTTGACAAAAGCTAAAGAATTCACCTCTGCATACCTGCAAGAGGCTATGACAGAATGGGAGGACTTCAAACTAGAGAAGAACCATCTTTTAATGGAGGCTAGTACTCTCCTTTCCCATAAATAATAGCACATAACTACCTGTGCACTAGACTAATTCTATTTTTAATGTTTTGCATTCACTAAGCTCATAAGAAGCAGATAACTAATGTGCAGGTTGAGTACGCGTTGAAATATCCTTGGAGATGTAGTATCCCTAGATGGGAAGCGAGGAACTATATCGAAATATTTAGACGATACAATCAGAAGCGTGGGTGTCTTCTTGGGGAGGCTTATGAGTAAATTCAAACCGCCAATCGTCATTAGTATTTTAGGATTGTCTATAATATAAAAAGTTAACAAATTTTTTAGTTTAAAATTTTATTCAATCTCACAACCTTTTGGCTTCTCAATGTTCATGTCACATATGCATATTGAGAAAATCTGAAGAAAGTCCATGTTTTTAATTACCAAGTCCATGTTTTTATTTTCTTTCAGGATACCTAATGAATATAGTCAAAAATTGATGGACCTAGCAATATTAGACTTCAATATTTTGCAGTCTCAACACCAGAGAGAACTCAAACTAGTGTCCAAGTATGTATTAATTTTACATTTTGAAAAATATTGATTTTTTTTTGGAAAACAACTTACAATATGTATATATATATTGTAGATGGTGGAGAAATTCAAGTGTAATTGAATTGGATTTTTTTCGACATCGTCATGTGGAGTTTTATTTTTGGTGGGTTTGTTCATTGTTTGAGCCTGAGTTCAGTGCAAGTAGAGTTGGATTTACTAAATTGGCTACTAGTCTATCCCTAATTGATGATATTTATGATACATATGGGACTATAGACGAATTAAAACCCTTCACTAAGGCATTGATAAGGTAATTACTTTTCTGAACTCTTTTTCTCTTATAGTGGTAGAATGATTATTTACATTAATTTGTTTACTCATTTGTATCGTAGATGGGACACAACCATCATAGACAATCTTCCAAATTACATGATATCTAGTTTCAAATTTGCACATGAGATACACAAAGAGATTGCAAGTGAAGCTGAGATGAAACATGGACCTATTGTGCATAAATACATTCAGGATTGTGTGAGCATTCCTCACTTGGAATTGCTTTATGATTTTATTGAAACACTTGTCTCTTCATCATGCTTTAATATTTTGTGTAGTATAAATTTTGTAAACAAATTATTTATTATGTCTTATTTTGTAGGAAGACTAGAAATTAGAGAACCTTAATTATTATTTGCCAATTTTCTTCAAAGGTTTTGAATAAGATAATTTTATATGTTGTTTATTTTCAGTTTTGAATCTAATCGTGGATTGTGCTTTTTCAGTGGGAGAGTTATATTCTTTCATATTTGCAAGAAGCTGAATGGATTGCTTCAAATTGTACTCCAAATTTTGACCAATATTTAACAAATGGCATGATAAGTTGTGGTATGCGAGTTTTAACAATGCATTCATTAGTCTTAATGGACACTCTACTTTCTGATGAGATTTTGGAGAAACTTGATATTCCATCATCAAAGATGCAATTCCTTATGTCATTGACTACTCGATTAGTTGATGACATGAAAGATTTCCAGGTACATACATTAAATAAAATTTAATACATTATTAATTTTAAATAAGTACCAGAATAAATGATATATCATATTCTAACATATCTTTAATAATATTGAAGGATGAACAAGAACGTGGAGAGATGGCTTCTAGTATAGAGTGCTACATGAAAGATAACCTTGGTTCTACAAGAGAAGATGCTTTCAAGTATATCAGCACTCGTGTTGATCAATGTTTGCAAGATCTAAATTTGGAGTATTTAAAAAATTTCGACATACCAACTTGTTGTAAGAGCCTATATTTCAATGCTGCAACAAGAGGTGTATTTTTCCTATTCAAAGATGTTGATGGTATTACTTTTTCTCATCACAAGGAGATAAAAGATGCCATTAAGAAAATTCTTCTAGAACCATTATAAATGGAATATTATAGTATAGAAAAAAGATCTTTGAAATGATATATTCTATATCATTTGAGAGGGAAAGAAAGTCTTATTTTTTATTGGCTTGTAAAGGTATGTATTTCTAAGAATGAATTATTGTGATGTTTATTATATTGAATCATTTTGGAGAGATTATATTGACACAAACAATATTTTCAGAAATTCTAATATATATAATTATTATATATTATTTGTTTATTCTTTTCAATTTGTTAATTTTTATTGCTCCAAAAAAATTTCAAACCTTTTTATTTTATGTATCTTTTCCTCATCATCTCTATCCCACTCTCTCTTTTTCTATATATATATGTATTAGGAAACACTAGATAGTTTTCTTATAAAGTGAAGCTTATGGAAATAAATATATATGTATACAAAAATTAAGGAGCAAAATGACTATTTTAACTTAGAAAATCTTATCACCATTTACAACTTAGATATTTTAGTAGTTTTAATATATATCCAAACATAATGCTACTGACTCAAGGACATTATGTAGAAGGTGGAAGATTGCTACAAATTTGAGAAATTCACAAACAAAATTATACAAGGACCCAATAAATTGATAAAAATAAAATTTAGGAATAGATATGATAGATTTTAGTGTTCCTTTATATTATTATGAAAATTAATTTTAATTTTTTTTTGAGATAATTAGTTTCAAAATAGATTTCAAATCAATTAATTAATAATGTTATGAAATGTCTATCCACGACCCCCAAAGGAATAAGGTAAGTTGATCATCACAACAATATTGTGATAATAATCTTATCCAAACCTTTAGAAGAAGATTAGGATGCATATTTCACTATAAATTAGAGATTATACGATGTTATTTGATATCATCTTTTCTTTATAAAAATATGCAAATGTAAAATGCCATAAAGATGTTTAATGAAAATGATAAATCAATTGAGAGCATATTTTGATCAACACTAGTATGTGTGTTGTATTTATTTAGTATGTTTTTAAAATGAAATCATTTACAATACTTGTTAATGTGTAATATTTTTGTTTTGATTAAAAATAGCTACAACATATTTCTTATCACCGTACACATTCATAAGAAATTACCTGATTTTAGTTTTCTTTGATAAGTTTGAAGTGTTTAAGATTTCATCTTGAATGTCCATCCTCCAAAACTAACTATGATGATTACATCATTCTTCTTGTAGCTCAATCATTACACTATGAGAGTATATTTATTTATGTTCTCTTGTAATTAGCTAGATCATATTATGTAGCCTTATCATCGCATTATGTATTAAATCTCATTGATTCTTCTACTTCATTATATACATTTTTTGACTTTGTTTATTGCGTTTGTATTATTTAAAAATTGCATGGTTACTTTCTCACACCTTTTCCCTCCATTATTTTTTGGATTCATAATACTAAAATATTAATCCCAAATTAATTTATAGGATTTTTCTATGGAAACATATAAACCCTAATATACCTTAATATGTATCTTAATAGGAGTAATGTGTAACACCTACAATTTTGACTTCTAAACCACACCAAAGTCTATCAATTTATTAGGGAAAAATTATGGCAATTTTTTTTTGTTTTGAAAGGGATAGAAACATTAGTAGTGGTTGAGGAAAATAATTTTCTACAAGAGTTGTGGGAATTACAATGACAATTTTCCTCTAAAAATGTGGATGGTCTTCAAATTTCCCAGTGAGATGTAAAAAGTAATTCACTCATAGCCCTAAATATTGAGGATTACACTATAATCATAACTTGTAAAAGTAACCAAGATTCGATTTCTATAGGAGATACTATATAATGGTAGATTTAGGTGTGCCATCAAACAAAACGTGAATGTTCTGAATTTCATTTTACGCATCCATTCTAGAATGCCCACATTTTAGACACACAAATACAACAGTAAAAATACCAGGATATATTTTTTTTTCGACTAACATTGCTCACTACACAACACCATAAGGGCTCCAAGTTGAGAAACTCAACAACACATAATACAGTTACACTTACCTAAGTCATCAATTCACGTAGACACATGAAAACAGCATATACATGTCGATGCCACATTTTTCCCAATGAACAAATGCTAGCAATGAACCAATCACAATAAAGGGACTCAAGGATTGGCAAACCCACAACACATCATTACCATACTTACATATTAGTTATGATTAACATTACAAGAACATTATTGTGCAAGGAAAATTTTATCCTTTTTCCACCTATAGATTCTCAAATTTATTTCACATTCAACTTACAGTTCAACCTTTTAACTTGGATCTTTATCTCTTATGATGATCTCCATAACTTACATAATTAATTTGAAAATTCAAATTGCATACAAATTTCTTTATTATCTCATTCTTATGTTAAGAATATGCTTCTCAAACATTTATTCAATGTTTAAATTTTACCATTGCTACACAAGTGAATCTGATGTGATGTCAAAAAGGAAATTTAGGATTCAAGGGGGGATTTATATTCAAGATACCTTTTTCCCATAGACATTCTTTAATCACGGTACCTTTATTTCCCTACCAATATAGTTAATATAGTTCAATAATTTGTTTAATCCATTCAAATTTTCCACATCAAGAAATTGTATTTAGATTTATATGTCTTTTGTTTTCTCGAAGTTTGATCTCACCAAGGGAAATTAGTATTATTTGTAACACATGAAAATTTTTAATTGAGTTATAAGGACTTCAAGAGTGACATTATTCCTAACCTCGAATCTCTTTTTAACTCTTATATGCTCTACTTTAACAATGGAATATGGTCTCATTATTGGCATCACTTTATAACAAAAGACTTACGGAAGTACTTGTCTAATATATTAAATAAGCACATGACTTGTTTTGACAAGTGATTTTTTTTTCAAATTTAGATCCCATGATTCTGAATTTCACAATTCCGCATGAGAAATTCCTTTTATTTTTAATGTCATAAACGACATAACAAGGAATTACAGAACCATGTTTTTTAGTTTCGTGGTTTCTCTTAAGAAAAAATATTTCAAATCAATATCATTTGTGAAGAGTTACTTACAATTTTCTACCCATAAATTAACCTCCTAATCAAATTTTATTTAGTTTAATTCTGATTTACACTCAGGGATTTATGCCTTATAATATATTAGATTAAGGTCTAAAAACATATTTACCCTATTAATCCTCTCCAAAGGACCCAGGGCGTTATTCTTTAACTAACCAAAGGTAACACATTTAGCTCAAATGATCTAAACAGATCATTAACTAGATTTTAAGTAATAGAAAAACTATCGCGCTAGCTCCATTGTGTCATCTGGATCTCACAAGCAATTAATTCGATGATTAAATTAAATTCTAAATCTAACTTCATAAGATAAGGTAGTCCATAAGGATACTAAGGAAGTGTTAGTTCTACATACTCCATATATGGTAAGGTTACACCACACAGTTGTTGCTTTGAACAATGAATCTTAAGTTATAGAAATGATCTATTGAATACATTTATTAGGATTAGTATAAGAAATTTTAGTTGTGAGGATTAACTATCTTTTAGGATGATAGCGTTTTGTAAACTAATGTGGCTAAAATGAGAGGGAGGCTACAACAAGTGTTAAATATTAACTTCATTGGTAATCCCAACTACTAAAGGTGATTTTCAAGAGTAGTTGGCGATGTTTTCCACCTAACATATAAGTCAGACCTGAAGAGGACACACTCTCCTTACTACACACACAATAATCAATACTGGAAGGGTACCACATACTCTAGATAAATTTTGACAATGTTGTTCCTAACCATCGGGTTCACGACGATGTTGTTAAACATGCCGGCTATGACAAAAACTCAAAATTGGGGTCTTATTTACTTAAAATAGAAGGTTCCATCGGGTGCAAAGTTTAAGTTCATTTCACAGTTTCAATTTCTTATGTGCTAAGAAGGTCATGCAAGAAGGGTAGATATGCAATAGTTTTAAACTAGGGTTGACTGTTATATTTAAGTTTCTTTTCTACATTTTCTAATTAAATAACGCAAAACTATAGAGATTCCATCATAAATTTCACAATAAGAATGCATTATAAAATAATAAATTCGATTTCATTTAATATACATATCCAACTTTTTCCATATGTAAATCTAAATGAAAATTGTACCTATGATTAAATGCACATTTCTTGGCATTCCTAAAACTAACATATCATACATATTACCAAATTTCAAATATAAAATTTTTGTAACATGGCAATACATTACACATATATACATTTTTCAATAACCTATATAAATTATACTAATAAACTATGAATTACACCATGCCTTTTCACCATCTAACTTCCATCCTCTAAAACCATGTGAGCATGAAATAAATGATAAATAGATGGCATCGCATCCACCCAAATATAGCATAATTAACATTTTTAGTTTTCCATTTACATAATAAGATTAAAAATTTACATTCAAAAGGAGAAAGTTAGAGACACATATTTATTTCATTTCAGTTCACTTCATTTCTTAACTAAGGAGAGAGAAAGAAATAAGGAAGGGAAAGAATTTTTTTTTGCCAAAAGTTCAATTTCACACAAAAAGTCACAAAATAGAGTTTCAAGTAGTTATTTAAGAGTGTGAACTATTTTCCATGATGGTTTGGCCACCTGAGAAGGCTCTTACAACTTTCTTATTACGTTTTCTTGCTAGTTGCAAAAATGTTCAATTTAGGCTCATAGGTGAAGAAACCACTTTCAAATGGTATCCTCTGATGAGAAAAAAACCAAGGGTAAGTTTCTATGTGTCCTCTTATACATAAAGAATTCACAGGAATTGACGGGATTCAGAACTGGCGAAAGGTTTATGATTGGCAACCAGTTTTCCAAGGCCATCAGTTGTAATTGATGTAGTTGTAAACGATCAAAAGTTAGCTTGATGGCTCAGAAAACCACATCCAAAACTAACTTTCAATGGATGAAAATGCAATGAGAAACTTCCTACAAGTTCCCCTATTACCAAAATATTTTGTAACATTATTAAATAAATTGTAATATTATTAATAATGAGTTTATAGAACTCATATTAATAATATAGTTGTAATAGTTTTATTATTGGTGAGTTGTGAGAACAACTCATGTAGTTATTTTAGTGTGATAGATATTCTAGAGATTAGCTAGAGATATATTGTAACGACCCATAAATCCACACACATCACGAACAACACAGTAAAAGACAGGATAAATTTTAATTTTTTTTTTCTGACTTTCTTGACACATAACATGATGCAACATGTCATCACCAAGGATACAACTAACACTGTGAACAACTTGATACAAGGATGGCCATAAAGGCAGCACGGAAACGTTCACACCTATCAAGGACAATTTACTTTTCTTTTTGACAAGACAACATAGAAGTCCAATTACAGAACACACTTATAGTTAGGGCCAACCACCATGAGATATTCTTGAGGGTTATTTATTTTAAAAGGACATCTTGCAATTCTTAGCTTACGTTTTCAAGGAGGCTAAAGATATGATTCATATAATTCAACTTGCCAAGCCAAGTTTATTCCTTTGACATTGAGTAATTATCTTTAAATCTTCTCTATTATGACATTTATTTGCTTAATTCGTTTATCGAGAAAAAGGAGTATTTAAATTCCACAAGGCCATCTGCTCACCACTAACGCTACTAAGATTCATTCTTGCCCACAAGACAACATGGTTTTAAGTTCAACACACTTAAGAGAAGAGATACAAGGTGCTTTGAAAAAAGGTTAGAGGGAGAAGGTCGAGATGAAACATCTTTAGGACCTCATTAGTTATTGCCAGTATTTAATTGAAGCTAGGGCTCTTAACCAGAATTATCAACAACTTTACTTAGGCTTCGCTAAAAGTATTAACAAGGAGTAAAAATTTACTTTCCAAATGGCGGTGAGAAATATGGTGAGGTCTCCAATTTGTTTTCTCTGGCTTATTAAATCTTATCATTTTCAAACAACTATCAGTTCATTTCACCTTAGGGTCATTTTACAAATTTCACCATAAAAGGAATAATGTTCACTAGAGGAGCTAAGGTTATCATGATATAAAGTTTACTTGCAATGATAGTCTTGCCCTTGTTTACTTAAATAATTTCTTGCTCTCAAGTTGGTGACCCCTACGTTACTTTATTTGAATACAACTTTTAACTTGACTTCCAGAAGTATTAAACAATCCCATGTTAGTTTACTTATGACACTTTATTACTAAGTCATGGCAAGGTTTAACTCAAAATTTATTCTCAAGGCAAGGTTGAAGCAACACTCATTTACAAGTACAAAACAAGAGTTACATCAATTCTTAAAATACTGATACTCCAACAAAGTCACTCAACAACAATAACCAAATTTTCTTATAATTTCAATGATGGTCAAACAATACAAGGTTTCCAAAGTTCAGATGACAAAGTCCACAATACTTTATACTAAGACATTAATCCTCTTTTAAACTTTCCACTGGACGTTAACAATAGTTGAACAACATAAAAAGGTTTCGAGCAAAGGAACTTCTCAACTGAGGTTGATGACAAAAGTCTACAAATCTATCCCTCATCTACACGCAAAATCCATCTGCAGCAAATTTTCTACAAGAGTCAGTTCACGAGAACTGAGCAAGATAAGGCTACACAAAACCACCATAACTATTATCTAACAATACCAAAAAAAGGAAGCACTTTATTACAAGAATTGGGTCAAACCTCTAAACACTATCAACACATCAAGTTATAATAAATTCTCTATCATTCCAATCAAAGAAGGAGGAGACCTTGTACTTCAGCTAGGAGTAAAAGCAACGAAAGTATAGCAATTGTATGAGAATGGCTCTTGGCCCTATAAGGAGAAATAAACAATCTAGCAAAAACAGAATTCCCATCAAGTAAGTAATTAAACAATAATTACAAGATTAAGATTTGATATAAATACACCAACCATCTAGAAATTTATCAAAGGTACCAAATGCATAGACTAAATTAATATATTTCTAAAAGAACAAGAGTTGATCGGCCCAAGAAAGGGGAACTACGGGTTTCAGAAATTAACACAAAAGACCATGTATAATTGAGTTTCAAACCGGAAATCAATTAAGGTATACACACCACATAAGTTTCGAGGCGAAAGCAAAGTATATTAGTTTTGACCATTAACTACAAAGATTTTCCAATCATCCAAGAAGGGTCAAAGTCTTACAGGCTAGTAGCAAACACGCGAGAGAAGAAGGGAGTTCCGTCACACCAGAGTATACAATAATGTCATCAACAAATTTTTATAACACTAAAGATTTGCAAACCTCTACAACAATTCTAATGTTTGGTTAGTTTAAACTAAATTACCTATTTCCCAAAACAACAATATTTTAAGGAAAACCTTGGAAACACAGTCAACCGTCACACATGGATACAAACATAATTTCTAAGTGACATTATCAAAACAAAACCTTTCACTATGAATCCATAAGACTATCAAATGAAAGATGAGTTTTTTTTTTTTTGAAGAAGATTAATCACATTTAAGGAAATTTCTCTCACAAAATATCAAGGTAATTACGTGCATAAAGACCGACCAATATTAATTAATAGCGTTAACACTACAAAGGAGAAATAATGCAAGTTAGGAAAAATAGAAGAGTGCCATCAACAACAATTCCGAGAGGGGGATTAGACCAAAACTATTCTAGTGTCAACGAGGTACTGGATTCGCACAATGAAACCTCGAGCTTAGTTGATCCGAAAGGCTAGTTATGGTTCAAGTTGCCAGGGATGGTCAAGGTACTTCCTGAGGATGGCCTTAAAAGCCAAGAAACAAGATGAAAGATAATATAAGAGTCTACACCCGTGAGACGGAAAACACATTGCACACAAACCTTTTCATTCTACAAGTTTTAATACCAAAACTCTAAGCTGGCTAGCCCAAGCATTGATCACACTAATCCTACGACCTTCCTTTCTCGATGCCAAAAGGTTATCAAAGGGACTTGCGAAGGGGCTAACAAAAAACGTCAAAAGACAACTTGGGTGCTAGGGAGGAGCTTCATAGTTATCGTAAAACTTACTTCCATGATATCGAAAAATACTAGTTTGATCAACATAATAACTTGCAACTCAATCGCAGAGAAGAATTAATACATAAACAAACAGACGAAGGCCTATCACTCGAGCAAGAGAAACATAAAATTCAGGGGAAAGGGCACACGCATCCTTTCGACCAACATACTGACAACGATAAAAGCTAAAACAAGAAGAAACAAGCAGAAAGGGGAAATCTCCCATCATGACATCCAACTGACAAATCAATGCAAGGAAAAGTGGTTCGATTTCACAATAATTGTAAATATAATAGCAGTAGATAAGTGTAGAAATATCTTGCCTTTTTCTCCAGATTCAGCTAGGTCATACCTCCAGCCTCTTCCATTGCTTTGGACGAAAACTTGAGCTTTTAAGTCGGCGAGCTTCACAATCCGGGAGTAACTCTGTGCCAGACGGAGCATTTGGGCTCGTCTCTGGAAAGATGTTCAACGTCCTTGACAGTTGTGAAAAGAAAATGCACCGGTATAGTGTTCGATCCATGAGATTTCTTCATGGCAATATCGTTAACCACAACCAAAGGACTACTTCCAGTATTATCTTCTAACCCTTCCATGAGATCCCATGTATTGATCGTCTCAAGCTGCCCTTCTTCCTGCGATGGAGATTTGCTGTGGTTTGAAGCAGATTTTAAGGGCATGTAATTCTGGATGAGATTGTTGACCTCAGACCATGTTTTTGCAGCCATTTCTAAAGAACGGTGATTTTCCAAACTACCTCCGGGCATAAATTCATATATGAATGTAGCACCTATGGCTTCATCTTCTATTGACAGTATCCAATTCTATGTAATTGACAAGATTGGGATCCTGAAGTTGGCATTCATCTGAAGTACAACTTCTGCAAGGCATTCCTTGTGACCATCCATCAGATGAAATGCATCATTTAGTGTTGGTCTGACGTGTCAACAGTGTGTGTAATGTACTCGGCTTGACAGGAGCTGATCTCCTTATTCATGTATTTATCAACAAGCCATTAAAGTACTTGAGAGCGAACTTTTGAAGCCACCAAGGAGCAGTCTCCGGCCTAAAGTTCCATACACGGCATGTAACTTGAGATGAAAAGGTCGGCAAGATTTCTCCTATCCAGAGGCTGTAACACCAACAATAACAGATTCGTCCCCCAACCCTTATGACAGCACTCTAGAGCAGCTTGCATTATACTAAAATTTCCAATACACTCAAAGCTGTCTCCATCGGTCATATCAACAAGCACCTGCTGAATGGGTTCATCATGATCTTTAGGCTTAACAAAATCTATGACTCCAAAATCCTTAGCAGTTTTCAAATTTCTTAGAATCAATGTCAATGCCAATAACACGTGAAGCACCCGCTGTTTTAGCACCCTCTACAACCACGAGTCGGGATGTACCAAGACCAAATATCTGCATCCGGATTCAACCATACGAACAATGCAACTAAAAATGATATATAATGAGCATACTGCAATCGAAAAGGGTATCCACGCTGAGTATCTGCTATCAGATATCAAACACTCCAAATAAAATTTGTAGGAAACATCCACATCGGGTATACACACTGAGAATCCTGAATTTGAGGATGCATTCGATACAGAACATATAACAACGTAGCTGGACATCCTGCTTGTTGGAAGCGCTCAACAGGCTTCTACCATGCTGTAACAGTATCATCCATCTTCATCTACTTCCCCTCCTATCCTTGATGCCTAGGAAGATGCATTGTCTACTCTTCTCTGCTTGTTTGAACCAAAACAGAAACAATTCTATAACCATAGAATTATAGACCTCCCAAAATAGGGGTTTCCTTCCCCCAAGACGCGGCAGACAAGGGCTTCAGGAAGTCAAAGAAAGTAGAGCAGGTCATAAAAGATACAGGTCTGAAGTGGTTGAAAGGTCGCTGAAAAGGACTGGTGGCCAACTGCCCCCCCCATCTGGCATTCAAACCAAAGGAAGGACCAACACGCCTTGCCTAAAATAAGAATGAGTGGTAAGTGCTCTTCCTCCACGCATAAATAAAGGCTAGGTCTTTCAACAAAAAGGGAAACAAGTGTACGCGGCCAGCAAGGGTAAAAACATTTAGTTGGGGTGGGTTGATGCCCCCATACAACCAAAACACTATCCGAAAAAGAAAGTATGTATACACCACACACAAGAGATCTGAATGGCCACAATAAAATGATAAACGCTAAGAACGAACACCACTTCCTAAGCAACGGCATCACCCATGAACAAGGTCCTTCTCAAGTGTGAATTAGGGTTCAGTCTTCGAGAGCGGCCGATAAAATAAATAAATAAGGTAAGTTACAGGTACTTAATAATATTCCTGAAATCGACACAATAAATAAATAAATAATAATAATAGCAATTGTTATTCGACAACTAAAATAATAATACTATTATTATTATTTTATAACCTAATAATAATAATAATTATTACTCCTATTAATAAGGGCCGATAGACAAGCACGGTAAAAGAGAACATGATTCTCCTTTAACAAGGAAATCGTAATAGGCGTTGTAAGGGCCGGTAACGACAACAACAACATGACACCAGCAAACACGATGAAGAGGGAGATGATTGAGTATTCCCTGTGACCAAGGTGAAGTCCACCAATGATCGACGAGGGCACAATGACATTCCATGCTTAGCACTTGGTCGCCGAAGGGTGAACAGGTGTAACGTAGAACAGGGCATTACATATATTAGGAAATAATGCTGAGAGAATATAGGGATTGAAGATGAGTGTTGACTCCACCATTGTAGGATATCAAACACTATATATGTAACCATATAAATATCAATTATTATCTTTAATGGTTTATAAATTCAATATATTAATATTCAGTGTTTTAACATTATTGTGTTTTTTTTAACATCCCCTATATATGAAGAATTCACTAGAATCGATAGGTTTTCTGGAGCCACTAGTCGTAATTGGTAAAGTTTTGACCTAGTCAAACTACGACCGAAGGCTTACAAAATGCCTTTTCCAAACTATCAAGAAGATTATTTTTCCCAAAATTGAAGGTTCCAAGCAATTGTCTAGTAAAAATACTATTGGTTTGTGAAGGTGAGAAATCAAGTAAAGCCCATAATTTACACACACAAATACAACATCAAAATAATACCAGAATTATTTTTTTTTGACTTACATTGTAGTACACATGACACTACAGGAGATCACGTGGGACAACACACAACACATGATATGTTTTCACAACATTAACTCATATAGATAACATGAAAAACACGTGATGCACAACAATCCACTTTATATGTTCCCATATAACAATGCATGCCATAACTATTCAACTACAATACAAATTTATAGATAGGGTCTTCCCACATCATGATATTTTTAGGATTTAACAGTTATTAAAATCACGTTTAAAAACCTAACTTAATATCTAGAAGGGTTCGTAACAAGTGCATCATACAATCCTTTTCTTTTTTCTTTTTACAATTCCCTCTATATTGATTAACATTTGATTTATGGTGTATCTCGTTGAATAAGTATAACCTTATTTATTTCAATTACTTGTTTAATTCACTCGTTTATTAATGGAATATTTATTTACACACAAGGATATAAGGTATTACCTCTAGGATCCTATCCTAAGGGCATGCATCTTTACCTTATATCCTACCACCATTGCACATTGGGAAAAGCATAAGTCCAAAGGATGTGAAGTTCACATTTTTTATTGTTTAAGGATTTACGGTCAAGTTTTTTTCTTTTATTTATAAATTGATAATTGAGTTAGTACACAATAAGAATTACAGGGATTAAATTCTTCATCCATATCATGAGGATTTAATCACATTATGAGGAAGGTCATATTTCAGTTTCTTGGAGAATAACATTCCACGATAACACTTCCCAAGGCCAAGGTTCAATTATAAGTTTAATATAGTTATACTCCAATAATGACTCAGTGGTTGTACTGCTCTAAACACAGAAAAAAACTCCCTTATTTTTGTTTCTTAATTAGGTTTCTTGAATATCATAACACATCTCACTTAAGAGGCTTTTCCAAAATTAGGTTCATATGCCTTTGTAACTAGTTCTGTAACCTATTTGCTAATATGGTGTTTGTATCCTTATGAGACTAGAAGTCCCTATGCTAGGATATTTATCTATAAGGAAAATATTACATAGTTCCACATCAAAAATATATTACCTAAGGACTACTGGGAGAAAAAATGGAGCAATTCATAGTTTAAAAGGGGTAAGGATCACATTAGGGTTTACATCGAATGGATGCCTTTTCTCACAACAAGAAGATTTAACATGATATAAGAACAACCTACAATTACCATTTATCCAAATACGTTATCTTGCAGTTACTTTTCCACAAACTCATCATAATTTAACACGTTATTAAGTTTCACAATTAACTCTTAATATTACACAATAGGACCCAAACAATAATTGATATTTGGTATCGAGTTTGTTTATGATCCCAATTCTCAAGGATGAATTCCAAAGATAGTTGGAGATCTTCGCCACTCAACATATATGTCGGAGCTAAAGAGAAAAAAATATCCTTACTACACACATGGTAACCAAACCTAGAAGGGAACCAAAAACTCAGGATATAGTTTTACCCGTTGTTCCTAAATGACAGGTTCATGACAATGTCACTAAACATACAGGCTATGATGATAAATTCAACTAGGGATCTAATTTACTTAAGCTAGATGGTTTCATTGAGTATCAAAGTATACGTTGATTCTCAGGTTTTAGGTGTCTATGTTAAAATAAATCACACAGGAAGAGTAGTTATACTTGAATTTTATATTGGGGTTGACTGCTTCATTTAGATATCTTTATTACATTATCAAGCTAAGAATTACAACGCACTAAATATTTGATCATTCATTGCACACTGGACGTACACTATCAACTATTAAATTAAATATCATTTAACATACATATAAATATTTTACAATACAAAATTTGAGGATCATGATAACACCCATGTGTAGATGAACATTTCCCATAAACCCTAACATCTAAAATATAAAAAAGCTTCCATTATAAACATTTTCATACTTTAAAAAATGTTTAAATATCCTCTATAGTTTCTTTTAACATGTATATCCACCCCCCTTTTACCATATTCAAATATGAATCAAATAACACCTATGATTAAAAACACATTTCCCAAGGCATTCCTAAACTAACATCTCATACCTATTACCAAATTTCAAATATAAATTTTTGTAACATGGAATACGTTATACATATAAACATTTTCTAATAACATATATAAAATACAATATAAACACTGAATTACACCATGCCTTTTTTCCATCTCACTTCCATCCTGCAAAACCATGTGAGAATGAAATCAACAATAAATCATTGACATGACATCCATGCAAATCTAGCGTAGTTAACATTTTTTGGTTTCCTATTTACATAATAATATTAATAATTTTTATTCAAAAGGAGATGGTTAGAGATACATATTTATTTCATTTCAGTTCACTTCATTTCTTAACCAAGGAGAGAGAAAGACATAGGGAAGAGAGAGAAACACTATTTTTCCAAAAGTTTAATTTCACACAACAAGTCACACCATATAGTTTCAAATAGTTATTTACAAGTGTCAACAAGTTTCCACGATGGTTTGGAAATCCGACAAGGATCGTACAACTTCCTTTTTTTACATTTTCCTGCTAGCTACATAAATGTTCATTTTAGGCTTAGAGATTAAGAAACCAATTTCAAATGTTGTTTTCTGATGAGACAACACACCATGGGTACATTTCTATGTGTCCTCGTATACAGAACTAAGTCATAGGAACTAACAGAATTCATAACTGGAAAATGATTTACGATTGGTGGCTAGGTTTCCAAGACCATCAGTCGTAATTGGCTTAGTTGCAAATGATCAAAGTTATCTCGAGGTCTCAAAAACCACGTCCAAAAATAATTTTCGATGGATGAATGCAAAATTATAAATTTCCTAAAATCTCCCGTATATATGGAAAATTCATTAGAGTCGATGGGGCTGAGAACTGAAAAATGTGTTTCAAACGGCAATGGGTTTTTCGAAGCCACCGATCGTAATTGGTCTAGTTTGACCTAGTCAAACTGCGACAAGATACCCACAAAACCTATTAGGAAAACTAACCAAAAATGATATTTTATTGAAATAAATATTCCAAGGAATTGTCTAGTAAAAATACTAGAGGTTTGGTGAAGGCCGATCAGCATTTTGTTGTTTAGGGTTAAAACAGCGGGCCAAAATGAAAGGAAATTTTTTAATTTTAACAGCTCCCAAAAAGTGTAAAATAGAGTGATAGGGCTCCTAGAGAAGTAGGGAAGAGAGCTCATACAGTTAAACAAGGATAAGCTAATGCTTGACGTGACTCTCTATATAACAAAGAACATATACAAAACTTGACATATTGTGGATGGGGTTCAGAGTGGTGTTTTGCAAGTGTTTAGAAATTACATTTCTATAACTTACAAGGTAGACAAAAATGTGGTTTTAGTTGATGAATCATCTAGCTCTCACCTATACAGATGGGCACGAGCACCAAATTTTGATACGCTGGGTGTAACAGTGCATAAGGTTGTGGTCGCAACCACGAATGAGAATCAAAATACAATTCGGTAATATAAAACATAAGCATTTTTATTGTTTCGCTCTAAAATATGGGTTACGAAGTTCTCTAATTTGTGTCCAAAAGAGTGGTTTAATTTTATGCTTGGCTACCAAGTGTTACCTGGGTTACATAAGTGTCATATTTTTTTTTATTATTTTACAAAAAAAATTTATATGAACATAATAATCGAATGTGTGAAATTCCAATATTTTAAATTTATTTCTTTAAAAATGAAAAGCTAGAGTACAAGAATTATGAAGGAGAAGGTGAGATGAACCATTCCTAGGAGATATTTTCATTTGCATTGTATGATAGTTTCATCTATATTCCACAAGGTGCTGAATATCTATTAGCATTTCTTCAATAGCTCTCGAGCATTCAGAAACTCCCCCATATGAACATTGTTTGAAAGGTTCCAAGGCCGCTTCAGCAAAACAATTTGTACCTTAGTCAAATACCTGGAATAAATAGTTGTGATGAGAAATCAAAGGTATGTTAAAAGAATAAGGATCGACATTGCTTGATTAAAGAACTCTGTTAAAACAATCAGATCCCCCATTGTTTTTATCATTTTGAAAATATTTATATTCGTGAAAATTTCAAGTATGAATACTTCAACTAGACATACCCCATCATCACTGAGATGATATGTAGATGCCCGGGAAAGAATGATTTAAACATTAAGGTTCAACTAGGTGAAGGTCAACTTCCTAATAAATAATGTGCAAGTGCACATCCCATAAGGGTTAAAGTATTTACAGGAAGATCATAATATGTCTTCTACCCACCCAGAAAGGATTATCATCTTAAATATTTCTTCATATCAAGTAGTTTATAAATATATACATGCATAGTCCCTTAAAAGGATATTAAAAAAATACTTACAGAAACCCAATGATATGAATCAAAATAAACAGGGATAATATTTATATGAATATAGTCCAAAATAATCCCTAAATCGATTTACCATTTAAAGAGCTATCGTCTCCCACAATTGTATCCAATGCTGTTCAAGGATTCCCAACTACTTCATCTCACAAAATAACCATTTTGCTGTAGGATGGGAGAAAGATATCTACGGTTGTGGAATTTAGTCGTATACCTATGATTTCATTTGCTTGAAAAATTTTAACCCTTTTTAAAAGACCCGTTTAATGCATATACTATCATCATTGCAGTCCATGAGCCCACATTTCATGAATTTAGTTGAAGAGTTCACATGCCAAGTGCGTGCTTCCACATTTTTCATACCTATCTACCAGAGTGTTTCCAACTACAACATCTGACAAAATTATTCTATCTTTTATGTATAGATTGGTTTCCATACCCTTTTCTGGAGCCCACATTTTGGCACAGGCTAAGAGTGCGTAGGCCAATGTAAATCGATTAGGTTGGAGACCTATTAGTCATATGGGTGCAAGATATGTGACTGTCTATGAGGAAACCCATGTATCATGTAAACTGTTGTAATAAAAATCCAAGAGAATTTGTCATTTTCTTTCATTTGGTCAAACATTCCCTCGCTCCAACTATCTAACTACTGCTAAATTTGGAACATGGAGTTGGGTTTCAGCCTAGTTAACGCCTTTGGGACTACAACTAAGTGTTTAATTTATTATTTAATGGAAATGACATGTCTGACTGCCATTCATGAGGCCCACGTGCCCTATCAAGAAGGCATACGCCTTCAACTTGTCACACACCACCCTTGCCACACTCCACCGTACCGACTCTATTTTTTAATTATTAGTAATATTAATTTTGTTTTTTCGGTCACTACAAATAATTTCATTGTTCAGGATCCAAATGGTGGGCTGATACAAATCCCAATTTGTTCAGTTTTTGTAGCTTGTTGAGAGTGTAAAAAGGTGTAACAGGATTCCTAGAAGAGCGGCTTAAGAGAGTACAAATAGTCGAACTGGGGTCAATCTAAAGCCTGTTTTGTGACTCTCCTCATATCAAATGGACACATACGGATGTTTGACCTCTCTTTTACAGAGGTTCAAAAGGCATATTTTGTAAGTCTCAAAATGTGGTGTTTTTCCAACTTTGCAAGTAAAGAAAAAGGTTGTGTTTGGTTGATGAATCAACTAACTCTTGATAATATCAGCAGACACAGAGCACCCTAATTTGGATACCCGAGTTACATCGTATGAGGTCATGGTGGTAACCACAGTTGTTGTTCTAATGGTAAAATAGTTTCAAAAATCACAAGGTGAGGTTTTATTTCTTTACACTAATTAAGTTTTGTTAGATATACAATTGTAAACTTATTCAGTAGTTTAATGTTTCTAATATAACGACAAATGAAGAATTAAATTATGAAAAAAATATAAGATTGAGGTAAGGAGACCATGCCTGAGCTAAAAAAAAAATCATCCCGAGCAAGTGGAGCTCTAGGTGGGTTTAATCACACTCTACAAGGCATCATCCATCTTCCAAGCATTTTGTCAAATGGTTCACGTGTCAAGAGCAAGGTTTTTACATTTTTCATACATTTTCCCCCAACAGTAGTAGCTACAAACACTTACCAGAATACTGTCCATCCTCTATTACACTTTGGAGGATATCCATACTCTATCTAAAATCTCCCATTATGGAACAAGTAGAGACATTCCTGGGAAATTCTATGGGATTAGATTTACTCCAACGAACAACAATTTCAGAAAATACTGAACTACATAACTGATATAGTGAAATTTTTCCAGACATCGAAGAAACCTCAACGAGTTGTGCATATCTTACAGAGAGTTCCATAATACAAAACCCAACCTGATTTAGATGGCTAGCCCCTCGAACCACACAATGAGCTAGTTAAAAATTGATGAGATGAGTAATGAAAATGCCTGAGTTGGGTATTGACCCACTGGAAAACCCATAAAAAATAAAATGATGATTAGCATTTGGGTAGTAATTGAAACCCCCAAATTGTGAGAAGAATCAAGGTTGAGTTAAAGAGAACAAAACTCGACACCAAAATCCCATGGAGCTAACAAAATACATGAAAAAACATATCTAGAAATTCCTGATCCATGACAAGTGGGGTTGTAGGGGTTGAAATTCCCAGTGACAAATTCGAAGGAATTTAAACAAAGTATGAAAAATGAATAACGCACATGATGGCACAAGAACCAAATCCGTAGATTTGAGATGGAATTTAGAATTAAAATTGGACTCGCAGGTATTTGAATTCATTGATGTGGGGCTTCAGGAAATGTTTCCAATACTTTGAAATTACCTAATTGGTCTCTAAGATGAAACCAGTACATGGTTTTTCCCAAGTCCATATCTTGTAAGGCATGTTCCTCTGTAATCCATGTGATAGATCATGACCGCCTTCCTCTATATTATGCTTTGAATTTTTAAAGTTGGGCTCATTTAAATATGCATGGTGTAGGATTTGTATAAGTTTAGCATACAACGAGGTTGAGCATGTAAAATGAATTCCAAATTGCATCATTCCATGTGTATGCTCGCACGCTTTACATTCATGTCTACAAGAGCACGTGCAATGACAGACATCTGACAAAATTCCCAATTCGACACAGACTGGGAAGAAGCTGACAAAGGTCGAGGAAGATTAATTTATTTTTGGAAAATACATTTTCTTGAAAGTATGTAACCCTAATTCTTCAGTAGACCTCTTTTGTTCATATCATGTTGTCCCATTGCAGTCGACAAGGCCATTTTTTTTCAGGCATTTTTGTAAAAAAAATATCCCTGTTTTCCACATGCAGCCACATTTCTAGGCATATCTGCTAGGGCACTTAAAGCTAAGGCATCTGAAAAAATTTCCATCTTCCACTGCACTCACACCTGGATGCCACCAAAAATCAGGTTCTCATATTAATTATCAAGGATAATGACAGGAATGAATGGCGACCTACAATGACTCCACTTCTATCATCTCTATCAACTTTCCCCCTTATTTCATTTTATATCATATCTTTTTGTCTTGGGAACTACATTTCCCTCCCCTTATAAAATCATCTTCCACAATGCGATATAATGCTAAGGGTAGAAGAAATGACAATAAATGAAGGAAGATAATGAAAAAAGTTAATTGTCTAGAAATAAGATCTCTTGTCGTTAGAACATGACCATATGGAAGTAAAGAAATATTAACAATTTCATAAACTCTTAATTTTCTATGTAAGCTGATAGTTAGTTATCTTTTACTTTATTACTTAGTTTTTTCCTTTAAAGTATTTATTAATCTCAAATCTCAGTATTTCATTGTTTAAGATTTAAGTTTATCTATCTTTGTGGGTTCCCAATATAATATCACATCGCAATACCACAAAATGGACAAAAACAATACTGAATGGTTAACAAGACATCATGATATGTACTTTCACAGCTATATCACATCACAAGAACTCAACCATGAACCATGAAAAGAACATACATAATGCCCAAACAACATAGTACTTTTCACATACATGCTCCTAAACACAATAGTACTCATAACCTAAGTAGACTACAATAACATGAATTCCCAACATGTACACATATACGAAGATTTCATGTAACTCAAGACCATAACTGTAGCACATAGTAGGGGACCAAATCATACTCTCAATGATAAGAATCAATCTTCATCATCACAAAAGATGAACCAGACTCACAAGAGTACACATAAAATCATAATACCAACTCCACACACCTCCCAAAACATCACAAAATAACTCCATATATCTTCTGAAGCATCACAAAACATCTCCATATACCTCCCAAAGCATCACAAAACAACTCCATATACCTCCCAAAGCATCATAAAACAACATACTCCTCCCAAGCATCACAAAAAAACCACATACTCCTCCTAAGCATCACAAAAAAAGTACATATACCTCTCGAAGCATCACAAACAATCTCCATATATGTCCCAAATAATAAAAAAAAGATAGATTTTACTTTGCACTCCCCAAAAGAGGCCGCTACCCTATGGCCCTATGTGCATAGAGTCCAGACACCTCTAACCCAAGTCACATAATAACTTTTGGTTCGACAACCCACTAGTTATTTGTAACTCGTTGGTGCATGCCCCTATATAACGAATCAGAGGTCCAAAGGTTCTACCACTCCATGGTGAATCCCATGACCCTATTCCAACACATTATGATATTAGAACTAGTTTAACAATCCATTTCAAATGCCAAGTGGAAACATATTCCAAGACTTGGGCTAGGCTATAATAAATTTTAAACTTAAAAACAAAATTTAAATCTAAGTAAAAAAAATGGTGAAATAGCCATAGTTAGTGAAAAAATCTACATGTTAGTGTAACAACCAAATAAAATGCCCAAAATATAAGAACATATCAATCGAGGAAACTGACTGGTTCTTACAAAAAAACAAAAAATGTTAAATTTTCAAATAAAATAGGTATATAAGAATAGCACATTATTATAACTATGTGGCCTTCTATGGACACCAAAGGGGTACTCAACGAGTTACTGGCACTTTGACATTGAGCCTCAGCTAGTAAAATAACATATCAAATAATATAATTATCATCGTCTCTGTCTGAATCATCCCTCCACCACTTCCACATGGCTCAACATAGTCAAAACTACACTTAGGTTAAATCCATATGATAACCATATAGGGAGAGAGAAAGGAGTACAAGTCATCATCTATTAAGCCTAAGGTGTTTGTAAAACACAATATGCATGACACCCATTGAGCAATTTCCATACATACCAAATGAACAAAAGTGGGTTTTCATCCTATTTAAGACTCCACTTCATATCTTGTAATCGATCTCGAGTGACTGGTCAATGGTACACATTTTATCACTCCAAATGTACACCTTACCGATTTCCCTTAGGGTCGGTTTGTGTAGGGTTCACAACATAACACATAACTACATCACTAACATAATGGTGATTCACATAAATTAACCATAGCATCTTACACATGGTATATATATAAGGTATAATAAAATAATTACTTTCATGTTTTACAATACATTACATTACAACATTCTACACCCAAAGTGAAATAACTATACAATAGGGATCATATGTTCACCATATTCCTCTAAATCATGACATGAACCATCACATATTACATGAATTATACGTATGAGGAACACAATGTCTAACATTACAACATATATTCAATTGTAATTACAACATAGGTGATGCACACAGTTCATCACAATACAGTGGTGACGATCATGATACAATCCAATTAACTATACACAATATCTTTCATATAACATATCAGCACACATACATATCACAAATTGCTAAAATGCTCCAACACTCTGTAATCAACAATAGAATTCCTTTCACACACAACAAAGTGGTACATCACACACAAATTCCTCATTGAATCCACAAAAAGGAGGAATAATACTCTCATCTCTGGCATATCAACATGACAAACAATTACGCACTAAGTTACATGCATAACATGTGCATTCATAATATCAGAATTAGAACATTGTACACATCACACTTATATCACATTACTTTTCCAATCTCCACCACCACCATGTAAAACATACACAACTCTAGTTTTTCCTAGAGGTTCGAGAGCATGAACCTCCACTCTGATACCAAATATAACGCCCACATTTTACACACACAAATACAACAGTAAAAATACTAGGCGTTTTTTTTTTCGACTTACATTTCTCACTACACAACACCACAAGGGCTCCAAGTAGAGAAAATCAACAACACATATGACACTTACACTTACCTAAGTCATTGACTCACATAGACACATGACAACACCATATACATGTCGATGCCACACTTTCCCCAATGAACGAATACTAGTCAATGACCCAACCACAAGAAAAGGGACTCAAGGATTGAAAAACCCACAACACATCATTACCATGATTACATCTTAATTACAATTAACATTCCAAGAACATTATTGATGCAAGGATAATTTTATCCTTTTTCCACCTACATATTCTTAAATTCATTTCACATTCAACTTACAGTTCAACCATTTAAGTCTTCTCTTTATATCTTACGAAAATCTCCATAACTTACATAATTAATTGACATATTTCAAATTACATAAAAATTTCTTAATTATATCATTCTTATGTTGAGAATATGATTCTCAAATGTATATTCAATGTTTAAATTTTACCCTTACTATACAAGTGAATCTGACATGATGTCAAGAAAGAAATCTTAGGATTTAAGGGGGGGTTCAGATTCAAGATACCTTTTCCCCATAAACATTGTTCGATCATTGTACCTTTATTTCCCTAACATAGTTAATATAGTTCAATAAATTTTTGAATCCATTCAACATTTCCAAAGTCAAGAAATTGTTTTAGATTTATATATGTCATTTGTTTTCTCAAAGTTTGATCTCACCAAGGGCAATTCATATTCTTTGTAACACATGAATTTTTTTAATTTAGTTATAAGGACTCCATGAATGACATTATTCCTAACCTCTAATATCATTTTACTCTTATATGCTTTAATTTAACATTGCACTATGGTCTCATTATTGACATCACTTTATAACAAAAGATTTATGAAAGTACTTGTCTAATATATTAAATAAGTACATGATTGGAAGAATTAGAACCATACACAAATCACAAGTGATTTGATTTCAAAGTGAGATCCCATGTTTCCACATTTTGTGATTCGACATGAGAAATTAATTTTATTCTTAATGTCATAAACGGCATAACAAGGAATTATGGAACCAAGTTTTTAGTTTCTTGGTTTCTCTTAAGACAACATATTTCAAGTGAATCTCATTTGCAAAGAGTTACTTACAAATTTCTACACACAAATTAACCTCCTAATACTCTATGGTTTATTTTAATTCCGATTTACACTCAAGGATATAAACCCTATAATACATCAAATTAAGAAGTAAAAAAATATTTATCCTATAAATCCTTTGCAAAGGACCCATGGTGTTATAATTTCACTAGCCAAGGTAACACATTTAGCTGACATTATCTAAAGAGATCATTGATAAGAGTTTAAGTAATAGAAAAACTATTTCACTAGATCCATTATGTCATCTGGATCCCACAAGAAATTAATTCGATGATGAAATTAAATTCTAAAACTAACTTAGTAAGACAAGGTAGTTCACTAGGATACTAAGGAAATGTTAGTTCTGCATACTCCATATATGGTAAGGTTACACCACATAGTTGTTGTTATGAACAATGACTGTTAAGTTACATAAATGATCTATTGAATACATATCTTAGGTGTAGTACAATAAATTTTAGTTGTGAGGATTAATTATCTTTTAGGATGATAGCGTTTTGAAAACTAATGTGGATAAAATGATAGGGAGGCTATATCAAGTGTTAAATATTAACTTCATTGGTAATCTCAACTGCTAAAGGTGACTTTCAAGAGTAGCTGACAATTTTTTCTACCTAACTCATTTGTCGAACCTTAAGGGGATGCATTATCGTTACTACACACATAATAATCAATACTGGAAGGGTACCACATACTCCAGATATAGTTTGACCATGTTGTTCCTAACCTTCGGGTTCACGACGATGCTGCTAAACATACTAGGTATGATGAAAACTCAAAATTGGGCTCTTATTTACTTAAACTAGAAGGTTCCATTGAGTGCAAAGTTTACGTTGATTTTACAGTTTCAATTTATTTTGTGCTAAGAAGGTAATGCGAGAAGGGTAGATATGCACTTGTTTTAAACTAGGGTTTACTGTTATATTTAAGTTTCTTTTCTATATTTGTATAATTAAATAACAAAATGACTCTAGAGATTCCATCATAAATTTCACAACAAGAATGCACTATAAACTAATAAATTTGAGTTCATTTAACATACATATCCAAATTTTTCCATATGAAATCTAAATCAAAATGGTACCTATGATTAAATGCACATTTCCCAAGGCATTCCTAAAATTAGCATCATCTCATACATATTACCAAATTTCAAATATACATTTCTGTAACATGGCAATACATTACACATATATACATTTTCCAATAAACTATATAAATTATAATAATAAAAAATGAAATACACCATGCCTTTTTGCCATCTCACTTCCATCCTACAAAACCATGTGAGCATGACATCAACGATAAATCGCTAGCATGGCCTCCACCCAAATCTAGCATAATTAACATTTTTATTTTCCCATTTACATAATTACATTAATAATTTGCATTTGAAAGGATAAGGTTAGAGACACATATTTATTTCATTTCAGTTCACTTCATTTCTTAACCAATGAGAGAGAAAGAAATAGGTAAGAAAGAGAAACACTATTTTTTCAAAAGTTCAATTTCACACAAAAAGTCACATAGTAGAGTTTCAAGTAGTTATTTACAAGTTTCAACAAGTTTCCACGATATGGTTTGGCAACCCGACATGGGTCCTAAAACGTTCTTATTATGTTTTCTTGGTAGTTAAAGAGCATTTTTCCTGTGTAGATTTGAATGCAGTAGATCAACATGTTAATAATGCAAACATTCAATTTAGGCTCGGAGGTGAAGAAACCACTTTCAAACATGTTGTACCTCTGATGAGAAAATACACCAAGGGTAAGTTTTCTACATGTCCTTCTATACACCAAGAATCCATAGGAACTGACAAAATTCAGAACTGGTGAATAGGTTTTATGATTGGTGACCATTTTTCTAAACATCAGTGGTAATTGACCTAGTTGTAAACCATCAAAATTTATCTCGAGGGCTAAAAACCCACTTCCAAAAATGATGTTTGATCGAAGAATGCGCAATGAGAAACTTCCTACAAGTTCCCATATATATAAATAATTCACCAGAGTTGACGGGACTAAGAACTAGCTAACGGTTTTCAAATAGCGACAAGTTTTCTGGAGCCACTAGTCATATTTTGTCCAATTTTGAAATAGTCAAACTATGACTGGAGGCTGAAAAAATACCTTTCGCAAACTATCAAGAAGATTATTTTTCACTAAACTGAAGGTTCTAGGAAATTTTCTAGTAAAAATATTATTGGTTTGCGAAGGTGGGAAAGTATTTTGTTTTTTAGGATCTAAACGGCATGCTAATACGAAACCCAAATTTCTAGTTTTCGTAGCTTCTTGAGAGTGTAGAAAGGGATAACATGACTCCTAGAAAATTGGTGAAGAGGGTAAACATAGTCGACTGGGGGAAATCTAAATATTTTTATTACTCTCCATGTTTCTTTCAAGTATTTTTGAAAACAATTAACCTGCTTTACGCATGCATCCACCTTTCCATGCCTATCTTGTAGGGCACTTACAACTAAGACATCTGGTAAAAGTTCCATCATCGACCACACTCAGAACTGGAGGCCACAAAAAAAAGTTTCTCTTATTAATGTTGAGGATAATGACAGGACTGAATGGCCACCTGATCCCTCCCCTCTTGTCATCTCGATCAATTGCCCCCCTTATTTTATTTTATATTATATGTTTTTGTCAAGCATTAAACATTCCCCCTCTTGGATTCAACACCTATATAATCCCAGATTCCAAAGGGACACATTATACTCTTAAAATCACCCCCATTTGGTTAGTCTTTTGACTGGAGAAATTATCATTTGTGTTTCTAATGACATAGTGGTTATACAAGATGCAATAAGTGAGAAGGATTTACAGGTTTCTAATAGATACAAAACATGACAAAAACACCACATGAGATGGTCAATTCTATGGGAAGTCAACGGTGTTGTGGAGCTCTTCATGCTTGTAGGGTTAGTGTGTGCATGGCCTTGGATGTTTTCTTTAATGGTACAGATGGAGGGGTCCTGGGCGCACACAAATTATTTGACAGGATACAAAGAGAGGTAGTTAGAGCTTTGTGGAATGCAGGTGAACCCTCCTGGAAGACCTCTACGATTACAATTTTTATTATTGCAAGGAATGGTATCCCTTACCTTAATATTTTATTATTCATTTTCAATAAAATTAAATTCTAAAACATTAGATATGATACAATTGGATATTAAAATAAGGCTACTATCTCAAAACAATAAAACTTTTGCTTATAATTTACATTACAAATTTACAATTTGATTGACTTTTGTGTTGATACCACAACCTTATAAATTGTTATCTAGGGTATCAAACTTTTTTTCTCATGTCCATTGGTTTCGGAGAGACCTATATGAGTCGTCAACAAAAATAACCTTTTTTATCCACCTTGCAAGGTTAGAAAAATGTAATTTCTCGAGACTTCCAAAATAACAGTTTGAGTCTCATAAAAGATATATCAAACTTCATATGTATTCATTTTTATGTAGAGATTCACATCAAGCATTAGATTGACCTCATTTGAATGTTTGTACTCTCTTCTCCGCTTCTCTAGGAGCTCGGTTACTCTGTTTTGCACTTTTAGGAAGCTGTCAAAAGTGAAAAGTTGGCTTTTGTTTTGATCCATTGTTCGAACCTTGAGCAATGAAATAATTTTCCCCCTTAAAAAACCTCTAGTATTTTATAAGAAAATTGGTTGTAACCTTCAGTTTGGGGAAAAACACTCTTCTAGATAGTTTGGTAAATGAATTTTGTAGGCCTCAGGTTGTTGTTTGACTAGGTCAAATTGGTTAAAATACGACTGGTGGCACCAAAAAAATTGTTGCCATTTGCAACCCATTTATGAATTATCATTTCATTTTCTCTAGTGAATTATCCATATATAGTATAGCATGTAAGAAATTTTCCAATCCAAGTTCATTTATCGAAAGGAAATTTTGGTTGAGGTTTTCTTAGCCCTTGAGCTAAAAATGGTTGTTGTTGTAACTAGACCAATTACGACCAGTGGCTCCAGAAAACTATCCATCAATTAAAAACCATCTACGAGTATTAAATTCCATCAGTTCCTATGAATTATTGGTATATATGAGGAGACGTAGGAATTTAACCATTGTGCATCGCCTAAAATAAGACAAATTTTGAATGTGGCTTCTTAGCCTCCGATTCTAAATCAGGCATTTTTGGAATCGGTAATAAAAATGTAAACATAAATTTATAGGACCCCAGTCAAGTTATGAAACCATTGTGAAAGCTTCTTGAAAATTGTAAATAACTATATGAAAATCTCTCCTTTCAAATGCAATTTATTATCATTATTATGTAAATGGGAAACTAAAACCGTTAATTATGCTAGATATAGGTGGATGCCATGTCAGCGATTTATCATTGATTTCATGCTCACATGGTTTTGTAGGATGCAATTAGGATGGCGAGTCGACGTGGTTCTAACTCAATGTGTATTATGGTAATTTATGTATGTTAACGATAAAAATATATATACATATATATTTATATGCATTTATTTGTTATAGTAAAGACTTATTATTGAAATTCGATAATGTGTATGAGATTCTAGTGTTGATGCAAAATCATAGCACCTCCCAAATGGCCTCATCTTTGAGTGGGGGATCCAGTGTTATTGCATAACATGGGACCATCTCTCAAGCTATGGGACTTAAGGACTTTAGATGGACCTCTAGAGAAATCTGGCTTCTTCTTCCTAATCCTAATGCTAAACTACTCCCAATGAAGAAATGATGTCTAACTATAGCTATCATAACAATGCCAAGGAGACAAGGAGAGAGAAAGTGCATAAAGATGGAAATCCTACACTAATGAGGTGATAACACAAAGAAAATGGGGAGTGTTGGTCACAATCTCAGCTGCCTGAAATGGAGAGATGTGAGCAATGGAGAGGATGGATAGATGCATCACAAACCAAAGATAGAGTTCACACATAACACCACTTAAAACCCATTAACCACAGCTCTCAAAACCTGTAATAGACATCAGATGTATGCACAATATACCCTAAAACAATGAGAGGAAAGAAGAGACAATAAAATAACGAAGGATGGACAAAATGCATCAAAAAATAGATTTTATTTCTCCATGAGTTCACACATTACATCATCACTGGGAAAGAGGCAAAAAAATGCCATTACAGAGATAAGAGAGGGGGCTTAAGCTCCATATTCAACCCGAGGGGAGAAAGAGAGAGAGGGCAGAAGAGAAACAATGACCAACCCTTTGAAATATGCCCCTCCTTTACAATATATAGAATAATGAGAGAAGGAGAGAGGGAATAATTTGAACCCTACTCCAACCACCCCTACAATGCATTGAATCGACCTACATAATGATGGGATTTACTACAAAACCCATTCCCCCATGTGCTATTCCTTATTGGACAAGGAAAGAGGCCCATTCTTCATCATGGCGGCAGGTGGGGGACTTGACAGCCTCAAAAATGGTGGGCCAAAACATTAATGGTGGTAGGTGAGTAGCAGGCACTAGGAGCTTTCCAAAAATTCCTTTCCTTCTCAAAAACAAGCTCCCGGTCGAAATTCATGGCTTCCTAAAGGTTGAGGGTCGGGAGTTTAACACAGGGTCGCAATATGCAAATGCTTCTTCCCGTACATGTTCCATGTGGCAGCCCCGTGTGTGTTGAAGATTCATCCCCCTCTTCTCGCTCTTTAAGTTTCTCCGGACTGACATGTGGCAACTTCCACGGGCTACTCTTTGTTCTACCTAAGTCCCTCCTATTGGTGGAGACACTCTGCCTGACCCAAGACACATGGAGAGCTGGCACATGTTTGGGGACCGCTTTTGGATTTTCCTCTTCAAATAGCACCAAAGAGACATGTGGCTCCTTCCACGGCCTTCCTCTATTTCTTTTTTGTTTTGGGTAAGTCCCTTTTGTTTGGCTTGGCCATATGTTTGACCCTGGACACATGGAGGCTCAGAGCACATTTAGGACTTGCCTCCATAATTTTCCTTTGAATTTTCACCGAGATGACACGTGGAGGATTCCATCAGCCTATCTCGAGATTGGTCTTTTCAATAGACGGTGTCCCCTTTTCAAACCTTAAACACATGGAGGTCTTACACTAGTTCGGGGTCCTTGTTTAGGTTGCGCATTTGAAGATGCACTGATGAGACACATGGCACCGTCTGTTAGCCTGATACTTTTTAACTTCTAGCTCTATTTCCTTTTCAGACCTGGAACACATGGAGAGCTCAAAATTGTCTGGGGGACAACCTTTTTCTTTAACCCTTGAAGGTGCATCGACGAGACATGTGGAGACTTCCACTAGTTCTTTTATACTTATTCGATTTGGGCCTGCTTCCCATTTGAATTCTATAGGACCCTAGACATATGGAGATTCGACACACATTTGGAGAACCTGTTTGGACCTGACCTCTAGAGGTGCACCGTTGAGACATGTGGAATCTTCCACCAGCCCTGTTGTACTTAGAATCTTAAATGGCCAGTGCTGCCTTTCTAACTCTTACCACATGGAGGACTAGCGCTCATTTGAGTCTCTGCTTTGGGTCACACCTTTAATGTTGTGCTGCGCTGACATGTGGTTCTTTCCACTAGCCTTAGAATTTTCAATGGTCGATTCAAAATTTTAAGGCTCTGACCATGTGGAGGGTTGGTGCACATTTTGGGACCTTCCTTTTTGATGCACATCATGGATTTGAGGGAATGAAATAATTCTTTAATATCCGGATCCCTGACCTTAATATAATGTATGCGAGCATGAATTTGAGATCATCGAGAATTTTAATTTTCCAAAATTTAGATCTTATAATGAATCTCTATAACTTCAATTTGGAGTGATTCAGAGAAGGGATATTCTTAGAGCCCCACCACTGCTTAGTTGAGAGTGGAGGTGGTAGCAGACTATGAGTGGTGATGAGTTTTAGCTAATTGTTAGCCACAAATTCTGAGGAATCTACTAGCTCAGGTATTTCACTATGAATTTTATGTTCTTTTGTAATGATCCAGATCATACTACGTGACATTGAGTTTCCTTTAGTCACTTTATGTATTAACCCTCACAGTTTTATCTGCTACATAGTTCTTATAAGAGTCTATTTTGTCTTTATTTCTTGCATTCATATTATTTTAACATTGCATTGTTACTTTCTCATACTTTTTGCCTTCCTCTTTTTTGGCTTCATAATAGTAAAATATCAATTCCAAATTAATTTTTATGTTTTTCTATCGAAAAATATAAACCCTGATATATTCTAATCATTATCCTAATAAGATTGATGCCACAATAGAAAATACCCCACTACTAATATAATAGTTGATTTTATATGGCATCAGTATGTTTTATTTCTAATATTTCCCCTCACCTCTATTTATTTATACCACCCAAAACCCTCATTCTATTTCCTTTAATATCATGCATTACTATCCCAAGTTGTATATGTATTTCAAAGCATGTAGGGATTTCTTTATCGAATGATAAATATTTTCAGTTCATTATAAAAATTTTGCATTATTTGGAAATTTTAGTCCAAAACAATATATTGTAGTGGGGTGATTCCATAACATAAATGAGTAAACTATTATTGATATAATGTTTAATTGTTGAGGGATGATAATATTTTCCTATAACTTTATTATATCCTCCTCTTTTATTGCATAACATTGACAAAATTCTCATCCAATTTCCTCTTAAGGAGTTTCATACTAAACCAAGCAATATAGTGATTTCTATCATATTGCTATTGCTCCTAAAAATCCAAAAAAAAGCATTCAATTCCCATTTTGGTTTATATGTTTGGTGATGTGGATCCAACATCAAGAGATCAAAATGCCTCCAAGACACACTGAAATTTTCAAAAAACTCCAAAATATTCAAAAATATATATTTATCATTCCTTAATCGACACTAATTTGACAAAAATTTAAAGGTTATAACTTTTATTTCCCAATATCTATAAGAAGAACCCTAAAATTTCAAAAATGCTAAAACACAAACGAAACCTTAAAACGTACTGCAACAAATTAGTCCTTTTTCCACAATTTTTCAACAATATTTTTTTGGTTATATGGTATTCCAAAAACTAAAATTGTGCCATTGGAATGTTTTTTATTAGATAAGGTAAAAAACTAGATTTTGAAGGGATCAGGAACCCTGTACAAACCGATAGATACGCATCAAGGCACAAAATTGAAACCAACCAGGATAAAGGCTCAACTAGGCCTAAAGAAGAAACAAACAGATAAACTAAAACCCCAAAAGAGGAAGCACCAAAAGAAGAGATGACTCCTAAGTAGGAAGATAAAGAGGCTTGGCCTTCCACAAGGAGAAAACCTAACAACCTTGGTGATTCCCTCTTTGAGACCTAAGGCTCATCTATGGAGGAGAGCTTGCATATTTTTCTTTCTTTTTGTTGTTTACCACCTTCCAACCCTCACCTGCATTAGGATCCACATTCTCATCTGGGTGGATAGGTAGCAGAATTTCAAGATAATCCTTGTTAAAAGCATTTTGATTCTGCTTGAGACTCGGAGATCAGGGCAAGGAGGCATCACCCTTACCCACCATATTATTTGACAACTTAGCTAAAACTTTGGGCGAAGGAGCTTCCTCACATGAATTATCCTCCATTTCAACCTTAAGACTAACTGAAACATTTTCAAAATCATTGTCCTCAAGTCCATAGACCACAAGATTTTCTAGATTAAAATCCTTCCACCATGAAACCCTTCCTTTAATTTGTTTATTAACCATTTGACAATTAGCAGCCATATGTCCCAGAGAAAAACAAGATCGGCATCTAAATGGGAACCCTTAATAATCTAAATTTTGAGTCCATATTGAGTCCTTGACAGGGAGTTCCATAGTGGCTAGAAAGTCATCAGTAATGTCCGTATCCACCAGAATTCGAGAAAATGTTGTGGGATCAAAGGAATCCGCTTTGGGATCAGTAGTAAGGAATTTACCCAGCCTGTCACCCATAGCTCTGAAACACTCCTTGCTCTAGAAGTGCAGGGGCCGATAAGTTAACCTAACCCATACTAGTCTGGTATTAAATGTTTCAACTAAAGGATTAAATTGAGGAAACCATGGTTTCATGAGAAGGAGATGCGATTGGAACTCCCAAATTTTCCCAAAAATGATCTCCTTATCAGAGGAGCTGTCAAAAACTACAAAAAACATGCCACGGGTAGAAGGATAAATATTAACTTTACCTTCAATGAGGGGACGCCATTGTTCAAAAAATCCAACTATGTAGGATAGGGAGCCCAGGGCAGCCATTACTGAACCTGTATATCAAGCCCCTCATTTGAAAATATTTAATAGTCTTAGACACATCTTCTCTGAAGGAAACCTTAGGAGTATGTTTTGCATAGGCCATGGGTTTAACATGAGGTCTACACCCATTTTTGGCAGCAGACAAGAAGGATTTAGCACCACCCAAGCCCCTCTATATGGACCTACCGACCTACCACCTACTCCACCCATAGACCTGTCTTCACCAACAACACCGTCAAAGCCACACGTGCCATCCACATCACCATCCACATCCTGGCTTAAAGAACAAAGGGTTGAAGAAGCCAAGGCTGAATTAGGGTTGAGGAAATGGGATCCCTACCCACCAAACATCCCCGAAGCACCTCCACCCAGACTGGGATTCGCTGGAGCCATGAGATCAAACTGTGCTAGGGAGGGAGACGACACCCTTGTCTCAAAAAATACCTGGAAAACCACCACTACCATCACTACCAGCGTGTAAAAAACCCACCATAATGGCCACCCAATCCAATCAAACCACTTGTGGATAAAGAACCCATCACCGCCCCTAACGGATCCAGAGCCATCGCAAGGGAAGCTATGGTTAGGGCAGAGAATGGGAACATGGACGGGAATAGGGACGAGAGCCAAATTTTAAAATAAATTTCTAAACTACATCAAATGATAGGGACACCATAACAGGCATTGTAATTGTAACTAATCTTCATTTTGATATATTATTGTAGTATTTCCACAATTCATTATACCATTATAATCTATAATTTATAAAATTTATAACTGATCTCCATTTTTTAGATTATACATTTTCCACATTTCGTAATGTTTGTACCATTTCTACAATTTCTTATTTTGGTATTATTCCACAGTCTCCACAAAAATTTAGAATATCTATATATTCCATCTTTGTAGAATTTCAACACTTTACAATTTCGTAACTCTCATCAATGTTATAATGTGGAAATTTCAACAATTGTCATTACAAAATAAAACTTGTAGGTGGAAGCTACAACTTGATTTACACAATAACTGATTGTAAAATTATCATTTAAAAAAATATAGAATTGTTACTATTACACACCTATTTATTAATGGTAAAAGGCTTTTCTTCTGGGATCCTACCGAAGAACAACCTAAAAGGTTCAATACCTAGATAAGGAAATAAGTGTAAAAGAGACAAGAAGGAGTAGACTTTCCAATATTACATCATCAACAAGAAACACAACTTTTGGCTATAAAAATCATATTTGTAGGAGAAGAATAACCGAACAACAAAAAAAGACTCAAACCAACTAGGTAGGAGAAGAGTTTTCTTATGGTTATATTTCTTCTTGTTACGAACCATTTTCCACTCTTTTGAAACCTCCTTAATAGGAATAATAACTTCAATAACATCAATTAGCTGGTATGTTCTTTTTTTATAGGATAGTGACAAAGGACATTCTCCTTTACCATTTCATACAACTTTGGTTCAATTGTTTTCACTCTTTTCCATCCCCTTGTTTCCATCATCTTGAATTTATCTAATAGGTGTTTCTAGAACATGAATTTCACCGTTTTATTTCCCTTTTTTTCCAATGAGGGGAGTTTCAGGAACTCATTTTGGGACTTCCTCTAAATAAATATGTGATTCTAAGTCTTCCTTGGTGTCGAAGACCAAATATTTTGGGAGGGATTCATTCCACTAGGTGCTCTCATTTTTATGCCTTTTCAACCCACAATCAACCACAATATGGCCTAAAGAGAAGCATATCCTCCATCTGAATGATAAACCTTCATAGTCAAGAATTTCAATCTCATTTCTATTTTGAACATAAAGTTCAATATGGGTAGGGAGGTTCTTGGAGTTTTTAAGCTCAACAAGAATTATGGAATATGTTCTGTGAATAATTTTTCTTGTTTTGGAGTCAATAATTTGTATGTCACCCAAAACATTTCCAATGGATATCAGACAAGCACGGTACCAAAATTACAGAGGAAGATTGACAATCTAATCCACATTCATTTGTAAGAGAAAGATTTAGTGGTTGGACTAAAAAAGGGGAACCAAGATTTCATAACAAGATAATCAGATTAAAATTCCTAAATATTTCCTGCAATGGTGTCTTGATTAGTTATTGAAGAAAAAACTAGAATAAAAGAACCCTTGTATTTTAAAAAAATAAACTAAATGTGTAGATTACTTTATTAAATTCTTTATATGTTATAGTAAGAAATATATGACAGTAAATCACAATAATGTATCAAGTAAATAAGCAAAGGAAGTAAAACCCTAAGTGTGATGAAGAATTATAACACTTATAAAGTTCTGTAATAATCTCGGTAGTGTGTGAAGGTTGAAGACTAGAAAAATGGACTTACAGGATGTCACAGATGAGTCCTAAAAAATGAAAGAGTGCAGGAGATGCATGGACCAAGGTGCATGTTTTGGTACTGTGATGCATGGGTGTTAGGATAGCTATATAAGCACCAGGGGTCTGTGCAGATTCTTAGAAAATGATTATTATAGGGTTGTGAACTTATCAAAAACCCTCCTTATTTATCACTATATAATGTCACACTATGATCACTGATGTCACTAAAAATCTAGATCAAAGAAGACCACCTGTAAAACCTTCAAAAGCACATCAAATAAAAAATAAAAAAGATGAAAAATGAAGGTTCGTACTATCCTCAAATGTCAAATAAGTGATCTTACAAATGATTTTTTCACTACATCTCAGACCCAATGTAGTTTTATGTGTGTGTAGAATCGATCCCTAGGTAGCTCTTGTGTATGTCGCCCTATATAGCAAACAAAGTAGCTAAATGTAAATAGATGTAATATATGTGTTCATGGAATAAAATTAACTTCTCTCATATACGTGTGATATAGAAAACCATTGTTTTTTTCTTGTAATGGTTCTATATGAATGCAAATTTTCTCTTTAATTCTTTTGATATGCAACCTTTGGTGATATTATATATTCTTAGAGCTTGGTATTTTAATTTTGGTCACATAGCTTTATAGTTATATGATTTTCTTGTTCAAATTTTGTAATTGATCAATAAAAGCCCAACCCTTAAGAGATACGGATGCAAAAAAAATTGAAAGGAGTGATAAAAGTACAAAGGAGGTCTAGGGCACTCAGAGGGGATTAGGGTGCCTAGTTGTTGGCATCCTAGCTGGGTGCTTGTATCCAGATCCAGAAAAAGTTAATTATGAACGGTCGGACTAGGATTGAGGTTTGTAAGGCTGAAATGGAGGCTAGGAAGGAAAATAAGAGGCTAAGTATAATGATCAATTAGTACTTTTCTCCTACAAGAAGCACATTAATAATAGTATGTGATTAGGACCTAGTAATTTACCAAAAGTGTGTAATTTAGTGTGTACATTTTCTTCCACTTTATTTTATGAGAGAAAGATTAGTAACATAAATTAGATAGAGATGTGTACTTGATGACCATGTAGATTGATGTATAAGAGTGGTGCCAAGATAATTAAAACATGGAGTGATTAAAAGTGTGAAGCGTATAAGATGCTAAGGAAGTGGAAGTAAAAAGCAAAGTGATGAATAGTTACCATGGGGTGAAAACACACATGTATATGTTATGATGTACCTATTGTTGATGATGTTCTAAGAGTGTGATGGTTGTGTGTTGATGTTGACTACTGGTTCCCATATGGACGAACTTGAAAAAGAGAATAACAAACAAGTATTCAAATATGTGTATAGATGTACAAAACTTATGTAAAAAGTGTTTTAAATGTTGAAAAGTAGAAAAAAGTAACATGTACACATGATCTGTGACGAGTAAAAGAGACAGAAAGGATTTTGAAGATTTTGATGAAGAGCAAGTTTTTTGGGCGATCTCACGCCATGATATAATTATTCTAGTGGAAAAATGTCTAGTGTTATTATACAAGCTTTGACTAGTTCCCAAATTTACTTAAGCACATTGAATGCCATTATTTGGGTGATCTTATGCCACAACAAAAGTAGTGTACAAAGAAAGATATAGTTTCATTCTCCAACCTTTGATTACTTCCCAAAGTAAATACAACAATATAGATGGTGTGTTTAAGTCTTGTCCAATGTGAATACATGTGATTAAATGTGATTACTAAGTACTAATGGAATTCCTATCTTGTGAAGAGCCTTTTTGAAAATGTTTAAAAATGTATTGAACTTAAAAAATGTTGTGTATTTGCCCTTGGTCTCAAGCACCGAGAAAGGGAAAGAAGCGCCTAGGCTCCAAAGTATGATTCCTGGCATTACTGTCTATGCTAAAGTAAGGACCCAAGTCTTATTCTTAGCCATGTCCTTAGTATGTAGATTGTGTTGTACTATTATGAAATGTGACTATAACTGTTGAATGGGGTGATTGGTTCACCCAATAGATGCCTCCCGTCGTTTTTGGTATATGCGATGACACTAGGATAATGTGGCTCAAAAGAGGACCCCATGGTGAATTAATACCAGTATGTAGGAGTGAATATGCTTAGTAGAAACCCAACTCACATGAAAACAATAGCTAGAATACAAGTGTTAGTGCAAACACACAAGTATATCGAAAACAATGTAATCTACCAAGAAATAAGACAATGTACTAGACCATGAAAAAGAGGGTTGCAAACATGGGACATCATTCAAAATCTTAGAAGATAATTGAGGGCCACAATAGCTGAAAGAAAATAGTGTGCAAAAAATACGAAGCATAGAGAAAATCCCGTAAACAATCACAAACAAGAGTAAGAAAACATTATATAACCATGGTGAAAAATAGGTCATGTAAGGTAAATATTGCACATGAAGCACATGTTACCATTTTATAAAGATAAAAAGTATGTCAAAGCATGTATAATCCGATATAGTAGTGTGTTATGTATGATAATGAAACACTAACATCTAAAAATGTGTATGAATGTGGATGCCCCCCAGGATCTATTGTGGGACTAGTATGAGGTAAATGCGAAAAAACATCCATGTTGTGTGTATCAGTCTATGTAAAACCTATGATCACATATAGAAAGAAATTGAACACACATTTTGTTTGATAAAGATATACCAAGATATCTAGCATATGTAATAAACCATAAATTATAAGCATAAGTGAGTAAGAACTATGTGCAATCAAGATATGCAACATGTTGTGGATGAGATGGAATGGAATGAAATATGAGTGTGGTAGGGGAAGTGTTCCCTTGAGTGTGGATGTATGCATAAGTTAACTATGGTTCATTTGTAAAAAAATCTCTTAGCAATCGAGAATGAATCATATAGCAAGAGTGTGTAATTAGGAAATGGTTTGATTGATGTTTTTGTATGCAAGAAAGATTCAAATGTTGGAGTTCAGAGCATAAATTGTAGAATGATGTGTTGTCTAATATTTAATTCGACATTAGAATATTTGATCATGATGCAAGAATGATTGATGATGCAGCATAGAGCGTAGATCATAGAATTTGTCAATAAGATGCTATAAAATATCACTTGTGATTCGTTTAGAGCGTTAATTGTAGAATAGTTTCACATGATGACCTAAAAGCTGAAGAGAGATGAATAGATTTATGTAGGAAGTGTATAAAAAGATGATAGAAATATTGATTATGAAGCGTAAAGTGTAGGTTATATAATAACATATCTTTCTGTGCTATAAATATTGCATATAATGATAGAAGCATGGTCATGAATGTGAAGTTTATGATGTAGGATATGATGGTTGAGGTGAGGTTCAATTCAGATGTAGATCCTCAATAGTCGAGTATGAATTATGGAACTAGAGTGCATCATCAAGTAATGAGATGTGCGCTGGAAATATTTGATCATGAAGTGTAGAATGTGGAATAGTATAGTGTGTTGTTTGAGAAAGCGAAACCAGAAATATGTATATTGAATGTTCCGAGTTTGAATATTCTTAGTGTAAGGTGCAATATGTGTAGAATGTGCAAAACATTTATTTTGTGTATGATGTGTAATAGTATATGTGACTAGAAGATGTAGAAAGTGCACAATGTGTTTGATGTGGAAGAAGAAGAATATATGGTAAATGTTAATGTGTAGTGTGTTAGCTTCATGTATATAGTATGCCATCAACAGTCAAGTGTGAACCTTAGTATAAGAGTGTGTCATAGGCTAATGATGATACAAGAGTATATCAAGTTGTGTAAGATTTCTCAAAGATGTGAAATATGAAACACAAAGCTTAATAGTAGAAAATGATAGCCACCTGGTGATGCTAGAAGGGGGGAAGAGTAAGCGTTATGTGCCCACAATGTATAATGTGGATATATCCATGCATGGAAGAGAAAGCATGCTATGGTGGTGGATGTGGCAAGGTGTTAGGAGTAATTGATTTACCAAAGAAAGTTGTAAATGTGAGTGAATGGAAATTTCTTATTTTGTTGATGAGTATGTAAAATAGTGTAAACCTCAAGAGGGGATCCAGAAGGAATAAAATAAAACAGCTTACGGTGATATACGATGCCAACCCTATTAGATTATGTCAGAATGCAAAGAGGTTATTTTATTTTTTTCACATCGGGTTCTCCAAATGATTTAACAAAAAATAAACTAAATGTGTAGATTCCTTTTATTAAATTCTTTATATGTTACAACAAGAAGGATATGGTAGTAAAGTAAAATAATAACTCAATAAAATAAGAAAAAGATGTAAAACCCTAAGTGTAATTAAGAGTTATAACACTTAGATTATTTCATAATAATCCAGGCAATGTATAAAGGTGGAAGACTAGAAATAATATAATTACACGATGTCATGACCGAGCCCAAAAAAATGCAGGACTGCAAGAGAAGTAGGAACCAAGGCTCCTAGGCTAGTATTGTGGTGCTTGGGCACTAAGATCCCTCTCTGTGTGCCAGGGCATGTGCAAATGCTATAAAATTGAATCTTACAGGGTCATAAACTTTTTTCAAACCCTCGATGTTTTTTGCTATAACGTCACACTATGATCATTGTTATCACTAATAACATACAATAAATAAGACCACTTGAAAAACCCTAAAAACAACATCAAATACTAAAAAATAAATATGTAAAATGAGGGTTCAGACTATCCACAACTTCCAAATAAGTGATCTTACACTAAGCATTACACTACATCTCACACAAAATGTAGTTCTATATATGTGTGTGTGTGGATTTTTCCCCTAGGTGGCTCTTGTGTGTGTCACAATTGATAGTGAGAAAATTATCTAGATGTAAATAGATGTAATAGATGTGTGTATGGAAGAAAATGAACTTCCATCATATTCATGTGATGCAGAAAACAAGTGCTTATCCCTTGTAATGGTACTAGATGACTGCAACGATTTTATTGAGTTCTTGTGAGATACAACATTAGGTGATAATATAGATACTTAGATCTTGGTCCTTTAATTTATTCACATAAATTTATATTTAATGATTCTCTTCTTGAAATTTCATAATTGATCACTAAGAGGTCAACCCCTAAGAGATAGGGGTGCCAAATGACTAGAAAGGACCTGAAAAAGAGAGATCAAAGTACAAAGAGGTCTAGGGTTCCTAGAGGGTATGAGGGCATGTGAGCGCTAGCGTCTCAACTTGGTTCTTGTGTCTAGAGCTAGAAAAGGTGAAGTGTGAAGGATCGGCTTGGGTAATGAGGTTTGTAAGGCCAAAAGGGAGGATGGAAAAGAAACTAAGATGCCAAGTATAATGATAAATTAGTAATTTTCTCTCATAATATGCATATGAATAATAGTATGAAATTATGTCCTAGTAATATACCTAAAGTGTGTTATTTAGTGTCTACACCCTTAGCATAGAGATACTAATCTAACCTTCCATCCAATGGATGGATTCAGTGTTTATAAATTCAGTCATGAAGTACTGGAAGAGTAGGCCAAAGACTATCGAAACGAAAACTTAAGGCATGGTCTTGGTAGTAGGATTTGGCTTCGATCATCTCATAAAAAAATACACACAAGGGTTTCTTTTAGTAGGTGTCATGGGATTGGATACATTCTTCCCCTACAGTGCCTCCTAGAAAGAATGACTAAACATTTCATCCATTCCACCCCCTTTTGAATATAATCTCCATTATTTACATTCTCCATAACATGGGAAACCTGGTGAACAAGGGGTGCACTTCTACCAAGCTTCTAAGCTTCACATGGTGATGAGGGTTGAATGTTTCTGCCCTTGGAAGAGCCTCTTCCTCTTGCAACCTCAAAATAAAACGCAAAACTTTGGTCAATATGAGGGAAAGCACCAATGCCCCCAACCGTTTGGTTCAGATACCGATTCAACTGAAATAGAGCTTCCACAATAGTGTGACCATTCTCATACACCATGGAAGAGAAAAAATGACAAGATTCGCCACCGCAAAACTCTCCATCACATTAAATGGAAGAAGTAGGGATGACTCTCATGCCTTCAACTCCTACACTATTACCGAGATGGCTCCCATACTTATCAATTAGTCACCTCGAATACCCCCTAATATGGAGACATGAAGCAACACTAGGGACCATAGTAGCTTGAGTTTTATCGCTACAGGGATAAAGGCTAGGGTTTGAATGAGCAATCTTCTTCATCTATCCTGAAGATATTTTTTTCCAAATTTTATATAGTTTGATGAAATAATTTATAACCATATTACTAAAAACCAACTAAGAATTGTAGATCAAACATAATTTCTATTTTTTTAATAAATTGTGCATATCATATATTTTTAGACTTCCTAAAATTATTAATCAAATTTTCCTCTCACACTATTATTGATCAAAAACCACCTTTCTTGTGATGTAAATCCTTTCATGGGTTTGTGGGTATTGATTGACTAGCTCACTCTATGTTTCAACTTGTCGATTGTAATGTCATAGAAATCCCAGATAGATTTATCATCCAGCAACTGGAAATAAACTTAATTATGGTAAGTTTTTCTTCTCTATGCATACAAACACTTTGATTTTCAAGAGAAGGAGCTCATCACAAATTCTTTCTGATGAGGGGAGAATATCAGACACTAAAGAAAGGAAGAGCACAAAAGAATAATTGTTCAACTTGATAAAAAATGAATCATGACAGTCAAATCCCTCTCAAAAATCCCCACCGCATATTTTTCTTTCTTTATTTCAACTCACAACTTCAAAAGTCACAATTATGAAATCATAAACATTGGTAGACATTTCATGCTTGCCACCGGATAATTTTGATTTTCCAAACCCTATAATTTTGAGTGTAAACAATTATCTGTATCCACAACTCTTAATAAAATTGATGTTTCCCAATCCACTCTGATTACAATTTCCACAATGTAGAAGAAAAAAACACATTCTTAGGGTTCAAATCACCATGAACAAAATCCTCAACGTGTAAATATCTCATGGCTTTGGCTATCTGAAAAATAATATCTGATTCAACCAGATTTGAAAAGACATCCTTTCTTTTCTTCAATTATCTCTCAGAATTAAAACTTTTGAGGATCCTAAAACTCCCCAAAATTACCAGCTCCGTAAGCACACATAAAACTGCTCCCTAATATTTAGGAAGAAACACTCCATAGACCTGAACAATTCAAGGATGATGTAATTTAATTTGAATTTATGTCTTTCACTTTGCTCGTTCATAATCAAACGTGTACCTCTTCATGCAGTAACAAAACCCCATCCATTCCACCTCAACAATGTCCCTCTCGTAACTATCCGCCAAATGCTTCATGATATTTAAATTATTTTCGAATAAGGTCTAGAGAATACTTCCTTCTCTCTTGTTCACCACAATTATCTTCACTAAATTTACTAATTTCAAAGCCTTTTAATTTTTCTTGAAATCGGCCTTGTCTCTATGTGAGATGAGCTTATTTAAAATAAAATTAGTGTCTTTTTTTAACATAGAAGGATTAAGATTCCGAGAGACCTCTGTGGATGGAAATTTTGTCCTTTTAATGCTAAAATGATGCTTCAAGGTCATATTCCAGACCTCTAATTATATCTACCATGTTCTTCAAGCTTGTTTGCTAATCCCATGGTGTTCCCAATTGACTATTTGTCACACCCAAAAAAAATTCGTACACCAAACCCGAACATATATTATACTAGAAAAAGTATGGATTAATTTTTAATTTTTTTTAAAGGATGAATGCAGTGTTAAGCTAATCCCTAGGGTAATAAATGATCATAAAAAAAATTAAATAATTAATAAATGTAAATGGAAGAATTGATTAACTCTAGGGTTGAGTTTAAAATATTTCATTCCATTAATCCGAAATAAATTTAATACCTAGGTTTCTAAACTCATGCAATAATTTAATGATTAAAGTTTAAGGTCTAAAAGTTCTCCCATGTACACAACTTATTAAATTCAAATCTTAAATATCAAATATGTCTATACCTTTAAATGGAAAGACTACTAGAAATAATTCAAATGAAATAAACACATTTTAATTAACTTACAACCCACACAAGTGGCCCCATCCAAGATAGGACCCATATGACCAAATGATTATCTCTCACCCACCCCCACCTAAATTTTGTAGGGGATAATATTGACCCTTTGATAAAAATAATCTAATCCCTTGCATGAAGGAATCCAAATCAACCCTAAAATTTCCTAATAATGGATTTTATTCATTTATTTTGCTCATTTCAATCATTTCTTTATGTTTGTTTTGCAGGTTAAGAGAAGAAGGAAGAGGGAGAAGCCATGGGAGAGTAGGGGAAAGCTTGGGATGGATTCACACATCGCTCAACCTTGTTTGTTTATTTTAAATATTTATTCTCCTTCTAAATTCACCCTATTCAAGGATTTGAGACAAGAAAAACTTCATTTTCTTGTCGTAAGATTAATTTAATAGAATACCCATTTGGGTATGTTACATTTTCCCCAAAAGATCTATTTGTTTTTTTGCATTATTTACATTATTTTACTCCTATTATTATTATTCATTTTTTTTTAGGATCTATACACGAATATAAAACCACATATAAAAATACAACTAAAATATTAAAACCCACACACACACACACACACACACACACACACACACACATATAATATTGATTATGATATATAAGTTGCAGTTCAAGCAAAATTTGTTGCATCTTGGATGCCTATGATACTGCACTTTAAAAAAATGAAATACATAGTAGGCCGTGATTTTTCAATCATCAATGCTACCTACATAGTCATCATCCATGTATTCGATTAGTCTAAAATCATAAGATGGTGCCTACCAAATTCTGTAATTTGTAGTACCAACAACATAACTTATTATTCTCTTTCCTGTAAGACAGTGTAATTATTTAAGATTCTCCTTCAACCTTGAGATGATATTGACTCCCTACATGATGTCTTGCATTTATGTGGTCAAGTACGTCAGAATTTTAACAATTATTTTGTTTAATGTTTTATCAACATTGGATCCCTTATCTTTTTTGCTTAATTTAAAACCCATAGCAAATGGTGTTGTTTTTGGATTTCATTTTAGCATATTTAATCTCTTAAACAAATCATTTACATACTTGGACTGACATATAATTATTCCTTCTTCATATTGAGTCACTTCTATGCCTAGAAAGTATTTCATCAAACATAGATCTCTCATTTCAAATTCCTTCTTCATGGCTAACTTAAACAAGTCAATAGACATATTTGCAGTGAATATGAGGTCATCAACTTACAAATAAATTATTAGAATATGAGCTCTATTGTTCACCTTGATGTATAGAGTTAGCTCACTACTGCTTTTGCTTAATCCATTTTTCAAAAAATATGAATCTATTCTATCACACTAAGCTCTTAGAGCTTTCTTTAGGCCATATAATGCCTTTTCCATTCTATAGGCTTTATGCTTTTGTCCATGTATGTCATATCTAGATGGCTATTGAACATAAACTTATTATTCTATAAAACCATTCAACAATGATGACTTGACATCCATTTGGTATACTTTCTAGTTGTTCTGAGATGTTAAGGCTAAGACAGTTCTAACTCTATCAATTCTAGCCACTAGTGCAAAAGTTTCATTATAATTAATTCCTTGTTTTTTTGAAAAACCCTTTTTCACTAACCTTGTGGTGTTCTCTTTCATATTACTGTCTACATTGAATTTGATATTAAAGACCCACTTAACACCAATAACATCCTTTCCTTCTAGAAGATTGACTACATCCCAAGTTTGTTTCTTCTCAATAGAATCCATTGCTTCATCCATAATTTATATACATTCTTCATTTTCAACAATATCTTCAAAGTAAACGGGATCACCTTGTGAAAACAATGTAAAATAAGAGTACAAATATTATTCTTTCTCAGCTTGATCATATCTCTCACTTATAATTTTTGTCTTCTTGGAAGCATTTCTGAAATGATATTTGAGCTCTGCTAAATTTGGGTTATAAGATTCGTTATTATGTGGACTTGTAGTTCATGCATTCCTTGAGGCTTCACCAAGATGATAATTTTTTCTAGGTCTCCATACTTCCTATGGAGTATGTGTCTTGAAATTTTCTCTTCATTTAGTTCTTAGAGGGATGTAAGTTATCTTTTGGAAAGTTTTTTTCCTTCAGTAGACTCCTGACCATGTCCATGAGAGTCCTATTTTTATTTCTGATACACCGTTTTTCCGAGGTATATAACTAGTTATCAGTTGCTTGTGTGTTCCATTTTCCTTCAGAAAATTTAAAAATTCATTTGAGATATACTCCCCACCTTTGTATGATCTCAACACATTGATAAATTGATCACTTTGCTTCTCTATGAGGGCCTTGAATACCTTAAATGTGTCAAACACATATAATTTGTGATTTAGGAATTATACAAATGTATGAATGTTCATATTCGTTTTTCAAAATACACTTTGTAGCCTTTTTCTATCAACTAACTAATGCTCATGAGTTTTTTAAACCCAAAAAAATAATAGACATTAGGAATCAAATTATTTTCTCCCTGTTTTATCTTTTTATTTATGGTCCCTTTTACAATTACTTAAAATTTGTTTTCATTACCCATTTTTACCTCTAACTGGACAGATTCATCCATGCTAGAAAATAATTCTTTTAAACCTGTCATGTGGTTACTATAATCAAAATCCTACAACCATACATATTTTGTGATATCTCAAGAAACATGACAAGTAATGAACATAGAACTATGATTTGAACTTCCAAAATTACATTATTTTAAAAAAATCACTTTGGTTTGTTAAACTATATTGTTTCTTCCGAAATTCAATAGTATAATGCCCATATTTTTGCAATAATGTAGTGTATATTATATTTGAAATACCTTTCTTCCTGTGAATGGTTATGATAATTATTGTAAGAGAACTTCTACCTCTTCCTCTTCTTGAAAACTCACTTGAGTTAGATCTGGAGCTCTCTCGATCACTTGAATGTGGAGATCTACCTCCTATTGCATGAAATATTCCTCTTCCTCTTCTGTTCAAAAATATTCCTCTACCTCTCCTAACTCAAACTTGGATCTTAAAGGCATGTTCTAAAGAGGAGCTCCTAGATATGTTAAGTCTTTGTTCATGGGATAAAAAATATACCTTTAGCTCATCTACAGAGAGTTGAGTCAAATCCTTAGACTCTTCAATGGAAATAACAATGGAGTCAATCTTGGTTCGTAGACTCCTAAGGATTTTTTCTATGATCTCATGGTATTTTAAGGTGTCTCAATGGGACCTAATCTGATTTACTATACCCATCACATGGGAAAAAAATGAATCAACTCTATAAGATTATCTCATTTGAATATTATAGTGCCCACTCCTCTTCGACATTGCTATTACTATGATTTTTCTTACTTTGGATTGGAGCCGTAGGCATTGTTATTATATGTAATATTTAGACATTGATAAATGGACATTACTATATTTGATTATCCTATTTGTTAGACAGTATGTATGTTTTAGATTTTTGACATGATGCGACTTATATGATGGATTATATGCATGGATTGACATATCATTATTTGACAATTATCTGAAATTACTATTTTACTGACACACTGAATATTATATATAGATTTGTCTAGAATATTTAGTTGGTTTTGTGATCTTATTGCTAATGGATAAAATGATAGAATCGAAATATTTGAATTGTGAACAATTAGTGAAATTACTTGGTTTTAGTGATGGTTTAGATTTGATATTTGATGATGTAAATTGATATTTATATGTGTCTTTTATTGTTTTGATTTTGTTAATATGTAAAAAAAGACATAAAGGTATTGTATTGATTTTTGCTGGAATTTGTAACACAATAAACAAAAGAGGATATGAGATCAACAATGAAGGAATTTGGGTTATTGGCAGCAAGTCACCTTGGCAACTTGTGTGATTGTATGTTGTTTGTGGCTATTATATCATTAGGAGGTTCTTATTGGAGGGTGGCCTCAAATATGACCTTGGGTAAATGTATTGTTTCCATTTTTTGTTTTATTTATTGTTAGTATTTGAGTTATTTTAGTATTATGAGTCACCTTTATTATTGTAAATTAAAGTGCTCCATGTGATTTAAAGTGATTAATTAGTGTAATTTGATATGTGACCAAAGGGGGGTGTTTAATGTTGGTATATGGTCCTCGATTATGTTGGATTTGAAAATATTTTATTACTTTTGATTGTTGTGTACTCAATCTTGCATATCAAATTATGATGTCGGCTTAAGGGTTATTTTTGGAGGCTTGTGGGACAAGATAATCTTTTCCCAAACCTCTTAATTTCACCTAGTAACTACCCCTATGTGTTAAGGGGTAAAAAAAAGACCCCATAATGTGTTTGTAAGACAAAAATGTGTTATTTATTGAACTTTCTTACATGAGTTTTTAATTTTATTGTTTAGAGGTGTGGGTTTGATTTTGTGTGTGGAAGAGGGTTTTCTTTCCCTCAACCACCAATTTATTGATATTTGGGATTTGGGTTTTGACCATGTTATGTGGTGTGGAGGAGGAATGATGTGGCATCCTACATGAAGCCACATAGCCTCTTTATTCTCTCTTTTCTATTTATTCAATTTTGGTTGATGATTTGGGTGTTACTTTTTTTATTTGGACTCTTGCATTTTTGAAGGGGCTTACTTTTGGAGTTCTTGTTGAATCTTTGGAGTTGTTTCTTTCTTTCTTTGGACTTGTAAAGGATTGGAGCTTGTGCTTATGGATTGTATACTGTTGAAATGGAAAGGTAGGGACTTCACCAATGTATTCTTATTGTTATTTTGTTGTGCAAGTTTTTTTGAATGGATGATTGTTGTATGTTTCTGATTTTGGGAAATAGAATGGACTTTAGGTTATGTAGGAGAAAATACAAATGGGGAAATTTTGTAGGGAGGCATAAGAGTATTATTGTATTTATTATGAGGGGTTTGGGTTGGGTGTCTGACCTTGTAGATAAGTGATATTTGTGCTTATCTTATATGTTTTATTGAGGAAGACATAAGAATTATGGGAGACATAAGATTTTTTTTTTTAACGGAGGCATAAGATTTTTTTTTTATGTGATTTAGTTTCTTGGAGGATTTAAGGTGTTCACCTAAACCCTTGGGAGGCATATGTAGATCCCCATGTTTCTTTTCTCTCTCTTGGCTTGAGTATTGGGCCTTTGTGTCTGGGAAACTTGTGTGTTGTTCTGATTTTTATTATTGTTCTCATTTTGTTGGAAGTTTTTTGAGTGTTGTATTGAAATCCATGTAAATTTGCATTATTTTTCTTATACCATTTATTGTTTCACTGATTGGGGCTCAGGGGCTGATGAGGAAGTAGCCTTGTCTTCCTCATTGGATTATTGGTTGGGTGGAGAGTGATGCCTACTCCCCTATTTTGTTGTTGTGTTTGGATGTTGAAGAAGATGGTGGAGCTCAAGTGGAGGTTTGGCAATCATTGCACTTTAAATAAAATAAAGAGAGATCCTACCTTTGTAAAATTATTTCCATGTTTTTTTCACATAATGTGGAAGGCTTGTAAACTTTCTTTTTAAAGGAAAAGTTCTTGGATACTCTATTTATCAAATTTGTAATGTTAGCCACTTGGTTATAAAATGAAAGTGGAGATATTGTAATTTATTCTTTTATTTTTGTTGAAAAGAGACTATTATATTGTAAAAGAAAATGAACCAAGTTATTGAGGAAAGATTGCATTGTTATCTAGTTATATTTGTAAGATTATAATGCTTGGAAATAAGTACTTGAAAGTTGTATTCAAATGGGAAATGCATTTCTCTCAAAACTGAATATAAATTCATACTTGTTTGTGTTTTCCTTTAGTTAAATGGTTGAGTTGGAATTAGGAGAAAGTTTGTAAGTGAGACTTAGTTTTATTATTTGAAATAGATGTTATTCTTGTTGTGAAAAGGAAAGAGACACATTTCCATTTTTATAGTAATATTAAGCATTTTGAAATGTTGGTAAACTATTGTCAATCTCATTTTAAATTATAAGAAAAGGGAAATAGACATTTGGTGTTTAAACAATGAATATTTTATTTTCATTAGTGTACTAGGATTGAACAAGAAAAATCCTTTAGTTTCTATATTTCATCTATAAATGAATAGATAGAAATTTTTAAATCATCTTGCCTATATATAAGTTCACAAAAAAATAAAAATTAGGTGAATGTTAAATCTATATATATATATATATATATATGTCTATATATACATATATATATATATATATATGTATGTATGTATGTATGTATGTATATGTATATAATATTATTATTTTAAAAATATATATATTTCGTTGAGTTGGAAGTGAATGTTGGTTTTGTATGTTTTTATTTGTATATAGTTTGGGGGAGGTTGGGGGAGGTCGCCGACCCCAAACCCACCCCATATACATATGGGATGGGGGGTGAGGTCGGCTACCTTCCCCCCCACTATTAAAAACCTTGCCACATTAAACATTGTGGCCACCCATAGCTCTAAATTGCTACCTGCATTATTTTAATTCCACAGCTTTGCTTTTAGCACTGCGTATTATTTTGCTGTGGACAACCCTATATTAAACTATATATATATATATATATATATATATATATATATATATATATATATATATATATATATATATATAAAATCATATTGGGTTCTATAAAATATTTTTCTAAACAAGAAAAATATATAAATATATATACATATATATGTATATATAAACAAACCCAAATAACTTGTGTATATATATCACCATGTAAAAAATAAATTTGAAAATGGGGAAAAAATGCCCATACCCAAATGGGGAAAATGCAAATAAAATACACAATAACAAATAATAATAGGATCAAATCCTAGGAGATGGTTGCAAATGAAATTAGAAAAAAAAATGTGTATATCCCTCTATGAGCTTAAGCATCCTTCCATGTTTTTCATTTACCTTCTTCTCCCAAACTTGTAAAATGAAAATGAGAAAGTAGGGTACAAGAAATGAATAAGAGACCTCATAAGGATGATTAGGATTATATTTAATACCTAAGATCTAGGGGCTCTAAATGAATCCATCTAATGGTTGTGAGTTAACCCTAAAAAAGTTAGGTGAGGATATTTTAGTGGGAATATGTTTTAAATTAGATGCATGTGTAACTTGTTAATGGGGCAACTAAATGGGTTTTAGTGGGACCAAACTGAGCTATGAGCTAAAATTATAGGAGAATCTTGGGGAAGCCAAGCCTTATTATTAGCCAGGTAGAGGTCCTAGTCGATGTAGGACTAAAGATCTTGAAGGGTCGGGTTAGGTAGAGCTTAACTTGCCGGTAGGTTCTTAAATTTTGATGACATGGCAACTTAGCAGTTGGGTCCCTTCTTTATGGTCAAAAGCATCCAAACAAAATCACACTTTTTCATTTTGTCTGTGCTTCCTCTCCAACTGGAGCCATATTTAATTTTCCGGTGTCTTACTCGGCGTGGAAAACAAATTACCTTTAAATGCCTCTCAGACATGTCACAGGTAAATATTGGGCACTTCGAATATTGGGCACAATTTATCAACGTGGAACTACTATATTTATTAAATTAAATATTTGAAACTAATTGGAAGATCATATACTTAGTTAGGTATCTGATTTTTTTATAATATATCGATTTCTTTGATCTTCCCATCCACACGGGTCGAATTTTACGGCCACCTATTAATATTGTCTTTCAAAAGTATAAAATAGTATTATTCATATATATTTGTTTAATTATTTTTAATATATATTTAAATATATTAATATAATTAATATATAAATTTATATAAAATATGATGATTACATTTTAAGTATGCAAGTCAAATATGTCAGATATTTTAAATAATTATAAGTACATTACAATTAAAATCAAAAAAAAAAATTTAAAATATCGTCAAATTTAACCCTTATTTCTATAAATTTATAGTTAAATTTAGTTTACAAATTTTCCATTGTTTATTAAAATTAATCTTAGACTTATTAAAAATATGCCTTATTTGTATTCTCTCAAGTATTTTTAATATATAAGTATATTCATTCTTTTTTAAAGAATTTTAAAATATGTTGGCCTCTCTCGTGTAAATGATTTAATGAATTTAACAAAAGTGAAATTCGTAATTTTTTTAGAATTAGGGTAAACGAGGGTGTTGATAGGACTCACATCCTTATACAATTGAGAATTTTTTGAGAGGATCCACAACCTAGGTTTCAATGAAGGCGACCACCATTAGGAACTCAATTGAAGCAACCATGAAGCCATAGTGAAGATGCAGTGACCAACGACAACGACTGCAACGAGTGGAGCAGCTACCAGTGATGGTAGTGAGAGGAGAAGCTACTAATGACGATAGCGAGAGGAGCAACAACCAGCGTTAGCAACGAGAAGAGCAACCACCAGCATAAGTAACAAGAGGAGAAGCCACCAGCATCAGGGGCGAGAGGAGGACCCACCAGTGTCAACAATGAGAGGAGAAACCACCAATGACGACAGTGAGAGGAGCAACTTAGTATATAAAATTGGTGAGAGAAGCGAGAGGAGCAACCACCAATGACGGCAATTTGTTGATGGTGGGGCCTTCAAAATGATGTCAAATGCCACGCTGGCAGTTGCTGGGAACGTGCCGACAATTAACGCTCAACAGTCATGTTAGGGATCGAGATAGGGCGAAGGAATGGCAAAGTTACACGATTGAATGTGAGAAAGGAGCTTGATCATTCCAGTTGTGGTGTAAACAAGAAAACCTAGGAGGCTCATGGAGATAAGCTAAAGCTCAACGGTAGAAGAAAGATAGAAATTTTGATCTCGACTAGATAGAGACCTGGTTGTGCGAAAGATGGTGAGGAGACTACTCAATGGGGCTCGACGATCCAGTATAAAATGAGAGAGCTCACTTTGTTTAGTGTATACCAAGTTACATCGATGAGCTCTGTGTAAGATTTCGGAGTTCAAGGTGTCGATCTGAATCATGGGAAACTTAGTGTCTCATGCGTGAACTCAGAGAGCTAGCGAAAAGGTGGGTATTAAAATCCATTCGATGGAATTGGTGTGTGAAAAAATGGCATCAGACAACCGATTTCCCACTTCGAACTTTCATAACATGAGAGCCATGCCAATCTTGGTATGATAAATGGAAATTGTGTTCTAGGGTTCTGTGGCTAGAGGGAAAGTTGGAATGGTTGAGCAAAGGTGTCAGTGCCCAAAGAACATTAGGCCCATCCGATAAATGTGCCATCAAACGGGTATTGGTAGGTATCGACGGGTCGTGTCATCGAGAGTCTGAGTCCATTGCCGAGTCATCATGAGTAGTTGGCAGTTGGGGCAATGAGCCAATGTGGTAACCAATCCAAGCAATGTAGGATTCAGGCATGACAAGCAGTGACCATTAAGCATTAAGAGAAGAGCTCATTTGAGTTAAAGCCGAACTGTTCACCGAGTTGATGGAAGAATTCTGAATTATTATGAATGGGCATGGACATTGAAACATTCCTGTGAGTCACTCAGTCGTGTTTCCAAGTCAGTTATGAGGCGAAAAAAGAGATCTCAAAGTAATTTCTAAGGTTTTGGAGGGATGTGCACGACATGTCAAACAAGGTCGCATGAGTATTTGATTGCCATGAGCCAATGGAAAAGATAGTTGTATGTTCCAAAGTGCAAGCATGAGAATGAGGTAAGCTGAACGAACTGGATGTGAGGAACAAAGATCTCACCTAAGTGGCACAATATAGTATGACACCCGAGATATTTGGTGGACAAGTCCAGTCCATAAACCGACTCATCCATCATGGTGGCATCGGGGTGGTCAATGTGCATGGGACTCTGGGAGGTGTGTGGTGAGTCAGATGAGTTAGTGGCCCAGTAAATGAAAATATAGTTTAACGTGTCAATATGGGGTTGTCTGAAGATTTCATTCGTTGTTGAGTCAATGAATGGTGGACTGAGGCATTGGTGATAGTAAACAAAGAGCTTTCCCATGTTGATGGTGAAGAATTATGAACGAGAGCCGCCGAGTTTCAAATGGATCAGCTAGTGTTTAAAGAAGGACATGTCCATAAGGGGGAGATAAGGTATGACTCGGCCAAGCCATTTCAAATAAAGTGACCAAGTGAGAAGGCCAATCACAAGCCAAAACCCTCATCTGAGGTAATACCAAAGAAATTTTTTGTTTTTATTAAAATATTTTAACAATATTAATTTTATCAAAATATTTTATTAAAAAAATTATTTTATTAAAAAAATTATTTTAATAAATGATGGATAAATTCAATTTTTCAAATTTTATGAGGGCATGATGGGTGATGTATTTAATAATGTAATTCAATATATAGGCCATCATGTGCTACATTTGGGCCTAGAATTTATAATTCCTCCTCTCTTCTCTCAAGGGTGGATTTTCTATAAATGTAAAGTAGGAATTCATTCCAAGGGGTTAGACATTTTCCAATTCCCCTCTCTTTTACAAGTTGAGTTATGGATTTTGGGAAATTTCAAGTCTTTTGTTAAAGATTATAATGGAAAATATTTCCTCTTCCTAATGTAATGATACTTTGTGCACATGATTGAAGTAACAAGAAATTGTGTTCTATGATTAATCATTAGCCCTTTCATAATTTTTTCTGCTTTGTCGTGCCTTTTTCATGCTTGTAGGTGTACTGTGCAATTTCAAGTTTCCATTGCAGGATTTGGGAGTTCTGTGCTTATCTAGGAGTGAATATTTGTATGCCAGTGAAATATGGTACTTGTTCATCCTTCTTAGTTTTATCCTTATTCACTGGAAGACAAAAAACTTGTCTAGTAACACCCTCTCTTGGCAGATCATCAGTTCTAGTATGGGTTTTACTTCTTATAAATCTCTATTCATAAATCCCATGAACAGGGAAAATTTTAGTGGCGAATATTCGTAATATGGCGAATATTCCATTTTTGAAAATTTTGAAAAGGTGAATTTTTTGGCATGGGTCAGTGACCTGTTCGCCTAAAAATTACACTTTAATATTTTTTAGGCGTCGGCTTCGCCTACCCTAGAAAAATATCCCCTATATAAACCTAGATTATTCACCAGGTAGAACACTTCTACTTCACATTTTTCAACAATATGATATATCCCGTATTATAGACGCGCGACAAGGGGGCAAGTTATTGATGCGTGATAAGGAGGGTTTGTAGACAAGGAGATACTGCAGATATTGACGCATAGTAGACGCATGACAAAGAGTTTGTTGACGAGCGACATGGAATTTTTTCGATGAGCAAGAAGAGGGCAGAGGCTGTAGACGCGCGACAGGATATTTGCTGTCGCACATCAAAAAAATGCATTGATGCGCGTCATTATGGTTGTTGACGCACGTCACTGAGGTCTGTGACGCACGTCACTGAGGTCTGTTGACGCGCGTCACAGACCTCAGTGACGCGCATCAACAACCGTAATGACGCGCATCACTGAGGTCTGTGACATGCGTCAATAGTCCTCAGTGACGCACATCAACAACCGTAATGATGCGCGTCACTGAGGTCTATTGACGCGCTTCACATACCTTAGTGATGTGCGTCAACAGACCTCAGTGATGCATGTCAGCAACCGTAATGATGCGCGTCACTGAGGTCTGTTGACGCGTGAAGCTGAGGTCTGTTGACGTGCGTCAATGAGGGTTATTTGTTGACGCATGACCTTGATGGATAGTTGACGCGCGATAAGGAGGTACAACAGATATTGACGCATAGTAGACGCATGACAAAGAGTTTGTTGATGCATGACATGGATATTTTTTGATGAGAAAGCAGAGGTCGGAGGCTGTAGATGTGCGACAGGAGATTTTACTGTCGCACGTCAAAAAAAAGTATTGACGCACGTCAAAAGACCTTAGTGACGCGCGTCATTACGGTTGTTGATGCACGTCACTGAGGTATTTTGACGCGCGTCAATGCTTTTTTTGACGCGCGAAAGTAAAATCTCTTGTCGTGCGTCTGCAGCCTTCTGTCGCAGCACTTGACAATCAGGAAAAAAAAAGTCATACAACCCCCAAAAAATTCACCTTCCTGCGAAACCGGTTCCAGGGATATTCGCCAAGTATTCTCCACCTCCGATTTCCAAGAGGTCTCTTAAAATGAACCCTGCCCATGAAAATGTTAGTATAGGTCTAGATAGTTGTTTTATTGCATTAGAAGTAGTGTTGTGTTTATTTTAGGAAGAGGAATCCGGCCTTCTCAGGAGGTTCACCTCAAGCCCAAGTCCCACATATTTAGAGGTAATCCCATGTTACCCAATCACACCGAATAACCTACTCTTCATTTCGCCATTTGGAGGGTGTAGTGATTATGTGATAGCACACACTTTGAACTTGTTGTAACACACTGCAAAATTTGAAATTAGAGGAATAACTCAATATTTATTATTCATAAAGGACCAACAGTACAATGGTTTTTCTCCAGCATAATTGTACAAATAATAAATAAGCCCCCCGATTATTTTCAAAAGCATACAATATATAGCAAGACACTCCATCTAGCCCCTCCAAAAGAAGCCCATGCCATTGCAACTAAATTGCTCATACATGCATGATTTTGGCCTATAATGAAGATAATAAAATAATGAGAGGTCAATAATAGCCTATAATGGACTCTCCCATAGCTATGGTCAAATTGTTGTTGATTGATTTTTTCCTCTCGATCTTGGTTAGTGTATGGATTTTTGTAGAGATTTAAGTTAAAAGCTAGGAAGTTTTTTCCTCAAATCCAAAATCTATTCTTGGCTTTCTCCCAAAAGGATATTATTGGCACTGCATGCAAAATTTTACCTTGTAATAAACATAGGTGTGATCATCTCCTTAAATTGTGTTTAATAATTATTATGGCCTTTTTAACTATAACCACTTCCTACTTTACATGCTCAAAAGCTTATGATTAATCATAACCCCTTTTTCTTTACCAACATGTGATTATGTCAATAAGAAATCCCACATGTCCAAGAGACATCGTTGCCGTAATCTGAACCCAACCAGACCTTGCTTAAGTATAGAAAAGGTATGGTTACCTAAGTGAAAGCTATTTGGAATAGGTGAAACCCTAACCTAACTTTATTTTCACTTGCTTATTGTAAAAGATTCACGCTAGCTAGTGTAACTCTGAAAAAAATATGGCTTCCATTGAAAGGGTTGTTTAAAGCTCTAGGAGCTCCCTGTAATGTGCATCCGAGCTGGTTTTCTAAACCTTCTAGGTTTCTTTATCTGCTATGGCCATCGTATTCTCTTGCGAAGAGTTCTACCTATGGATTTGAGATCATTTTTATTTTGACGCCATTGGGGAAATCTTTTCTTATTTGTGAGTAATTTTACCACCTTGCCAAGCTCGTCATTCTACTGTGATGAAGATTTTGCCTCGCATTCATGTAGGGATTTTTGTTAAAGATTTCTTTTCCAAATATTATCTCGGTCATCCTCATGGGTCTGCATATTCTTGTGCTTTGTGGACTTTCAGAATATTCCGGCATTACTCTGAGGTAAATCTCACTGTGTGATTGTTACTCACTTTTTAATTATTCTAGTTATGTTAAATGTGAGTTTGTGCAAATAGAACTCTGTTATTTGTGCTTTATTTCCATTCTAATTTTGCTAATACCTCACATTTGGGGTTATTGTTGTGCACTCTATCATAGAAAAAAAGTATCTTTGGTTCACCCTTGGGCATGCGTTTGTTCGATAACTGGGTACTCAGGTTTGGTAAAGCGGCCATGGGGTTTGTGTTTTTCTTCATTAGCTCAGCGACCCTTCTGTATGATCTTTCATTCTGTTGGACTCTTACTTCCCAAAATCTCAGTTTTTTACTTGCTTCTGAGAGGGGTGTTTTGTATCTCTAATCTATGTTTTATTCCATTTGTTTATCTTTTCTGGGTTTTGATTTTTCACTGTAGCATTATGATATCTTTAATGCATGAAAAGGCTTGATTTGATCATCATTTTCCTTATGACCTGAGCTACGTTATTCAATATTTTCCAATGATCTCATGTATTCGTGCATAGACTATTAATATATATATAGGGCATGACCACTATGGTTGTTTTCCAGCTCATATTTGAGCTTCTGGTTTTTTTTTTCTTATACATAGTTGTTATAACTCTGACTATCTGCCCTCTTTTCTTGTAATCCATGGATTTATATCATGAAATTATCTCTTGCTAATAAATTCCATTATTTTATTTTATTTTCGCTAGATCTAATACATTCATTCAATTTAATCTAGATAACTACAATTTATCATGTAAAACCTAAAAATTGTATATTGAAAATTATCGCAGCAAATTTGTTTTCCTTGCTTGAAAGTTGATCTGTATATGAACAAAAGGTTGTAATCCATCACCTTGTGTTAGCTATCATGATGCAAGAATTTCAGTGAAATTTCATTGAGTCGTACATAATTTGTATGAATCTGGATTTGAAAACCGTAAATCCCAAAGCATTTATACTTCCAGAATTAGTGACTTGTAATTTTCCTTGTGAATATTTAAATTTGGTGATTCATATTGAAGATTGTAACATCACAATTTCAAGGGCCAAAATATTGCCACCTCCTTGTTGTTGTAATTAATCATTGTAATTAATTTTGCATGATGGTTGTTATTTCGTTTCACGAGTAATTAATGATAGGAAATTAAGAGTAACGGAACAAATTCCTACGCTAATCTTGAGGAGAGATATTATGTAAAACTTTCAATATAGTAAAGTAGTTACAGAAATATTAGCAACATATTCATAACAGAAACACAAACACCAGATATACGTGGGGAAAATCCTTTCAGATTAAAAAACCCCACACTCCAAAAGCTCACTCAATGTATTTCAAATCTAATAACAAGATTACATACACTTGCAGAGCAAGTCTCTTATAGGAGTATCACCAGAAACAATTCTAGGAGGATTAAAACTCACTTATCCAATTGCTTCTCCAAGCCTTCAATTTATAGACCTCCGGTTATACAAGAAACCACCTATGGTTTTCAAAACCATGTGCCAAACCTCTCATGAGGTGGATAACATTAAAGAGCAAGATTTCGGTCTAAAAATAGGCTCCCACGTCCACAATATTCTCCCTTATTTTTGACCCTCATAGATGTCATAAAATCTATCATAATATCTCTAAAAATAGCCCTTCCATGATATACTATCATATGGGAATCTTTTGACAATTCCTATTTCTATTTTTAGAGCCTAAACAATGTGAAACAGTTGTAGGAAAATATTAAATGAATAACCAAACAAGGTTGAGACACCTCATTTCCAACAATCTCCCACTTGTCAAATACCTTGCAAGGGTCAAGGGAAAGATACCATCATGGATCAAATTCTAAGGGCCGAAAGGCCCATAGACTCGGAACACCACCTGAATTTCATTGTGCTCACAGGCTTAGTTAATGCATCTGCAACATTTGTAATTGTCTCTACCTTTTCCAGCTTCACCCTTCCATCCTCGACCATATCTCTCACGAAGTGATACTGAACATCAATGTGTTTGGTCCTGGCATGAAAAGTGGGGTTCTTCGCAAGGCAAATTGCGCTCTGACTGTCACAGTATATTGTAACTGCACCCTGTTTTAATCCAATATCTGAGCACAAACGCTTCAGCCAAATGGCTTCTTTACAGGCATGAGTAGCTGCCATGTACTCTGCCTCAGTAGTGGACAAAGCGACCACAGCTTGTTGCTTGCTCATCCAACTAATTGCACCACCATTAAGAGTAAACACATATGCACTGGTGGATCTTCTGCTATCGACATCACCGGCCCAATCTGAATCCACAAAACCATGAATACGTAGGGAATGTTGATCTCCTCTTCCATGAAAACATATAGAGTACTCTGATGTACCCCACAAATATTTGAAGACCCTCTTAACCGTATCCCAATGCACTCTTCCAGGTTTATACATAAAAAAAGAAAGAACTCCCACTGCTTGGGCAATGTCTGGTCTTGTACAAACCATAGCATACATTAATCTTCCAACTGCACTCTGGTAAGGCACTCTGTTCATTTCTTCCATCTCTGATGGGGATGAAGGACATTGTGAAATGGAGATCTTCGTTCCCAAAGTAACAGGAACACAAAGTGGTTTACAATCCTGCATGTTAAAGCTTTGCAAAATAGAACAAACATACTTACTCTGGCCAAGCCATAGCTTTCTATTCTCATGATCTCTTCTAATCTCCATCCCAAGTATGTGTTTTACTGCACCAAGATCTTTCATTTCAAATTTCGCAAAGAGCTGAGATTTCAATTCTGCAATCAAACCTTTTCCTTTCCCAATAAACAACATGTCATCAACATATAAAGTAATTACTAGGAAAAAATCACCATCAGATTTAAAATATACACAGTGATCTGATTTAGACCGCACAAACCCCAAACTCAACACATATGAATCAAACTTCTGGTACCACATCCTAGGACTTTGTTTAAGGCCATACAGGGATTTCTTTAACTTACAAACCATATTGCTTTTACCTTTCACCATGTAGTGCTCTGGCTGTGTCATATAGATTTCTTCCTCCAAATCACCATGAAGGAAAGCAGTTTTCACATCCATTTGTTCAACCTCTAGGTCATAAGCTGCTGCAATAGATAATAAAAACCGAATGGATGTCATTTTAGCAATAGGAGAGAATATCTCACCATAATCAATACCCTCAACTTGAGAGTAACCCTTCGCAACCAACCGTGCCTTATACTTTTCAACATTTCCATCTGAACCAATCTTTTTCTTAAACACCCATTTACATCCAAAAGGTTTCCGACCTTCAGGCAATGGTACAAGGTCCCATGTATCATTCTTTTTAAGCGTTGCCATTTCTTCATCCATGGCTATTTCCCAGGACTTTGCATCATTCATACCCAAAGCCTCTTGTACAGATCTCGGTTCATCAATGTTAGTACTCAAAGCAAATATGCACTTCCAATCATCAGGAGAATACCCATACCTTTCAGGTGGTTGCCTTTGCCTTGTAGACTTTCGGACAAGCTGAGGTGGAGATTCTTCCACTTCTTCCTCTTCTTCTTCCTCTTCTGAAGATTTAGAGCTTGGTGATATCTCCTCAACGTCTTGTCTATTTTGGGGTCTCGATTCAAATTTCTCAGGTGTAGAAGGAAGTTGAACCACATCCTTTTTTTGTTCATTTTCTTTATGTTGTTCTGGCTGAAAATTAACAGGGGAAAGATTTATCTCTCTAAAAATAACACTTCTAGAGTATATTACCTTTTGTGTAACAGGATCCCAAAGCTTGTATCCTTTCACACCATAGTCATATCTGATGAAGATAACATTTGACAGCCTTAGAATCCAACTTTGTTCTCTTCTCCTTAGGCACATGTGCATATTCCCTCACAGCCAAAAAACTCTCAAATGTCTAAATGAATTATTTTTCCCCGACCATGCCTCCATTGGCATTTTATCAACAAGCACTTGATGTAAGAAATCTATTTATCAAATAACAAGCAGTGGTAACAGCTTCAGTCCAATAACCTCTTTTCCAGACCAACTCCTATCAGCATGCTCCTAGCCTTCTCCATCAACGGTTCTATTTATTATTTTTGCAACTCCATTCTGCTCCTGAAGAATACAAAGTTGTCTTTTGTCTTTTAATCCTGTAATCTGTACAAAAGTCTGTCAAAGTCTGCATAATAGTACTCATTGCCATTATCAGATCTCAAACACTTAATTTTCTTCCCAGTTTTGAGTTTCAACCATATCCTTAAAATCCTTGAAACAACTAAAAACTTCAGATTTACTCTTTAAAAAATATACCCATGTTCTCCTACTAAACTCATCAATGAAAGTAACATAAATAAACTGATTTAGCAATAGAAGCAACCTTAACAGGACCAAATACAGCCGAATGGATTAGATCCAAGATACACGAAGACTTATGAGTAGACGAGTAAAAATAAACATGGTTTTGTTTTCCATAAATACAATGCTCACAAAAATCAAACTCCATATTACAATCATTCAACCCCTCAACGAGGTTCTTATTTTTGAGGGCTTTTAAACCCTTCTCTCCAACATGGCCAAGCCTTTGGTGCCATAACATGGTCTTCTCTGTAAGTAATTTTGATTTGGTAGAGAGAGCACCCTTTGGTACCCAAAAGCCAACGACCATTTGCAGAGGAAGAAACCCTCTCCTTTTCCAGCGAAATAGTTACTGGCTTAGTTTTTATCCGAAGTGCTATTGCACTCAAACCGTTGCATGCATCAAGTTGGTACAATTGTACCCAATTTACTTCCTCTTGCTATCACCATAGCACCTCTCACCATTTTCACACCTGCTTCAGAAAAATGTACATGCACACCCGCATCTATTAGCTTGCTAACAGATACTAAATTTCTTGCTAGTCTTGGGATATGCAAGACACCATCAAATCTCCTAATTCTACCATCAGAAAAATTTCACCTGAATACTACCACGACCAGCAATTTCAAGGAAAGAATTATCACCCAAATACACCTTACCACCATCATAGTTTTCATACTTACTAAACCAATTTTTGTTAGGAGTCATGTGGAAAGATGCACCTGAGTCTATCAACCATGCATTATCACTTGCACGAGTGGCCAAAGCTGCAATAAAGGCATCTCCATCTTCTTTTTCGGACTCAGAATCAGAATCATGCTTCTTCTTTTTCTTTTTCTTTTCTTCTTTGCATTCCCTTCGGAAGTGTCCAGATTTGCCACAGTTCCAGCATATCACCTTGGACTTACTAGGGGATTTTGATCTCCCCTTATTCTTGGAATGGCCATGCTTCTTCTCATCTTTGCCTCGTTCTTTTGTTCTTCCTTGAACACTCAAAGCCTCTTTGGCGTTCAGAGAGACCTTCCTTCTCATCTCTTCGGAGAGTAGAGAACTAACAACATCCTCCATCTTCAAAGTGACTGAAGTGCTCCCAATGGCCATGACTAGGCTGTACCATGAGTCTGGCAATGAAACCAAAAACATTTAGCACCTTTCTTCTTCGTCCATCTTAACCCCAACCGAGCTCAACTGAGTCACCAACATATTGAATGTTTCCAGATGCTTAGATATTTGTCCACCTTCTTCCATTCTTAAGGAAAACAACTTCTTCCTCAAGAAAATCTTATTTACTAAAGACTTAGCTTGGTATATCTCACTGAGCTTTTTCCAAAGCTTCTCCGAAGTGGATTCTTCATGGACATTTATCAGGATAGAATCTGCAAGACATAGTCTAATAAGACCTTTAGCTTTTCTATCCATTACATCATATTGTGCAGCCAAAACTGGATCCGTAGGCCTATAGATCTTCTCATCCACCGCATCCCATAGATCTCGATCAACCAATAGATCTTCCATCTTCAGCTTCCACATTTCAAATTTTGTGCCAGAAAACTTCTCTATGTCAATCCTCCCAGATGTGCTCACCATTTGAAAAATATCTGCAACCAGACAACAAAGTATTCTCTACACAAGCTCCCACTCAAACCCGGATTAGCACAAAAAAACCCAACAACCCACAACTGAAACCAAAGGTGATCAGGCTCTGATACCACTTGATAGGAAATTAAGAGTAACGGAACAACTTCCTACACTAATCTTGAGGAGAGATATTATGCAAAACTTTCAATATAGTAAAGCAGTTACAGAAATATTAGCAACATATTCATAACAGAAACACAAACACCAGATATACGTGGGGAAAATCCTTTCAGATTAAAAAACCCCACACTCCAAAAGCTCACTCAATGTATTTCAAATCTAATAACAAGATTACATACACTTGCAGAGAAATTCTCTTACAGGAGTATCACCAGAAACAATTCTAGGAGGATTAAAACTCACTTATCCAATTGCTTCTCCAAGCCTTCAATTTATAGACCTCCGGTTATACAAGAAACCACCTATGGTTTACAAAACCATGTGCCAAACCTCTCATGAGGTGGATAACATTAAAGAGCAAGATTTCGGTCTAAAAATAGGCTCCCACGTCCACAATATTCTCCCTTATTTTTGACCCTCATAGATGTCATAATATCTCTAAAAATAGCCCTTCCATGATATACTATCATATGGGAATCTTTTGACAATTCCTATCTCTATTTTTAGAGCCTAAACAATGTGAAACAGTTGTAGGAAAATATTAAATGAATAACCAAACAAGGTTGAGACACCTCATTTCCAACAATTAATGCATTTTATTTCAGATAATATGTTCCAAAATCCTTTACTCTGCAAGGATGAATGAAATTTACTTTTTTTAAGTTGTACCTTCTTCTCATTATGCTGAGAAATGTACTTTAAGCTCCATTTATAAGTACTTGCAAGAGTATATTATTATGATTCCATAGTTGGAACCTCGGGAAATTTGTCTTTGTTTCTCTGTGGTTTGAATATTGTGAATTCATGCAACAGAAATTTGTACTTCTCTACTTGTCAATTTGTACTTTACATTTGCAACATGTATCCTCTCGATTCTGTCAATATGTATGAGAGACTGATGTACTGCGATATGACTACTATTTCTGAAAACTTATATTCACCTTGAATTTTTTGATTCTCTTCTTAATCTAAAACATTATGCTTTACGTTTTGAAAATAAACAACATTCGATTGTACCTATTCAAATCATAGTTTATGTTCTAAATCACACATGAGATCTATTTTGTATATGATATAGTTTACAAGCTAAAAATATGATGATCACTAAAACCTTTCATAGAATGAGGCTATGTAATAGGATCTATTCCATTTCTTCTTTACTTTTCTGATGTTCTTTATTAATGACATGTTTTTTTTATTTCACTTACTTCTGTGTCATTTAGAGTATGTTTTTCTTCTCCTGTACCTACACATTTAAAAAAAAAATAGTCAGAAAATGTTAAGGCTTTGATCCTTTCTAGTACCTTTAATCTTGTGTTTCCACCTCATGGTACAGTTCTAAATTTCATTGAATGCTACTGAATGATGATATCATGTACTCTTTTGTTAGTTCCTAGTTTTCGATCATGCATTCTTATTTGTACTTGATAAATAAATACATATGCTTAAAACTGTAAGTACATAAGGATGGAGAAAACCTGCACCTCTAACAACAATTGTTTTCTATTCACAAGTGTTATAATTCTAGAAGAGGAGAATGGGGACAAAGAAGATGCAACGGAGGGGTCAAGGGGAAATCCAACTCATTCAGGAAATGATGGGCTTGCTCCTTTCATATTTACTTTTAGTTTTATGTACATGTATTTATTTTATATGTATCTATAAGTTATCTCCCACGGCTTGTGTGGGATCATTTTATTTTTTCATGAATAAATGAAATTATTTTCTTTAGTTAATTTGTTTATTTCCTTTTACATTTCATTTCTATAACTTGTAAATGTGGAATGAACTCAAAAACTCAACACATAACGTAATCACATTTAAGCATATAGAAATAACATGAACTAAATACAAATGAGCTTGATTTTATTTCCAAGAACATGAGAAACATCACTAATTACAAACTGAAACCTCTTCTAAATCCCACAAAACTGCAACTGTACTTTCTATTATGAGGCACAACTTCTGATGTATGGTTCCCTTCCCACCTTCGCCAAGGCCCTGAATTAGTCTTCCAAGGTTTTTGCATGAATTTTTTGAAGATGAAACTTGGAATGGCAGTATATGTGAGGTGTTGCACCCTGGAACAACACCTACAACTGCTAGTTTGCTTTCAATTCTTCCCAAAACCACCTAGGACTCCGTAACTGAAATTGTTTTTGGTACCCCCCTCCAATGATTGACAAAAAATGGTCAACATTTCCTTACACTCCCCATGGTCATTTCTAAAAGACTCTAAAGCTACCATTTATTAATAACTAGCTCTTTTTAGACCCCACTTAATTAATTTTTTCTGAATATCCTTTTAAAATGCCTATTCCCATAAAAATTAAAAGTTATAGGGTTAAATATGGTCCCTTTGATTTTTTTAATTTCTACCCTAGATCTTAGGGATCCTCTACAACCATAATATCTTCTTTATGATTTTCTTTTTGACTTTTGGTTTGTTTATTTTCTTCTCGTTTGCATAGGTAGGGTTGCACAAAGAAGATGGATGTATGAGGAAGTTCATGGAGGAGATTTCTATTTCATTTTTCCCTTATGTGTTGAAGGGAAGAGTCTCCCTCTCATTATTTCGGTCTTATCTTTCCCTATCTAGGGTTTTAAGCTCCATTCCTCTTTTTTTTCTTCATTTAATCAGGGTTTCTTATTTTACATACATAAATTATCTTATGTTTACTAATGCTAAACCAAAATTTATTTATATTTACATACAAGCTGGATGATAACATTAAGGTATTTTGCAATACAATAAAACTAATGTTTAAGATAACTTACAATACAATAAAGCCTAACCTTAAGATAATTTTGCGAGAGACTATAGTTCTTTTCTTGTTTCAAATTTTATTCCAAATACACTTACCTAAAAATAACAAGAAAATAGTTCATTTTATTTTCACATAACCATTTCTACACTACCAAAGCTAAGCGCATTGCAAGCTTTAAGCATACAATATTTTTCAAGCTCAATGATGATATAAAGCTACATATATTTCCTAATCCAATAGACATTTCTACTCTCTCTCTTTTGAGATCATAATGGAAATCTCATTAAAACATTAAAAGTTCAAATAATTTTTTTTTACTATCTTGGACATACTCCAGATAACCACATCAGTAAAAGAATTGCCCTCAGATAGCTTGGTGGTAGGCTTGGATCTACACTGTCTTCCTTCAGATAACCACATCAGTAGAAGAATCGCCCTCCTTTCAAGCCTCCATAGAGATATGATGTACAGAGAGGGATGACTATGTGACCTTAATCTAGGGGAAATGCTAGGACACATGCTCGACCCAGAGCCCAGACAGTCAAAGCTCATCCATCACAATGATCACAATAGTCCCTAGCAGGATCATTAGGTTCTACAAACCATACCAATACAACACCTAGAGGGGTTTTTTTTCATTGGAGAGGACTAAGAAGTTGTCTTGCATGTGGTGCACTAGGAAATCACTGGAGAGATTATTCAAAGAACCCTAGTAACAAGGGTAAGGGTCCCATTTCAGATCCGACAGTTAGTGATATGGCTCGTAGCTACAAGATTTATGCAGCGGTTAGGAACTGTTAGGCAGAGCACCAAGGAATGGTGATAGAGAATTCATGTAGCATCAGTGGTATTTCTACCTCTATATTTTTTTATTTAGGCTCTTATGATTCCTTTACTTCTCCATCTTTAGTAGATTGATGCATGCTGGTGGAAGTTAGGTAGGGTCATAGTTGGGATTTTGAGATGACTTCTGGAGTTCAAATCTTAGTGGACTCCTTAGTCAAGGAGTGTGTAGTTGACCTAGGACGCTTCACCATGATCTTGGATTGTCACATCCTTCCTTTGGGTTCTTATGGAGTTATTTTGGGTATGGATTGGCTATCTACAAATTGAGATAGAGTGGATTGTTACCGTAAGGTGATATCTTATGTGGATAATTTGGGTGTTGATTTGGTGATAGTTGGGGTTAGGAGGCCTATTTCGATTCGCACCATATCTGCTATGTAGATTAATATGTCTGAGAGTCGAGGATGTCAGATGTATACTATTAGTGTCAGTGATAGATCAGAGGATGGGCCTAGTGGGCCTTCACTTGATGATCATTTAAATTTTGAGTGATTTTCCCAATGTGTTTCCCAGTGACTTACCCGACCTACCTCCCCCATTTGAGATAGATTATCATATAGATTTTGTTCTTGGAGTAGATCCTATCTCACCCGCACCATAGAGGATGAATACCCCTAAGATTTGTAAGCTCAAGATTAAGCTGGAAGACCTTTTGAGAAGGTCCTTAGTTGTCCTAGTGTATCCCATTAGGGTGGACTAGTTACTTTTGTAAAGAAGAAGGATGGATCCCTACGATTGTTTATCGATTACACACAGATCAACAAAGTGAAAAAAAAAATCATTACCCCCTTCCACGCATTTCTAATTTGTTTGATCATATGAAGAGAGATATTTTATTTTCTAAGATGGATCTCAAGTCATGGTATCATCAATTGAGGACTGTGGAGGTTGATATTCATAGGACAACCTTTTACATGAGATATGGCCATTACTAGTTTACAGTGGTTCCATTTGGTCTGACAAATGCCCCCACATTATTCATGAGTTTGATGAATAGGTTATTCATGACATTTTTAGACTGCTTAATGCTCATTTTCCTGGATGACATTTTTATTTTATCATGCATGCATGAGGAGAACAAGGAGCACCATCAATAGGTTTTATAATATCTTCAAGTGGAAAAACTTTATGGTAACCTAGAGAAGTGTGCATTATTTTAGTCAAAGGTTCATTATTTGGGTCACATAATTTTTGGGGTGGGTATCGCAGTTGATCTTTCTAATATTAGAGCTATCATGGATTGGCCGGTGTCGACCAATTTGATCAAGGTACGTAGCTTCGTGGGGTTAGAAAGGTATTACATGATTTTTCTTCAGGATTTCTCACGTATTTCTCATCCCATTGCTTCCTTGTAGTGGAAATGGAAGAATTTTTTTGTCAGAAAATTGTGGGCAGGCCTTCAAGACTCAGAAGGTATGGCTTAATACAAAATTTATCCTAGTAGTTCTAAACCCATAGAGGGATTTATTTGTATGTACAGATGCTTCAATGGCAGGGATAGGATGAGTTTTGATATAGGATGACCAATTTGTTACTTTTGAGTCTCGAAAACTCAAGGATTATTATATTAATTACCTAACCCATGACATTAACCTCGTAGCAGTGGATTTGGTTCAATAGTGATATTTTCTATTGGGTAGGAGGTTCACACTCAGGACATATCACATGAGCCTACGAAACCTCTTCATATATCCCAATCTCAACACTTGTCAATAATGTTGAATGGATATGCTCCATGAGTATGATATGGCGATTGAGTATGTGAAGGGGAAGGATATTGTGGTTATTGATGCCTTGAGTCGACGGAGGCACCTTTCCATGGCTACAATAGTGGGTATATATTTGAGGGTCACGATCTTACAACAACTTCCTCAGGATAAGTTCTAGCTTGCAGCTAGAGCATAGATTGATTTACACAGACCCCTTACCGGGAAGTTTAAGGGCCTATATTTGGAGTTAGATGGACTTCTTCAAAACAGGATCCGGATTTTTGTACCTCAAAATAGAGGAGTGTGGTAGGATATCTTATTAGAGGCTCAACATGTACCTTATTGAGCCCGTCCATGGCTGAAGATGATGCACGCTTCACCAAGGTTGTTGTTCTATTGGAATTTTCATTGCAAGGATATAGCCTAGTTTGTATCTTAGTGTTTGTATTTTCAGAGGGTAAAGGCCGAGCATCAACATCTAAATGGCCTTCTTTACCCCCATTTTATACCAGAGTGGAAATGGGACACCATTCCCATGGATTTCATTGTGGGGCTACGTACATCGATAAATCACCACAATACCATCATGTTCATTGTGGATAGATTGACGAAAGTGGCTCATTTTTCCCCGATGAAGACCACTTATACAACCAGTACAAATTCTCGAGTCTATTTTTATGATATAATAAGACTTCATGGGATCATTTAGAAGATCATTTGTGACCGTGATCTTTTTTACACATCACATTTTTGGACCACCATGTAGTTTGATCTCGGGATGAAGATTAACATCAGTACAACTTATCACCTAAAGACAGATGGTTAGATGGATCGGGTTAACTAGATAATTGAGGATATGGTTTGCATGTTCGTTATGGATCAACAATCACATTAATAAGAGTATATATATTTGGTTGATTTTTTTTTACAACAACATCTTACAGAGTTCCATCGGCATGGCACCATTTAAGAAATTATACGGCAGAGAGTGTAGGACTCCTTTGAGCTGGGATAGGTTAGATGATAGGGTATCTCTTGGGCTAGCCATGTTACAGGATATGGAGCAGCAAGTCACCTTGATTAGGTAAAGGTTTAAGGAGGCTCATAATAGGAAGAAGAAGTATGCATATCAAATGAGAGTTTTCCACGGTTATGAGTTGGGCTCAAAGGTATTCTTGAGAGTCAGACCTCTTAAGAGCTCTATCTATTATGGAAAATGATCTAACCTAGATTTAAGGTTCATTGGTCCATTTGAGATATTATAGTGGATCAGTCCCATTACCTACCACTTAGTCTTGCCACCTAGCTTATCTCTCGTCCATGATTTTTTCAATGTTTTTGTTCTTTGGATATATATTCCAGATCCTTCTCATATATTTTATTGGGCCACATTATAGGTGTAGGAGTAGGGACATGTGACTTTGGAGCACATGTGCATCATACAGCACAAGACTCTATTCCTTTGAGGCCATGATATTAATAAGGTGTGCGTCCAGTGGGATCGGTATGACGAGACACCAACTACTTAGGAGGATGCCACTTTCCTATGGGATCAGTTTCCAAAAAATTTCGAGTGACTTCCATGAGGAAGTTGGGTCTAAGGGGAGGGGGATGTAGTACTACTTCTCTTCGACACCTATTTCGATTGTGTTGATGCTCTTTAGCTACCTAGAGACATGGATATTGATATAGTAGTTTGATAGCATATGATTAGAGTTTATGGACATTTGATTATTATTTTGATTTGACTCTTTTAATAGATTATATAGATGCTTCGTTTACACTGTTGGATGTTTTACTACATGTGATTTAACATTACTTTACTATATACTGACATCTTAGATTCATAGTAGTTTTGATTATGTCTTGATGCCTCGTATAAGCATGTGTACATTGATATTATGGTTTATTTATTTCATGATGGTATTAGGTGATCAACATGTGAATTGTGATTTTGGATAATTATAAATGTTTTATTTAGAATATAATTGCGTACTATAATGTATAATGATTATGTTATGAATGATTTATGTGTGATTTGATCTCCTTGATGTATTGATGTGTCCTTAAGGCCGAAGGTGGTATTATTTTGTGGTTACAGGAAATGAAATTACAAAAATAAGGAGGGACTAGGAAGCCCAACCATGAAGGAATGTCATGTATGAACAACACGGTCAGCTTGGAAGTCATCCTATTTGTATTTATGTTTGTGTTGTCTTCTTGTTTTTCATCTTTTTGGAGGTATCCATGGGGTATCACCTTACATGTGACCACAGGTAGGTTTTTGTATTTTTTTCTATGTTAATTTTATTGTGGTTATGTCATGTAATTAATTTTAGATGATGTGATTTTTATTTAAGTTATAATGTACCTGTTATGGAAAAATCACAACACCCCTAATTTCTTACAGGTGGATGGTTGAGGCAGTCAGTGTGATTCGTCAAACATGGAGTTATCCCAAAGTGTGGGACTTTACAATCGAGATATCCCTCTAGATGAAGGCCAGTTCCTATTCCTCTATTCTGATGCACACATCCAAATTGTAGAGGATATACTCTAAAATCATCTCTAACTTGCCAAGGAGACACAATTAAGAAGATTAAAAGAAATTAAAACTAAACTAACAGAGGTGATACACCAAAAGGAATGTTGAACACATGCTTTGCATGGAGATGGAAACTACAATCAGATAAAGAAGGATGAAAAATACACCACAGATAAATCCACAAATGAGAATCCACTAACCACTAAACAAAAAACCATTAAACATTTAATTTAATAACCATACACAGATAACCAAGATTGCAATGAGAGATCATAAGAAAGAAATTAACATGAGAGAGGGTTGAAATTCATCCATAGACTTGTATTATTGCTCCAAATATTTAATATAATACATTACAATTGCCAAGAGGCATAAAACTTGTGTTATGGTTAGAATGGGAGGTTTGAACTCCAAAAATTCACTTACAGAAAAAGATAAGAAGGGAGGGTGCAAAGAAAAATTATCCAACATTAGAACAATGCCCCTTCCTTACAATATATAGGAAGAATGAGAGAAAATGAGATAGAAGAATCTCAAAATCTTGCTTCAACCACCTCTAACATGCATTAAAAATATCCTACAACAATGATGAGTGCCAACTGCCAAAAAACCCATACTTCAATGTACTTTTGACTTATTGGAGAAGAAAGGAATCCCATACCTCATCATTTGCATAGGTGAGAAATATGGAAAAAAAAACCCTCTAAAATGGTGGACTATATTTATTCATTTTACAGAACTTAGTCTCACTTAAATTACTAGTGGTTGGTTCTATTTATTTGGACTCTAAAAATGTATCACAACCTCTGAAATCCAAAATTTTAGGCATTTGGAACTTCGTAACTTCGGAACTTTCTATTTTGGAGATCGGGTTACTGTTCATCCATTGGAGTCAACAAAACCTCCAAAACTATGAAATTTCGAAGTCCGAATTTTTGGACTTCAGTTTTCAGACTTCGATTTTGTGATTTTCATGCTGGGGGGTAAAAGGTTCCAAAACTCTGAAACCAGTGAAGTCTAAAATTTAGACTTCAGGTTTCATACCTTTTTGTTTTTAGGGTTTTCTAGTGATTTTCGAGTTTTGGGTTTTCGAGATTTCAGGGTTGTGTTTATCTATTTGAGCACATGAAACCTCTAAACCCTCCAAAATCAAAAATTTGGACTTTGGTGTTCAGACTTTCAACATCCCTGATCTATGCCATCGTTGAATCTGAAAGGGGAGTTGACCTTAAAAAACCCCGAAGCCTTTTTGGGCTTCTGAATTTTTGGGCTTTCAATCCTTTTCTTGTTTTTTATTTGTTTCTTGTACCTTCGAAATGTCCCACCACCGAAGTCCAAATTTCAGACTTTGAAGCTTCTTCTTTTCCTGAAATTCTCTACAATAATCTAGCTTCCTCAACTTGTTTGGCCAATCCCAAAATGAAATGCAAGATCCCATGACTGATTCAATCCCTCCATTTTTTCTATGTGTAAAGGTCATATTTGTTCAATTTTTTCCTGATGAGAAAAACTGGATAATGGTACACCTTGTAACCCTATGTTTATATGTTGTCAATATATTCCTTAATTTTTTTATGTAATTGTTAGAGTGAGCTAATGTTTCAGCTTATGTTTCTTATGTTTATTTGGTTGCCTTGACTAATTATGTTAATTATAGAGGTTAATGGCTAGTGTGTGATGATGTGGATTTTGGGAGGTAGAGATTCTTTTGGAATATACCTAATTTATTTTAAACTTGTTTATTTTAATTTTTAATTTGCCATTGGTATGTGTGCCATTTTCTAAGCCCAATCTCAGATTTGGGCTTTGAGCCAAATTTTGAGAGATTTTGGGATAAGTTTTTACTTGTCCCACGCTCTTTAGAATTCCATCCTAACTAAAACTTATGACCTGTTGGTATCCAAATTGATTCTCCCCTTGCAAGTTGCGTAGTAGAAAATATTTAACAAGAAGCGTAGAGACAGATAAATCATCAATGTATGTCAATTTTTAGCTGGGGAGGAGATTCATCTGGCTCTTTGTCACTCAGATGTTGGGGAAATGGATAGCACCATATAAAAGGATTTGATCTATCCTCACTACTTTAGGTTGTGCCTTTTGACCAGGGTAAGAAGACCTGTTTTGTAACCTCTGTTGGTGAAGAGGAGAATGAAGATATCCTTCTTTGCACAAATTGAAATGAAACCTTGAGAAAATATTGATCAATGAACCAAAAATTTTAACTCTCACGAGTTGTCATTTCTAACGAAATGGTAATATTTTCCTAAACAAGGTTAAGGTTACTAAAGACATTTATAGAATCCTAATTGCTTTTGCATAATTTTGGCAGTAGAGAATTTATTCATTTTGTGGACATATAGGGCAAAACAGGGTTAGTTCAGGTAGGATTCATTGTTTTTGAATAATTTTTTGGTGGGAGATTAAGCAAGATAAACTTGATTTTGCTAGATCTTTGAGAACCTTCACGACAATTGGAAAAGTAAATGACAAAATGGTTCAGAATAGCTAAAATATTACTTCAACCAGAAAGTGTGCATCAATGGAGGCCAAGATTTGCACGGTTTCACACAATATCCAAGAATTTAACATGAAGGCTCGAGCTAAAGACTCAATTAAAACATTAAAGACCCCCGATTCCTCATGCCTAAGATACAATTAAAGGCTTACAGAACATATTTATCAAGAAAATGACAGCAAAAGTGATTTTAAAATTGTTTATCTCATTACAAGATGAACGATCTTCTCATAATTAAATTGCAAATGCCACTAAACTATCATAGTGATGAGATCCTATGTCATTTCAGAGAGGGATTTTAACACAATATTGCAATTAGGAACAAGAAATACTAGTTCCAGACATGCTGAATATAAAGAAGACACAAAATTTTCCCAACATTAACATAGATTAATTCGAAGTTGATTAAATTCATCAACAACGGAAGGTTTCATGAACAATATTAGAGCTTGTCAATGGCTTGTACACTTGCAACCAACTTGACATGATCAAATCTAAAACATAAGAGAATTAACGGGTTTCTCAGATGCTCTCTCAGGAAGATGGGATTTCTCAAATTTTTCTCATAAGAATTCAACCCATAACATTTTGCAAGAGTATCCTCATTGCATTTATATAATTCAATCGCCCACTCATCCCAAATTTCACCCCTAAAAAGAAGATTATTCCAAGAATCCTTTGCTTGTTACCAATTAGTCTCAGAAAGTGATGTTTAACAAATTTACACCCATAGTTGCCAGGTGGACAAATCATGAACTGATCATGTTTATCAAACCCTTGACTCATGAATGGGATTCCATGCCACAAATTTTTGACATTCCTAATCATTCTTCTATTCTTTCATGTGATAAATCACCATTTTAATCATTTTTCTGGTGGCTCTGTGTAGCTGGATCTGACAGGCAATCCTTTTCACCTCTTCGAGAATACACCTTGAGAAATGAGTGCCCTCGTATGGATGCTTGCATTTTGTGCCTCTCAGAGAAATGAGAGTCTGTGCATGGATTATTCCACCTACCCATACTGTGAGTCTGAGTTGGCCAAGTGCAAAGAGGAAGTCAATTGGAAACCTCCACATGTTTCCTTGGTGCAACTGCAAAAGATGAAGTTTAAAGGTAGAGACCTCTCACATGAGTGCAAGCTCTCCATGTGCCCTGGGCCCCACTCAAAAATTGCCATTTGATAAAGAGGAGCTAGTAGAAGCCTCCACATGTCTCTTTGGCTTACTTTTGATATTGGCTCCCAAAAGTAGAGACTCTAAACAAGTGCAGAGCTCACCATGTGTCTCAGTCAGGTTAGAGTTGTTGAAAAAACATTTAAGGACCAGTGAAAGGTGCCATGTGCCTCTTTGGCACACCTTTGATACGGTGCCCAAAAATGGAGACCACCAAATAGGCGCAGGCCGTCCACGTGTCCCAGGCCTTAGAAAGTTACTTGAAAAGTTTAAGTATAGAGAGGAACAAGCAGAAACCTCCACGTGTCTCTTTGGGTGCACTTTTGATATGGTTGCCTATTGTCAAAATTCCCCCCAAGGGTAAATTTCGATAATATGCATCAGAGTATTCAAGTCCCAGGCAGATTGATTGATTCGGGGCCAAAAATCATGTTGCTAGAGTCCCCTCTCAAAATATTTTCTAAGTCCCCTGTCTGAGAGGAAAAGAGCAAGCTATGAGAAAATGTAGAAGGGTTGCAGAAGGCAAGCAGGTTGATCCATGAAAAAAATCATAAAAAATGACTAAGTCCTAGCCCTAGGTGGGCTAGTCAGGACATTTGGGACAAAACGGCCCGAACCGGCTGGCTCGGCCGAAGTAAGCACAAACATTCCACAAAGCAACAGGGACATCTGGGACAAAAGTACGCAAGTGGACGCGAAATGCCGGTTTGACCGAGAGGAAAAAATTGGCAAACTGCTGAGAGAGACGCCTGTGGGACAATCGGGCCAAAAAATGCCCTCGAACCGGCCGAATCGGCCGAAATGAGCACAGAGGGCCCAAAATCAAATGGGACTTCTGGGACAAATGGAGGCGAAGTACGCGAAGGAGCTGAGGACCAATTAGAAGCTGCCACGTGTCCTCACAAGAGAAAAGTCAAAAAGTCAAAGGGCGAGTTTTGAAGGGTCAGCCCGAGCCAACGAGAAGCTGCCACGTGTCCCTCACCAAGAAATGTGTTGGAGTGGTTGGAAAACCTGATGCAAAGGGAAAGTGGGTTTCAAAGTCGGGAAAACACAGCGGGAAGAAACATGGCGCCTAAGGACATGCCGGAGGGGTCGGAAAGCCCCGACAACAAAGGAAAATTTGGATAATCTGGCGGAAGCGGGTTTCGGGAAAACACGAGCATCAAAACATATGTCGAGCCACCTCCCAAACCCGATGCAAATGCAGAGGAGAATCCTGAACCCGACAGGCTGAAGACCTTGCTCATCCATATCAACACATGACACGTGTCATCAAGGTGGCGAAGCGCGGGAAAAGCTTTTCAAATCCATTTTTTCCTGTTTTCTTCAAATCGTCGTATCTTTCAATCCAGAGCTCGGATTTGCACGTTCTTTATATCAACGGAAAGCTGTTGAGATTCTCTACATGATTCTGGGATCAATCTCGAGTTTTTAGTGCATTCTGAAGAGAGAAAATCGAGAAACAGCTCTGACGTGTGGTAATGGCCAGAAGCGACCTTTCAACAACCCAAATTAATGCTAATGGGTCGCATTCTTCTTCTCCACGGCTAGAAGTGACATTTTAGCAGCCAAATTAATACAAATGGGTCACATTCTCCTCCAAAATTGCTCAAAGTGACAGGGTATGGGTTGGTAAGATCCTCCATGCTGATTTAATGCATCTGCAGTCAATGAGGAATGGGCTGGCACGTTTTCCTACGTTTCTGTCCCCTGGGATCGACCCATGCAATGTAAAAAGCCAGATTTGGCTCATTTTTTTAAAAAAAGAAGTGGTTCATTCTTTCTGCTCGGCCCTCCCTTCTTTTCTTCTCTAGGGTTAAAAATGGATTTCGAACCTCCTCGCTGCTCTGTAATGGCGTTTTTTGCCTTTTACTAATGGAATGATGTTCTGTGCAAACTTCTGGAGCAACAAAACGTGTTCTGTGATGCATCTGTCCATCCTCTCTTATTTTTGCTTGTTCTCTCCTTGCCTCTCTTCATTGCAGGTATTTGTGCATGTTTGAATGTTCATTACAGGTCTGGAGCTATGTTCATGGAGTTTTGGGACATTTTCTGTGTGAAATCTATCCTTGGGCCTGTGATGCATCTGTCCATCCTTCCCATTGCTCACCTCTCTTTGTCCCATGGCAGTTTTGATAGATGTCCAACATTCTTCTTCTCTGGTGTATCACCGTTTTAGTGTAGGCTTTTGTTGTTTTTTTCCTTTCTCTCTCTCTCTCTGTCTCCTTGGCATGGTTAGATTAGGATTAGATTAGCTTGCCTACACTGGAATAGCTTGTGGCAAGTAGTTTAGGAGTAGGAACCAGCCTTCTCTGGAGATTCCTCTCTCGGTTTTACAAGTCCCACGCTTGGAGAGAGGTTTCCATGTTGTGCAATCACACTGGATGCCTGAACATCAACCTAGAAGCCTGATGTGCGTCCAGGGGTGCTGTGATTTTGCATCAACAGTGCCCAAAAGTAGAGACCTTAAAAAAGCACGGGCTCACCACATTTCTCTGTCTGACAGAGTTATTGAAAACATTTAAGGACTAGCTGAAGGCACCATGTGTCTCCTTGGCACAATTTCTAAGGTAGGACCCAGAGGAAGATCCTTAAATGAGTGTCGGCCCTCCACTTGGACAAGATTTTAGTTGAAGCGGGCCTTAAAGTTTCAAAATACCCTGGTGACCAAAGTGGAAATTTTCACCAAAAAGACCCATCGGGCCGCAACTAATTAATAATGAAAACGTATCTGCAGATGTTAGAGATAAATTTTGAGAGGGAAAACATGCCCTATCGAATAGTAAGATGCAGGCGAGCTTCACCATTTGCACCCATAATTGAATATTTCTTTGAGGAAAAATAATTTGGAAATGATACAAGGCTCAAATTTGATCCACGACCATGGAGAAGCATCTTCAATCAACATACAAATGAATAAAACCTTTCACGCATCCATTAAGGGAAATAGAAAATACGACAGAGCCCATAGATTGAAGAATTTTTAGAGCAAATGGGGTGAGATCAAATTGAGCATCAACATGACCCAAGGGTCAATTTACACATTTATTCATGAAAAATTGTGAGGAAAGAGGCAATTATTTCCCTCATATTTTGATCCTCTAAATTAAAATTTGAAATTTGCAAAAGTGAGCTTGTGTGTAAAAATTAATGAAGGCATCTCCTCGCCCGCCTCTTTATGATGCCTTAGTTTGTGTGGGGAATTGGTGATGTGTATTTGAGGGAGATGAAATGGAGCCACATCACCCCCCTCCTTTTTTATTTATGTGCATCCATTTCATGGTTTTGGGGTTATGTTGATTATCTTGCTTTTCCATTTTGGTTTTGAATTTGGGAAAAGGACTTGTTATCTCTCGAAAGTGCACCCTGTAGAGAGATGACTGCAAGTGTTCTAGGCTTGCAAAATTTATCTCTCTCTTTCGTAGATACAATGGAAACACCTCAGGTATGTGGGTATACCTATTTTGAGGTGAGTCTCCGGTATCAAGGCCGGTTCCGTATTGATGTATCCTAAAATTATTTAATGGGGTTTAAGGGTCAAATATGACTATAAAATAAAATAAAAACTGAGGTGATACACCAAAATTGTATGAGGTCTTTGACTGAGTACATGCACAATTTATATGCGAAAGGATTCTTGATGCACAAGCCAATAGTTTTCTGCAGAATATTAAAGGGAAAATACTTGGAGGTATTGAGGGAAAATATCACAAAAATACTGTTAAGCTAAACATACACATTAATATCATGCAGGAATTACTGCATTTGCAATAGGGTAAGATGATTAATCAGAGGAATTCGTATTCACAAGATTAATGGGAACATACACAAGATTGCAAATAATTAGAAAGGTAGAAAAATACTTCACATTCAAAGGGAAAAACTAGCAGAAACTACTTCAACACTTCATGTATCTAAAAGTCCCTCCTTTTGGTGCTTCATGCCAACGAACACAATATATAGGAAAATCAATTCACCCACCCTAGTCCTAAAACATAGCAACTAAGGTTGTAATCACCCATGCATATCTATTTTTCATCAACACACCATTTAATAAAAATAAAGGAATAAAACTAAAACAAACTGAAGTACAAATAGGTTACTCTTGTCCATAGCCTTTTGGATTACATACAGTCAAATTGTAGTTAGTTAGCTAATTTAGTCATCAATTTTGATTCTAGAAAAACATGGGTTAAGTTCAATTTTCTAATAATAAATCTTGCTTGCACCATGATGTCTGATTCCTCATACGTAATTTCAACATGCTATTTTGTATCTTCTGGTTCTGCAGCTTATTGTTTTTCCATATCATCAATTAGATGTTTAGATAAGCCTTTACCTTGAACTGTCTTCACAACATGAATATCAACATCATACTCCATGACCTTCGTTATCCAACCTGCTCTTTTCTCATTCAATTCTTTATTTAACAATAAATATTTCACACTTGGATGAGAAATAAGAACATGAATTTTGTTGTTTGAAAGCATGTACTTAAAATTATTTAGTCCTCTGACTACGTAAAGTACTTTTTTTTGAAGAAAAGTGTACCTTGTTTCATATTCATGAAAGCTTTTTCTAAAGAAAGCAATTGGTCATTCAATGTTTTCATCATTAACATGAGTTAATATGCTTGAGATTGTTTCATCTCCTGCAATTTCATACATTGTAAAATCTTTATCGAAATTTAGATTTTCAAGAGTTGGAGCTTGAGAGATGGCTTCTTTAATTTCTTCAAAACCTTCTCTCCATTGGCTAGTCCAAGAAAAAGTATTCTCTTTCATTAACATAGTTGTCAATGGTTTAACCAATGCTACAAAATATGGAACAAATCTTCTAACAAAGCTGATTTTTCTAAGAAAACTTTGTATTTCCTTCTTATGATGAGGTAATGATAGTTGTTATATGGATTCTATTTTAAACAGATCAATTGCTAAACCTTTCTTAGAAACAATTTGTCCAAGTAATTTACTTTGATGCATGGAAAAGATAGATTTTTCGAGATTCAATGATATTCCAAACTGTCTGTATAATTGAAAATTGTGCCTTAGGTGTATTAGATGCTCATATTATTTTTTTAAAATACAGTAACATCATCTAAATAAAAAAGGATGTATTTATTTAAAAAACTATGAAAATCCATGTCCATTACACGTTGAAACGTTGCACTAGCATTTGAAAGGCCAAAAGGCATTATTTTGTAAGCATGAGTACCCCACTTGGTGGTAAAAGATGTTTTGTACCTATCTTCTTCTCGAACTAGAATATGATTGTATCCACTATAAACGTCTAGAAGAGATAGTCTATCTGAACCAAAAATTATTCTTAAATTCTGATCCATATTTGGAAGTGGGTAATGATCTTTTAATGAAACTTTATTAAGATTTCTAAAATCAACACATAATATGATTTCTCCATTCTTTTTCCTAACAGGAACAAGATTAGCTACCCAACTTGAATGCTTAACTGGAAAGATAATACCTGTTTTGATCAATTTAGATAACTCTTTCCTCATTAGAGGTTAAATTTTGGGATTTACAAGCCTTTGTTTTGCCTAATTGGCTTGGATTTTGGCTGCAATTCAATAATATGTTGTGCTAAAATGGGATCAAACCCTTTCAGGTCCTGGTATTTCCAATCGAAAACATCTTTAAACTCCTTGCAAAGATTAATAAATGAATGCTTTTCAACCAAGGAGCATACCTTTCTGAGAAACAATTTTTTACCTTCATCAACTATGATCTCTTCATAGTTATCAACGTGTGTTGACATCTTAGTTTTCTCTTTTCTTAACCAGTCATTAGTGCTGAAGATGTCCTCTAATGTGAGAAAGCCTTGAGGTAGTTTATTCATCTTTAACTGAAAAATCTAGTTACCATAGAAGTGTTGTAGATTATCTTGATTTACTACAGAGAATTCAGCGTCTTGCTGCAAAAACTTGCAGATTTTCTCATCATTATCAAAAACCTGCCAATTCAAATAATTATTAGGTATAGAAGGCCTAAAAATCAACTTTATATGAGGCTAAATCACGTTATTTTCAATCTGTTCCAGCACTTCAAAACTAGCACCAGTTGTTTCAAGTCTATCTGCATGCTTATTTTATGTTCTAGGAATAGACTGTATATTAATATCTTCGAAATATTCCATTAAGTTTGAAACCCTATGTCTATAAAAATTCATTAATTGATTCCTATAAACATTGAAGTTTCTTACTTCATTAATAACCAACTCAGAATCACCAAAAATCTGTAGCATGCTAATACCTCTCTTTCTAGCCCAGAGTAAGCCAGGAATTAACGCTTTGTATTCATCTACGTTACAAGTGCATGAAAATTGGAGACTCAAAGTTGAAAAATAGCTTTTGTTTGTTGGGGAAGTGAGCATCAAGCATGCTCCTTGTCTTTTCTTGTTCTTAGCTCCATCAAAATGAAGATTCCAAATCCCTTCTGCTGCATTTTCTATTTTACACAAGGGAATTGGTGTGTTTTCTTCATGCAGGAAATACACACCAAATATATGTTCTTCAGCTTCTTTGAAAGGATCATTAGCATGTTCTTCATGTGTCTTTTCATCCATAAATAGGTTAGAAACACCATCCAATGCTAAAACATGAGTTGTATTATCAAAATGAGACTGGTTTAAGGATGCATAATTAGCTAATGCATTAGAAGCGTGAGGCTCATTATGAAATATGGCCAATGGTTCTGAATTGATAGTAACTTTGGCTCCATAACATGTAGTGAAAAATAAGAAGGACCAATCTGAAGAGAGATAACATCCTATTTTTGCTGTGAAATCTCTTGATAAACATATAGAAAAGTAAGGAGGTAAATCCACAACAGTAATATCTTACAGAATGGAAAGGGCAAGCATGAAATATTACCTCTAGATTTATGATGACACTTATTGTATTAGTTACAGTTTCATCAAGCTGTAAAACACTCTTTTCTTTAGGTTCATAGTACAAGCCTAATTTTTCTGCAATTTCTTTTGGCATAACTGTGTTACTTGCACTGCTATCCACCATACAATTATGAATAAGATTATCTCCAATAATCAGTGATAGATAAAATGGTGGTGGCTTCTTGATGTCATGAGCATTTAATAATTTCTTAACCATCCATTTAACCTCTTTGATGCGGTGTTGTTCCATTGTTCTAAGGACCATGTCTGCTTTCTGGACTTCCTTTTCTATTGTTTTGGAAGTAATCTACAGCTTAGCAAGTTTATGAGAAAGTAAATCTTTCTATCCTAGAATACTTAGAGCATCCTACATTGAGATGTTAACATTATGCTTTTTCATTACATCAACAATGTTAAAAGAAGCAACAATTTTAGAGACAAATTCTATTGTTTTAGCGTATGCTTTGGCAAAACCTAATTCTGCTTCAGCTACTTTTGATATCTGAGGTATAAATAACCTTCTTGGATCAAGTTGTAGTTTTTTTTTCTGCTCTTTACCACCTGACACACTTACTATTTTGTTAGGAACAATAGTACTATTACCTGGTTTTGGGCCTGTAGTTGTTTTATTTATTATAGTGGATAGAATGGGCCTATTTTGTTTTTTTTACTTTCTTCAGCCTTTTCTTGAGCCCTAGTAGTAACTGTAATGAAATTATCCTCACTGAAACTGACTAAGTTCTTCTGAGGTGCCTTTTGAACCTGAGTATCTTACAACCCACCCTCCATTTGAGGCATGAACAATGTCTCAAATTGAGGTTGTGTAACAAGACTTATGTTCAGAAAATCATTTTGGCAACTAGCGGCTGAATGAGGTTGACACCACTTTTCTATAACCATATTAGCTAAAACTAAAGCATTAGATGAACTAGGAGCCTTTGGGTCAAACTTCATTTGCTGATAAGGCTGCCTCTAATTTTTATTCTACTGGTGAGGCTACCTATTTTTTTGGTTTTGCTGATAAGGTCTACTAGGTAATGCAATCCTATTCTCAATTGAAGTCATCTTGTTCCCCATGGTCTTTAAAGATTTAAATACGTCATCTAATTGAGATGTAACAACAGGTTCTATAATCGTGATAGGATGTGGGATAGGGGCTAAATCTTCCAGAAAAGGCATTAAAGGCCTGGGTGCTAAGTTTTTGGCTTGAATAAGGCTGTTTTCAGCTCTTATAGCAATATTATAAGCATCCGATAGATTTTAACCTCCCATATACTGAATCATAGTTGAAATATCACTATTTAATGCTCTAAGATAATAAAGGAAAGCATGATCAGCTTGAGGCTTAACACTTGCTATGATTCTTTCCCAAGTTCTTGAAAAACATATGTTGAATCTAGACATAAATTCACGGGGAGATCTTTTAGTGGTAGCCATTTGTTCTATAGGAGATAAATGATCTGAATTATCTTGAAATTGTTTTAGCAATTTTCCACCTAACTCATCACAAGTTCTTATGCTTCCAATATCTAAATTTCTATACCATTGCAAGGCTTTCCTTTTGAAGGATGCATTTAAAAGTCTTAAGGCCACATTTACATGGGTTATGTTATGAACTGCACATAGGGCTGCAACATCTTCAATGTGCTCTATAAGTGTAACCTAATTTTCACCAGTGAATGATGGAAAACTTTTCATGGCAACATTAGGGATATCATGATAAACTGGAATTACTAATGGGCTACCATTAGTAAAGGTCACAAAATTCCTAGGTGGTTGAATAGCCATTTGAAAAAATGGGATTTGAACAAAAAGATTGACACATGGTGTAGGAAAATTGGGAGGAGGATTACCAAATCCAGGTCTATTATAAGGCAAAGTATTACTAACTCATCTCCTTCTTACAAAATTCAAAGGTAAAGAAATAAACTCAAAAGGAATTCCTCTTACCGATGATCTTATGGTCACTTTAGGCATGGAATATGCTGCAATATTGGTTTGAAATAATTTTTACAGAGTTGAAAAATAGATCATTAAATCTTTAGGATAAATTGCTGCAGTTTGTTGTCCCGAAAGTAACTTTTGCTTGCTATAAATCTTCTCTATCTTGCATGCATATCTGATTCGTTGTCCCACCGGGTGTGCCAAAAACTATTATTTCTCAAAAGCTCACCCTGTAGAGAGATCGTTGCAGGTTTTCTAGGCTTGCAAAATTTATCTCTCTTTCGTAGATACAATGGAAACACCTCAGGTCTGTGGGTATATCTATTTTGAGGTGAGTGTCCGTCATCAAGGCCGGTTCCTTATTAATGTATCCTAAACTAATTTTCTGGGGTTTAAGGGTAAAATATGACTGTAAAATGAAATTAAAACTAAGGTGATACACAAAACTTGTATGAGGTCTTTGACTAAGTACATGCACAATTTATATGGTAATGGATTCTTGGTGCACAAGACAACAATTTTCTACAGAATATTAAAGGAAAAAACTTGGAGGTATTGAGGGAAAATATCACAACAATACTGATAAGCTAAACATACACATTAATATCATGCAAAAATTATTGAATTTGGAATATGGTAAGATGATTAATAGGGGAATTCATATTCACAAGATTAATGGGAACATACACAAGACTGAAAAATAATTGAAAGGCAGAAAATACTTCACATTCAAAGGGAAAAATGGGCAGAAACTGCTTTAGCACTCCTATATCTTAAAATTCCTCCTTGTGCTTTTCCAAGGCACACAATATATAGCAAAATTGATTCACCCACCCCTCCTAAAAATAGACTAAGGCTGTACTCACCCATGCGTCCTAAAAAAATAAAGCAAACTAATAAAAAGAGACATTAATAGCTTTTGATTACATCATAGTCAAACTGAAGTTGACTGTTCTATTTTAAGAAAGACATGGGTGAATAATTCGCTAATAATAAATCTTGATTAATGAGCAAGTCTCCTCTTAGTGCATGTAAATTTTGTCCTCTTGTTGATTTGTCCCTTTGTGAAGGCATGAAAAAATATCTCTTTGAGAAAAATTAATTACATTATTTGTAATACTTGCAATAATAATTCATCCAAATATTCACTTGATGGGACCACCTCCAAGCTCAGTTTCAGATATTGACATTCCTAGTTTTATAGTGGTCACATGAATAACATATTGTAAATCATCTACAACTCTTCCAATAGTGGGGACCACCTTTGCAATTCAATATTAGTTTTCTATGATTTGGCCACTCTTGTAGACTTAGCAAGTCACCATGGGTTTAAACACATGTGGGGAGGTAACTTTGTAAAAATCCACCATCCTATATTTGGTCACCTTTGTGTAACACATGGTCATACTATAGTCCGCCACCTTTTGATTAATATTGTATTGTATAGTTGGTCAGATTTTGTATTGTGAATAAAACAAGGTGGGAATCACCTTTTGGGTTGATCATTGCATAACACAATTTGGTCGGAAATTTTGGTATATTTGAGCTTGGACTATAGTTGGTATGTCAAATGTAGATAATTTTTAAAATATCAAGGTTGGCCCCCCTCATAATGATGACTCACCCCTCCATGCGCCTTGTCGCGACATATGCAACTCAGGTTGAGTTTTCTTTGATATTTGGTGATCAATTTATGTGCATTGATCTAGTTTCCTTTTGATTTTTGGCCGTTTATCTTTGACCCATGATTAGGGTTTATGAATTAGCATTAAATTCGGTCATGACATCTTGATCATCGCATTTTACTTTGAGCTTGGTGATTGATTTGGAGACGTTGATCTGCTGTCCTTTTGCATTTGAGCCATCGATCATTGACTGTGCTTAGGATTTTCTGACTTGAAGTTTAATGTATTAATTATTATATTACCATGGTAACTTGCATTAAATTATATATCAATCCTCAACCATCGATATTTACACGGCTTGATCTATGGTCTTTCGTTCTTAACTCCTGGTTGAGTTTTGTTGACTTGCCTCTTGAGTTTGCATTATAAAGGGTAAATCGAACCTAATGATAATTTCATTTAGATTTTTAGTCTGTGGGCGAAGCCCTAAATTTTTTTTATTGATGCCATTATTGTGAACTTATTGAGCTCGGCTACTCTACATAAATGGTTCTCTGAGTTTGAGTGAATCTATAACTTTGTTGTTTCTTCTCTATTCATTTTTTTTGAGAAAAGTAGTTATGGGTTTGCCACTATGATTGATCTCTTGGAACTTAGGACTGTGCTATTCCTTGGTGTTTGATTCTCTACTTCTTTCGATCTCTGAAAGGATCTTATATGTCTCGATTTTTTTTTCATATTTATGTTATTTTTCCTGTGTTGAGATCGGATGTTGAACTCAATGTAGGGTTCTAATGGCTACCATTTTGATTGTTTCGATCTCTGAGTTAGCTTTCCTTACAAGATTTTGGTCGATTTTACCAGTTTCATTGCCTTCAAGCTCCACTTTTCTTTAAAAGGGTCTCTGTCTTCTTTCTTGACCGCCATCGTTGAAGTCTGTCGATCCTGGGACTGTGTAACTATTAGACTGTTTGATGAGGTAAGGTAAGTCTTGACCTCTTAAGTATCACTATTGATTTATCACTACTATTTCAGCTCCAAAACACTGATAATCATTTTTCCTTTGCATTTTCATGTGATCCCTTGGTTTTTTGTGGAGATTTTGAGTTGAAATTCATTCTGGGTATTCATTTTCTGGCTCTGATTTGAATTCACGTCTCTGAGTTCCATCTCGATTCACTAAAATTTACAGGAGAAGGTAAGCTCATGGATTATCCTTAAATACTTTCCATTGTTTAGTGATTATTGACTCTCCAAACCTTTAGATCTCTGCATTTCAAGATATGGGTATTCGGGTTTATCATCCCACTACACATTTATTTTAATGGTCATTGAGTAGCTTGACATCTATGTATTTACTCACAATGTGTTTAAAAATTGAGAGTTTTGTCAAAGATTTTACACCTTCTGACTTGATCTTTATGACTTTCCTCTCTATATGCATTTTTTGCTTCACCACTTTGAGCTGGGGCTTCATGAATAATAATGCTCAGTCTTTCTTATACAGTAGGGTCTTCAAATCTTCTGTAAATGTTGCATTATTTGATTATAGTCCTTTAGTTATCATCATTTCCTTCATTCTGATCTTGAATTGATACACTTATCTGAAAAGACAGTTATACTTTAAATCTAGGTTATTATGACTTTCATATCCTTTTATAACTGTAGATCTTACATGAATGGATTCTAGTATGAACTTCTTGAGCTCGCTTGAATGATGTTTTGAACTATAGTTTAAGGTTGAATGATCACTTTGAAAAAAAAAGAGATCTTCAATTAATACTTTGACTGTATAATCACTCTTTCATGGAAATTTGTACCTCTGGCCATCTTTTATTTGTATAATCCTTAGTTTATACGTAAGGGTTTTTTTTCTGTTTAACCTTAAATCTTTTCTATACTTGTTGCTGCTATATGCTAAATACAACTCCATTCCTTGAATTTGTACTTTGTAGATAGTTATATCTTTTGAACTGTATCTTGATAACCATCATTTGTAACTCAAAAGATAGCTTAGTTGTTGTTTCATCAAGATGACTGCATTGTATTTTCCATATCATCATCCTTCTCTTTTATTGTCTTGTTGAGCATAGGTTGTGACCTTATCTTTATGAGCTGCAAATACTTTTTTCCTCACTGATTGGCCCTCCTATAACTCTGTTATGAGTATCCCTCTTCATTGTCAGTTGTAAAATGACTTGAAAATTTGATTTCTGAAAACTGAAAAAATGTAGAAGTTAATCAATCACTATGATTTGAGAGACTGGAAAGGATATAGCAAAACATTCAATTTTTGTTGATATGTTGTAGTTTCATTTCTACTGTGCTTACAAAATGTATTTGAGCTTCATTACAACTTTAATATGCATGCTGGAAAATTTAAAATGTCCATTTGATATGGTGAAGCCCTATCAAAATTTTCACATATTTCCTTCTTCCTCATTCTGTTTCAGCTATAACCTTCTCTTTCCATTTAACTTCATCCTTTGAGTTGTATTATGAAACGCGTACTTATATTTGCAAGTCTCTTCTCAATATGTACTGTAACTTCTTCTATTTCTAGAATAACTGCTGAACATTGAGTTGCGTTCTTCCTTCATGCCATCATGTACTTATGACTAATCTACTTCATGTACCATAGGATAGAAGTCATTGAACTATGCAATCTTTATTTATGGTGAGGACTGTAAGACATGATTTATTTCTTCTTGGTTGTAACCTATACCTGCACACTTAAGAAAATAGTCAGAAAATATTTAGGCTTTTTGGCCTCTCTTATGTCCATGGTTTTTATTTTCTTCTCTCCTTCTTGTTGAGTGAGTAAATCATGTACTCTATTTGATATTCATGTAATTTACATCTCTTTTTGTTAAGAGATCCATATGCACTAATTAGAGTAGTAAAGGAATATGGATCAAAATGGAGCTTGTAATTGATAGTTTTTCTCTTTTCTTCTTTTTAGGTTCAGTGCTTTTAGTAGTGAAGATGGAGATGGAACAAAGATGGACATGGAGATGCCTCAACTGGAGAAGAAAACTCCAAGGAAATGATGGGTTCACTCATACTTCTCTATTTTATCTTTCATGCATATGCACCTCTTATTTTAGTAGTTGTACATTAATTTTTAGTTACATCACATGGCTTGTGTGGGAAAATTTGAAATTCCTTATGAATAAAACATTGAATTCTAAAATTGAGTGTTATCCAAAATTCACCCCTCAAGGTAATTTTGATAACATGCATCAAATTCTTTAGTACCGAGCAAGTAGATTGATTCAAGGCCCGAAATCATGTTTTTGGGGCCCCTTCGGCTTCTCTCTAACTCTCCCATCCGAGAAAAAATCCCAAAAAGTTAGAAAAATTGGAAAAAAATGCAAAAAAAAAAGGTCACGGGATTGTTTAAAGCATTGCGGGTTTGAAGGGTGTCGATCGTACCAGTGCGGGTCGTATCAAAGTTCGTCGTACCAAGTTCACAGCCGAAATACAAAGAAAATTAGCTAAGTTGGACATTTTTGTCCCAGGCAGTCCGCAGGATAGTTGGGACGTCAGTAAGCGCGGGATGCGAATCGTCCAATTTTCCGCAAGTCAGTCAATTGCAGGCGGTGTGGAGATTTTCATCCGGGATAGCCGGGATAAAAGTACGTGCAGGACGTGTGAGCGCGGTAAAGGTGAAAAGGTCGCAAAGTGGGACAAGGAAGCCCAAATCGGCCGATGTGGAAGAATGTCTCTAGGACAGCCGGGAAACGCGGACTCGATTTTTCCGCAATATCTACAACTCAAAGGAAAAGTCAACGTTTGACTCCCAAAACTTCAAACAACCATAAATTTTGACTCTAAGCTCCGATTTTCACAAAATTGGACTTTCTGGAATGAGCACAATGTCAGTTAATGCTCATTCCCATCAAAAGATAGAAAACACCTACCACACCCAAAATGGCTGCCCACACTCAGAAGGCCATAAATTTTGCATTTCTCAACGAAATCACACAAAATTGGTACCGTTAGAATCATGACTCCAAGCCTCACATACATCAATCAAGAAATTCTAGATTTGATAAGAAATCAATAGGGATTTTTCATAAAACGTTGTCAGATTCATAACAGTGTTTTATTTGGTATTTGGGAGTGTAATTAAGAGGCATGGTCATCATTCTTTCTCTGGTGCAGCACCTGGGATAGTATGGGGAGCCTTTTTCAAGTAACACTCAATCATTTCACTCCATTTAATGCCTCTTACAAGTGGTTGAAGGATAGATTTTGGGATTTGCATTTTGCCCTTCTCTCTCTCTTCTCATTTTCTTATAAATTGGAGTGTTGGGCCCATTGTAAAGGGAGGTAGTTTTGTAGAAAAGATCTACCAAAATTTCTTTGTGAAGCCAATGTGTTGTAGGCCCTTGTTGTGGACTCCTTGCATGGTGATCCAGGCCCTTATCTTGTAACCGATTGAACTGTGCATATCTAGAAGCAACAAAATATAAGTTTGTGGATGCATCTTCCCCTGCTGTGTTTTCTTGCATTCTTCTTGCCCCTTCAACCTTGATTACAATAATATTGTGTCTATTATTATGTTCTTGCAAGGATCCATTATCATTGTGTATGTTTGAAATATTGTTGTGAATAAATTTTGCTAGATTATGGAGAACTGTCATCACCCCTTCTAGTGTGCGCTTTGCTTTTGTATGTAAGGAATTTGAAGACTACTCTCACATTCTCCTTTTCTAGTGTATCACCACTTTAGTGTAGGGTTTCATTTTATGCATTATCTCTCCCTGGTCCCTTGAAAATTTAAATTAGAATAGTTAGTTTCCCTTGCATTAGAGTAGACTGTGGCAGGTAGTTTAGGAGAAGGAACCAGCTTTCTCTAGAGGTCTATCTCAAGTAGCAAGTCCCACAACTTGGAGATAGTACCCATGTTATCCAATCACACAGTGAGTTCAAGTATGTGCACTTGTATAAACATAGGGGTGCTGTAATTCGGTGATAACAGTTCTGGCATGCCCGGTGGGAGCTTTAGTGGTCTTCACTTAACTATGACAAGATCAATGTGCACTTTTTGTAAGTTTCCATCTTTGAAGGAGCTTTGAAATTGCACATCTGGCGACTCCAAAAGAGGCATAATCCACTTGTTTCAGCAGTCCAAGCCTGACACATTTATGAGAAGAATATAAACCAGGTCAAGAACTAGGGAGGAAGGATTGTTTGTTTATCTACACCTAACTCCAGGCAGAGAAAGAAGGGGAAGAAGAGCTCAAAGATCTCCATCTACACCTAATATAACCTTGTCAACACCTCCACCTGGTAGGCCTTTCATCCAATCAAAAAGAGTTCTTCGACCAATTAGGATGGCACAACCAAATCCATATGTCAATTTCACTGGTAGCAACCCACTTGCTTCAGTGCACAAAATCCAATCCCGGTTGCGGCACTAAAGAACATTCCATACTTTACTGGAGAAAATCAGACCACTCCTGGTGATCATGTCAAGGACATTGCTAATATTTGTGCAATCCATGAGATTGATGAGATGTAAGTTACTGTCAAACTGTTGGCATCTTCCTTCAAAGGGAAGGCCTTGTAATGGTTCAAGAGCCTTGCTTCAGGCTCTATCCAAAATTGGAACCAACTATGTATAGCCCTCCATGAGCAGTTCAGAGAGAAGGGAGATAACTTGTCCCTTTTGGAACAATTGACAACAATCAAGAGAGCTCCCAATGAGCAGCTGACTGACTTCAACTTCAGATTTCAAAGGACTTGGGAGAGAATTCCAATGGCAGTAAGGCCAATAGCAGAAGGTTCTTTTTTGTATTACCTTAAAGATTTAGATTCTAATATTTCTATGTTAATTCAATGCATGGGAGGTATAACTATCCCTGCTGCTTATAGCATTCCCATTAGAGCTGAAAATTATCTGATTCAAGCTAGTAAGCTAGCTCCTAGGCCTCCAATGCCAGTATATCAAAATTTAGAGAGTCCAAGTACTAATCAACTGCCTATTTTAGCTCCTATTCCCACTCCTAGAAATCAGAGTTCCAGTGAAGCTTCTACTTCATCTTCTAGTGCCTAAAATGAACCTCAAGAAGTCATGAAGCAATTGCAAAATTTAGGTATTGAGCTGGTTACACTCAAGAGGCAGCAAGCCCAAAGTTTTAGATCTTCTTATTAGCCTTAAGCTCAGCCTAATAGGTAGCCATATCAGCCTCAAAGACCACCCAATCCAGCTGCAAATCAAAATCAAGCAAGGCCTCCTACCAACAGACCATTTCAGCCATATAATCCCAATGCTACATCTTCCTCTAAAGAAATAGTGCCGGTACAAAACAACATAGCTCAAGAGTATGATTGGTGTTTCCCATGCAATGAACCTCACACCCAGTCTATGTGCTTCAATGGTGCCCTAAATCAAGCATTAATGGTAACAACAACTGGTGTGGAGGGTGAAGGGAGTCAAGGACATAACCAACAACAAGAAACATCCCATCAAAATCAGCTCCAAATGATAGCACACTTGTAAACTAGCATGTAGAAGACTTTTGTGGTATGAATCAAACAATATCTCAAAGTGTTGCAGCCAACACAAGGTCAAAAAGGATAAATTTGGGTGAAGGAAAACCATTGGCTCCAAGTAATCCACAACCTTCTACCACTCCATAAGCTGTTGGCAAACAAAATGTAGTTCCAAACATGTAAGGACCACCCAAACCAGATCCTAAACCAACTCAGATGCAAGCTATGACTACCCATGTGCAAGGAATGAATGTGTAAGATAGAGGAAAGCAGAGGGATGCTTCATCCCCATTCAACATCATTGATCAGATGAAGAATACAAATGTAAACATATCAATGTGGGAATCACTATCTATCCTAGGCCAAAGAAGTTTGCTATAAGCTTCCATGAAGGACTAGTCAACTTCAAATCAACAGGTCCAAATGCAAGAGAAGGTACTCACAAATGCTGCCCATCCTGAGGGGAATCATGGAGGACACCAAGGTAAAATGTTGAAGCCCCCTCCATTTTATGTTTCATTGATCATTAGGGACCAATTAGTACACAATTGCATGATTGACTCCAGGGCAAGTAGTTCAGTAATGCCCAAGCAAATAGCCGATCAGTTGGGGCTTCAATATGAAGTCATATCCAAAGGGGTAGTGCAATTAGATGGGACAACGGTGAAAATAGTGGGAGTGATTAAAAACTTGAGCCTTTCCTTGCATGCATGCCCCAACGTTGTTATTTTGCAAGATATCTCAATGATAGATCTTCCACCACTCTTTGCCCTATGTTTGTCAAGGGATTTCACAGCTAAGATTGGAGGTTACTTATCTACTGATTGGTCACACATGTTGTTCAGAACAAGATATGGAACTAAGGCCACAATCAGATCTGAACCTATTATAAACTTTCACGTTGAACCTCACACTCCAAGCCCAATCAATACCAATTGTTCAGCGTTTGATCAAGAAGATTATCCAAGCACTGATGAAGTTGACACCAAGGTTAGAAGCATCCCAAATTTGAATCTTGATGAATGGGAAAGCAAGGTGCATGCTTTTGATCTTTATCAAGAAATAGAAGAATCCGAGCTAGGAGTTTATTGTTTGCATGAAGAGAATCAACCTCTCCCCAGCATCACCAAGCCAGATCATAAGGACGAGAATGAAGTATGGCAATTGTTTTTTGATGGATCAAGGAGTAGACAAGGTTCAGGAGGAGGAGCTATGCTCATTTCACCACAAGGTATAAAGTATTACTCAGCCTTCCATTTTCATTTTTCTTACTCAAACAACACAGCTGAGTATGAAGCCTTAATTCACAGATTGCACTAGGTAAGAAAGAAAGGCATCAAGAATTTGCAAGTATTTGGTGATAGTGAGCTGATCGTAAACCAAGTCAGAGAAAAAAATTCCGCCAAGAATGATCTGTTGAAGAACTATAAAAATCAGGTATGGGATTTCATTGAAGATTTTGAAGCTTTTAGGATCAATTCCATCCCAAGGAAAAGGAATGAAGCAGCAGATAGAATGGCAGTAATTGGGGCTGCGTTTGATGTTGTAGAAAGTATCAAAAGTGAGAAAAATCAGCCTCATATCAAATTTGTTGTGAGACCAGCTGTTCTGGATAACAATACAAGTTGGCAAGTCTTCGAGAATGATCAGCAAATTGTTAATTTCCTACAAGAAGAAGCTGAGTTCTCCACCAGAAATCAAGACAAGCTGGAGTAGTTGTATGCTGACCAAGTGGTGCAGCTGAGAACTAACAAATTACCAAAAGGCCTCATAACCTTGGAGTCAATCTTCAACCTAAATGATCAGTTCCGGAAGGAGAAAGCGAACATTCAAGTAAAGGGTGAAGATTCAGAGCCTATTTTAGTAGATGAAGGTAAGGCATTGCAAATTGGCAAAGTAAGGTTTTTAATGTTTTCATGTGCTGAAGAAAAATGCTTGTATATGAATGTTTAAATGTGGAAGCCCATGTTCTTTGTTGTCATGGTTGTGAATGTGTTGCATTGTCTCATGGTTAGAGCTTAGGGGAAAATTAAGGGGTTGGCTTCACCCATTCATTGGATTTATGGCTAGGAGGAGAGCATTTCCTAGCACTCTCCCTTGTTTGTGTATGATAGAGATAATGAAATGAGTTGCAAGTTCAAAAGGAATTATAGGGTGTTGTTGGAGTTTGTTTTAAATGGATTTGTAGAGATTATTTTGGAGAAATTTGGCTATGTTGTCTACACCATTTGGTGGAGGTCTTGTATATACTTGCATTTTAAATTATTATGACTTTTCTATGCACTTTAAGTTACTGATTGAAAGAACTGTATTTTATTTATTTAATTATTGTAAAATATACTTATAAGGTAAGCTTGAAATGATTTGGAAAATTATTGTAAATTCTGTTGTAAGAACAAGTTTGAAAACTCATTAGAAACTTTGTAAATCCCTAAAGTTTCATTATGTAAGGCTATTATAAGATTGCATGCATTTACAGTTGTAAACCATGAAAGATGTATTCTGTATTTTTTTGAATTACTCTATTTTAATTAAGATCTAGATGTTGTTTCGAAAAAAATAATGATAAAATATTGTAAGTTGCATTGTTTTGTATTTTTATATTTTGAATGAAAATATCTCTGTTCTTTTAGTAAACTAGAAATACTTGTAACTTGTCTCATCTAGATAGCATTATAGTTATTTTTTCAATGCATCTTGCATCCTTACACATGAAAAATTAGATAAGTTTTCATGTACGTATACCCTTGAATGCAAGAAATAAATCTGTGTGAAGAAATAAACTTGAAGGTGTTAAGATTATTCCATATAAAAATATGTTCTTTCCCTGCATGTTTAGTTACATACCTCAGACTTAGTTTTACTTCCTTGTAATTACTTAGAATAATGATATCTAATTAGTATTTTTCAAATACTAGTATGAAAGATTTTGGGAATATATATAAATATGTATATATATATATATATGTGTGTGTGTGTGTGTATGTGTGTTTATATATACCCTCATTTATAAGAAATTCTAGATTTTCAAAGAATGGCGTCAACCTATCTATCGGTGTTAGTAGCCTTGCCTGAACCAACACCGGTTACATGAATGGTGATGATCACCTATTGAAAACCATTTTTAAAAAAATGGATCATATTCGACCCAATAAATCCTTTAAATTTGAAAATTTAAACTCAGAAACTTGAATACAAATTGAATATTACCATTCAGGAAGTATATATGGATATATACACATTTTTTGCACATATACATATGTATAACATTTGAGATTAATTTTATCCTTGGAATGAACAAAATAAGAATGCATTTCGATAGAAATAAAACGTTTGAGGATATTAAATATGAAGATAACTCCAATTGAAATCTTGATTCATCCTTGTAACTCCCAAAAATACTTAAGGGTTATCAAACACCCACAACAAGAGATCCTTGTAGAAGAACCAGTAAAGAAAGTTGAAAAATATAATGATCCCAACCCTAGGAATCGATAAAACTAAAATTGAGAAAGAAAGGAAGAGAGAAATCCTCCCATTTCAAACCATGTACCATCATCTTCATCTTAGATTATTTTCAAACTCCCTTGCCTCCATTCTTTCTCTTTCCTGTAGCTTGACCTGTGCAAATGGAGTTATAGTAGGGTTAGAAAGAAAGACAAAATGAATCATAAGGAAACTCAGGGAAAAATAAGGAACCCTAAGATCTAAGGGAGAGGATTAAATAAATCTTATGGTTGGGATTTATTCCTCATCCCTTCGTTATTGGTTAATAAATTTAAGAAATTTTGAATAAATTTATCTAATAAAGCCCTAGAGTATGTTTTCGAGTGTCCTAAAAGTTTAAATGGGTAATATATATTTTATTTAACTATTTTTTAATTTGTGCATGGGATGTTTAAATGTATTAATTGGAAATTTAAAGAGGTTAATCAGTATATGTGTAAGAGAAAACAATAAAAGGGGTGGCTTAGGAATAATATTGCTAGCATACAATTAATGTTGTTTTAGTGTTACTATAAAAGTTAGTTTAAATGAACCTGTTATCTCTTGAAAGTGCACTCTAATTGAGAGAGGAAAGTAGGGGTTCTAAGGTTGCTTCTGATCCCTCACTTTCATAGATACAATGGAAACACCTCAAGTATGTCGGTGTACCTATTGTTGAGGTGAGTCTGCTGGTATCATGGCCGATTCCTTCTTGATGTATCGTAAACTAATTTTTGAGGGGTTTTAAGGGTAAAAGTGGATGATTGTAATTGAATTAAAAACTGAGGTGATACACCAAACTTGAGTGAGGGAATTTGACTGAGTACATGCACAAAACAAATTGAGAATGGAATCTATGAATACACAAACCAATAAGTTTTCAATGGTTCAATATTAAAGGAAAAAACACTTGAGGTATTGAGGGAATGATTCACAAAAATACTGTTAAAATATATGCGTGCACACTAATATTATGTAGAGAACAACTAAATTTTGCAGCAAGGTAATGGATTATTAATCAGTGAATTTGACATTCACAAGAAATTAATTAAAGCATACACAACTGGTGCAACATAATTTGGAAAGACAAAAATCAATTCTCATTGAAATGGAAAAACTTGGCAAAATTGATGCTTCAGCACTCCTGTGTTCAAAAATTCCTTGTTGTGCCTTTCAATTGTACACGATATGTCAGCAAGATAATTCATCCCATATGCCCTAAAAATAGACTAAGGTTTTTACTCACCCATGTCATTCTATTTGTATCCTTTAATAACAAAGAGAATAAAATAGCACGCAATTACAAATTAGGTTTTAAGGCCTTGGGTACAAAAATAACTCAGTCAAACTGCAGTTGACTGATCTATTTTTAAAATAAATAAGATGAATAATCTTGACTAAAAATAAATCTTGCTTGCTGACCAAGCCTTCCAAATACATGCAATTTATCTTCAAATATTCTTATTCTTGGAAGTGCATGCAAAAGAGATCACTAAATGAGCAAAAAATAACTGTTGCAATATTTGAACCAATTATAGGGACCACTTGAGCTCTGATGTTGACTTCTGACTCATCACAAGTGCATGTTAACCTCATCCTTATCCTCCCTTTAGGGACCACCTGAGTTCTATATTTTCCTTTGTATTTAGCCATCTTTTGGCAATGTTAAGGTTATTTGATTATTTTAAGGTATTTGGCCTTTTTCAAACACATGAGTTGTAATTGGGAGGCAAATTTATATTGGTTGGGGGGGACCACCTTATAGTAGTTCAAAATATATTAATATGACTATATTCAATGACTCTAGTCATATTATTATATAACTATAACCATCGAATATATTCATACAATTATATACATCAGCATCATTGGATTTGGTTGCTTTGGGATTATTGGCAATGATGTGGTCGGGGATAAGGTTAATGTGATAATTTAAATAAAGCAGAAGGGGATGGCCCCCTCTCCATGGTGACTTGACCCTTGCGGTCCTTAGTTAGTCACTTGTATTATTTTCATCGGTTCTTGTCAACCATCTGTGATCATTTATCTTTTTGGATGAATCCCCATCATTGATTATTTGTGCATGTCTTGTAGAGGATCGTTGATATTTATTATTATTAAACACAGTTTTGAGTGGATGCGTGCATGGTCTTAGTCGTTGATCCTTTTCCATTTTGATCTCTACCGTCCATGCATTTGGCCTTTGGTTGGCCTCTGACACGAGTCTTGGTCATATGATCATTATTAAACCCTAATCATTCAAGACCATGTCGATTGATGGGGTGGTTGGCACTGAGTCTCTACAATGTAATCCTATGCATTGATTTCATTCCATCCTTGATCTCTAATCATTGATGTATAACCCGATCTGAGTTAGGGTTAGTCAGTTGAGTTTGGCTTGGGTATTAAGGTAAAAAAATGAGCCCGAGCTAATTATTCTTCTGTGATTTGGACTTATGGCGAAGCCCTGGAAAAATTTCTCCACACCAGCCATTATTGATCTTTTCGAGCTTATTTTACCTCTATGATTGTTGGTTGTTCCTCATTTTATGGTCTTCTACGTAGAGTATCATAGGAAACTTTGGCCAGTTTAATCGTCTTTGCAACACATCATTTCCGTTCGGCCATCATGTTTGAAGGTATATAAAATTTAATGCTTCTAGTTCGTTCTGTATTGAATGATTTAATAATTTGGCTATATTCTCAGTCATTACCTTAGTGTGGAACCACTAGTTCATTTGTAACTCATATAGTTTCCTATATGTACGTGCATAATATGATTCTTTTGGGGTGTACGTTTTGATTCTTCTGATTCAACTTTTGTCCATGAAAGGTATATGAAGATCTATTCTCAGTTTCTCTATATCGACTCAGTCGTGGTATGATTTGAAGCCATTATCCTTTTGTAGGAATTCACTGATATCCTGGAAGCTACAATTCTTGTTTTTTAATTATGTATGTGATGACTCTGACTTTATCGTTTCTCTTCAACCGTCATTAACAAGTTTTTGAGCTTTACTTTGGCCTGCGAAGAACCCATGAGCATACTATAAAAGAAAACTTGTGACTGTGAAATATCTTTTGAAAGTTTTTATTCTTCTTCTTATCACTGTGACATGCTTCTCGTTTAAAGCCATAATGAAGTATGGATCTTAACTTTATTAGTTCCCTTTTAATTTTATGTGGTTTCCTCCATTATCACAGTCATGTTATACCTTATAGTCATTGTTCCTCTTGAAAGAACCTTGTTATGTGACTACATACTTTAAGATAAACATCACCGCAACTCTTGAATCTTATTCATGAGATGTATACTTGAGCTCTTCTATAATGGTATCTTTGTCTATTATGACTGCATGCTTTAAACTCAGCTAGTCCATCTTAAACTCTTTATTTTCTTTTTTTGTTGATGATGGTTTTGTTGAGGTAACTCAGTTTCATCTCATCTGTCAGGTATGAGTTTGTTTCAAATGGCCCTTTGCTCTTTGGATGGAATTTCACACTTACAATCTCCACATGTAAATTTTTAGAGAATTGGCTCTGAAACCTGTAGAAGCTGATCATTTTCTTCTTCATTAAGAATTTTAGCTAGAAGCTTTCTGTAACTGTAATTTTCTGTGAATAATTTATGCATGTTGTTATAAATTTATAAAACTTCTTTTTGAGGCCATGTATCTTCCTGATAACATTTATAGAAACATCATGGAATAAATTAAAGAATCACATTCAGAGCTACATAAGAGCTTATTATTTCTCCTTTGTTGATAATGTTATTAATTTGTATCTTAAATTTCTTTGTAATACATGGCATATTTCCTTAATTTGGCCTGAAATGAACAATAAGTTCCTGTAATGAATAGTGAAATTTGAATATTCTGTAACTCTTATGTAGCATTACTTAATAAGTTATGTAAATTGAAAACAGTTGTAGCTCTCTTTTCTGCTCTTATAAATATGAATATACTATATTATTCTTTTTTCAATTTGAGTTGAATTTCTTGCAATACTTCTCCTTATATTCATATTACTATTTGATCAATATAGTAGTTTATCTTTTGTCATAGCTTTCAAGCATGTATTAGTTGTGAAATAATATGATGGAAAGATGTAAAATGTCTATTTTACATGGCGAAACCCCTGTCAAAAATTTCTCATATTTCCTTTTCCATTTTGTTACAACTGCAATTTCATATTAATTTTCTGATTTAAATCCTTTTAATGTGAGCATGGAACTTGTATTCCAAACCAATGCTAAAGCCATATACTTATTACTAAAAATTACTTGATCACTCTATAAGTTTCTACTTCTTTATTTTGATACTTCTTGTATTTAAAATTGAAACCTGGATACGATCACTCTTTTATTGTTTGACCTTAACATTGAACCCTTTACTTGTTTGATAAGGTATGAAACTGGTGAAGTAATCATGTCCTGAACATGACTGTTTTAACTTTTAGACCTTCAATTAATTTTGCATTTTCGGAAATAATATATCTTCTATTCTTTTTAAAAAATTAGTTTTTGTATTCTGTTTGATGAACGACATAGCTTCCTTTTTGTATAAGTCCACTGTCTTGAAAAGATGTTCCCTTTCAGCATGCATTATATATAAAAAATACCTTCCATATCTCTTGTTCATTTCTTTCATGTACTGAAGTTTCTTTTCTGTCCTTGCTTAACATGATTAATTTCTTCCTTTGTTGAAACTTGTACTTCACATCTTAGAAAATAGTTAGAAAATATTTAGGCTATTTGGCCTCTCTTGTATTATGTATTTCTTCTTTTCTCCTCTCTTTATTCATTTATTATGGGGACCACATGTGCTTTTTACATAATAGTATTCTTTATCTGCTATGCATTTATCTTTTTGTAATCATACCTCATGATATCAGGAGATTCATTTACACGAAGATAGAAAGTACATGAACATGATTTAATCTTGAGCTCGTGACTTATAGTATCTTATTTGTTTTTTTTAGGTATAGTGTAATGTTGAATAGCAAGGATGAAGATGGAGCAAAAGTTGGAGCAGTGGGACAAAAAAAAAGGCAATGACGGGTTCCTTCATATTCTTTTGATTTTATTTTCATGCATATGCACCTTCTATTTTAGTGGTTATGATGTCTAGTTGAGTCACCTCCCATGGCTTGTGTGGGAAAGATTTGAAACTCCTTACGAATAAAAAATTGAATTCTGAAACTGAGTTGCATACTTCCTTCTGCATTTCATATTTCTATATGGATTGTATAATGAATTAAACAACTAAATAACATAATTGAATGTATTTAATCATAAAGGAAATAAATTTAAAATACATGTAACCTTAGTAATGAACTTTGATTGTTACAATATGCAACCTTGGTTGTTGTTCCAAAACTCAATTATTCACCTATTCTTTAATTCTGGTCTTCCTCAAGCTAATACATCTATCCTTAGGGGATTTTTTAGTTCGCTTGCTAAAGATAAACATAGAATCGTAGACTATGTGATTTTTTATGTTTTGTAACAACAAACATAACAACAAATCACACATAATCATTAATTTTCTAGTACTGAAAACATAATAATGCTTAATGTATCCCCTTAGTGAGGTTCACTTAACCAATGCCATCCATAATAATGAATTTTTGAGTTGCCAATTTTTTTCATAAGTGCAAAAATTATCAAAAGAACCTTGGTGGGGTGGGATTTTATTGGTTAAGATTGGAGAATACTTATACTTGATTGTTTTACAAATTTTATTAACATAGGAGGTTAATTAGATGAAATTACTTAAGGATTAACTAAATAATTAAATACAATTAATTGTGGAATTAATTAATGGAATGGGAAATGTAATGAAATAATATTACTGGATTAAATAAACAAGTAAGTTTTTTTATAACCGTAACTAATGTATTCGAAATTTAACTAACGTAATTTTGATGTAATCAAAATAAAAATTTGGTGTAATTTTCTAGCCGAATGTTGTTGTTTTGGCGTGTTTTGATGTAGGGATTTTTAGGCATCACACCATATTCCAAGAATATTCTCCAAGATTCCACACCATATGAAGGTCTTCAATGCACAAGAGAAAGGGTTTGGTTTCCTCCCAAACAAATGGCATCATCACATGCCATCTCCCCCAAATGGAGGACAAGCTAGGATCCCTGCAAGCCATGGAAAAGAGAGAATGCATGCCTTAATATTTCAAAAGTAAGGGGAGATAAAGGGTGACAACACACACACACACATATTTTCAATACAAAATAACCATAAAAAAACAAAAATCACAAGAGGAAAAATCCATGTTTTCCTTAATGGGGAAGAGTGGCAAGGATCCTATGATAAGAAATATTTTGATCTAGCCATAGGAAGACTAAAATAATATCCATACTTCTAAAATCCTTATCACTCCATCCCAAACATAAATCCTCCTCATTGTAAGGATTTTCAAACCAAACATGGTTTCCTTAACAATGATGGAAGAGGAGGTTCAAATCATATGAACATTCCTTCGTCCACATGAGACCATATGAGGGGAGAAAATTAATAGAAATACCTTCATATCTTTCCCATCAAGCCATGTGGTATAACAGAGGGTATCCTCTTTCTTCCCCTATAATTCCAAAATCCACCAAAAAATAGGATGGATGGAGAAAATAAGAATAACTGAGATTTACAAAGACATCCAAAACAATATGAAATCAGTCAAGAATTAAAATAACCATTTTTATTTTTCACATCATACCATAGAAACTAAAGTAAGAGGTACCAAGGCCTAGCTAAAAAATAACTATCTCACTTCAAGAAATACCAAGCTCTTCCAAGCTCCAAGCTCCTAGCCCTAAGCTCTCTCAAACTTCAAATGTAAAAATGAAAGTAAAAATTCCCTACCCATCTCCATGAGGAGGTATAAAAAGAAAATAAAATTAAAATCCTAAAAAATCAGAGGGTGACATGTGTCACCCATCTCATTCTCCAAAAAAATCTTCTAAAATCCCAATAGACGTAAAACAAAACACATTCAGGAAGTAATTTATTAAATTTCCTAAAAAGTAAATAATCCAACTTACTTCAACTTTTGAGATAACACACAAAGCAATCATACTTATAAGACAGTGACATGAGAGGGATAAAACGGGAGGAAATATACAATTTTACCTTAACAAGAGACCCCCTACCCATAGTTAGGGTTCAAGGGATCCATTTTAGTGTAAGAGAGACCCCCAATGTGAAAAAGGACCCTTACAAATGCCACATTTAGCCAAAATTTTATATTGGATAAAGTGGCTCAAAATAAGAGGTGTTGGGCCTACCCAAATGATGATTATGTGTTCCTAAACTATAAATGACAATATTAATTAACATATAAAATCTCTAATGCATGTAGGGACAATTACGTCCCAAAACTAGCTTATCACGAGACTAAAACAAATTAAAATTAACATAGATACATTAGGAAGCACCAATAGTGTCCAAACATGATTACACATGATACACACAAGGTTATATGAATATCATGCATGGATAAAGGACTTGGCTCATTCATCCACTTGTGTAACTTGAGTGCAACTCTGAAACCCACATTCTTCTATGTGACCTATAATCTGCACACTTAATTCACACATTAAGCATACATGCTCGATACAATAAATAAGAGGATAATAACATTATACCTACAACAAAATATGTAATGGATATTCATTATAACTATGCAATAAGTGATAGCAAAATGAGATGAATATATTCCAACAACCTGCATTCATAGTAAAACAATATATAATACCCTTCTAAGTTATAACATGATACATCCCATTTTCCATTATAAACATGTGATATAAAATTATATAACAACAATAAAATTTATCAAGCATATATCCAATAAAACTAACTTTATCACATCATTATGATATCTAAAACCATATAATGCAAGAAATTAAGATATTGATCATAATGATAGTCTGCCATCACGTGCCCTAAATAACACATCTCACCAAAAAATCCATAATGAGATCACATAGTATCCAAATAGTGCTGAATAATTGTCTATAGTCTACCAAATGAAATGAATCGGAAAATGAATTTATGCAAGAAAGAGGTGGGCACTATAGGAGAACAAATTTTTTGAATATGTATTCTAGAAATTTTTGTATCTTCTTAACAGAGAACCTAAAAAGATCTTGTAGGAAATGAGACTAGAAGAGGTATCCACTGTAATCAAGATTATTCAATATCTAATCTTAGAGTGTTTGGTTGTACAACCTATATGTATGTCCCAACCAAGGAGAGGAATAATATCAATCCAAAAACACTATAGTGTATATTTTTGGGGTAAAGTACTACCTCAAATCCATATCATCTCATATCTCCTAAGACACAAAAGATATATTAGAGCTGATGTGTGGTTTGTGATGAGATATTATTTGACTCATTCCCACACAAATAGGAGTCAGTACCAACCACCTTTTACATATTACTCTCACAGTCAGATGATGAGCATGCACAATATTCAAGATGAGCTTCAAGGAGAAATTTTTGTTGATATTGGTCATTTAGAAAATAACTATTAACATTAGCAAAAACATCAACATCTAAAATTGTTTGAAAGTGTATTTGATACTCCCACCTGAACTCTCTCCTATACACCTCATCAAGACTGAGAATAAGAAGAAAAGGGAGAAATTACATAAAACTTGTATTGATGATTTTAGTTTTTGATAGCATCGAAATTGATATAGTTCGAGAGGTACTCAGTCAAACACTCTAGAATAAGGACATATGACTCCCTTATTAAGAATCAGACATGAGAAATTGTTTATATTCCTACATGAAAGAAAACTATTAGATACAAATAGATTTTAAATATAAGATACAACACAGATGGATCTATTTAAAAGTACAAAGCATCAACTATGAAGATCAAGACCATCAAATTTTTCTATGCACTTGCATCACAAAAAGGATGGTAACTTCATCATATTCATGTAAAATGTGATTTCTTGAATGTTGATCTTAAAGAAGTATACATGACCCAGCCAAAAGGAATTTTTAATGAACATCATCCTAAAAAGGTATGTTGAATAATAAAGTCTCTTTATGGACTTAAACAAGCACCTATAGAATAGTACATTAAAATACATTAACACCTATTACTGCGTGGATTTTCTCGTAGCCACTAAACAAAAAATTGATATATTAAGAAGACACGCACAAATATTTTCACGTATTTGATCACATGATCTTATAAAATCTATTTGAATATTTTAAGAATGATATGAATAAATCCAATTTTGACATTAAGGATTTTAGGCTACATCTTTAATATTTTAGCTTTGAGATATGGCAAAAAAAGCATTAAATTTTTATCACAAAGATGAAATATGCCAACACACTTATAGAAAATTATGGGATGGCTTATTTTAAACCTTCTTCCACTCCAATGGAGAAATGTTTCTAACCATCCTGATTCCAAGATTCAACTCAAGTAGAATTTACTCATTATAGGCAACTTTTTTGGAGTCTCATTTACTTGACATATACAAGACCACACTTATGCTTTGTTGTTAGATATATTTCAAGATTTATGCAAGAGATAAATAAATGTAATTGGTTTATAACAAAACATGCTTTAAGATAAATATCAGGTACAACTTATTATGGTTTAGGATATTAGAATAACTCCCAATTCTTCTTACATGGATATACCAACTTATACTATGCTAGATTTTTTACGACAGGAAATCAAATATTGGATATGTTTTTCATTAAATATATAGACTTATCTCATGGATTAGTAACAATAAAATTGTTTTCACTCTCTCATCCATTGAGGTATAATATCGTACCGCATGTGGATTGGTGTACGAAATAATTATATTACGTCACATTTTCGATGAAATTGACATTCTTAAATAAATGCCACCTATAATTAATTGTGAAAATAAATGTGTGTTAAATATTGTGATGAATCTATTTTTCTACGAACAAATAAAGAAAAATTACGTTAAATATTAGTAAATTTGAGAATAAATCTCCAGTACTTCCCAAAAAATTCTTGAGTACCAAATATACTCACCAAATCTCTTGGAAAGGTGAAATTTGAAATTTTTCGGGGGTACATTTGTAAAAACAATGTAATAAATGGGGAATGTTGACGTAAGATGTACTATTACATTGTTTGGTAGTTAATCTTGTTCATTTGTTTCTAGTTACTCCACATGAAAGTTTGGTTACTAGACCTACTTCCACATTTACTAACCAACTTCTTCATTTCCTATATAAATTCTCCTCTATTATTTTTAATAAGATATCAAAAAAATTTCTTGTCTTATTGATCCATAAACTAACACTGACTACGTGTATAAATAGATTACAAAATGGGTTCTTTATAAAATAATCATTTTCTCAAATTATTAAAAAGGAATTTATTTTACAATTCATATCCAAATTTTTCAAATGGGATCAATTATTGAATTGAAATATGATTTCAAACCATTCATTTTAATTTTCGCATAAAAAATGATAAAATAAGATCTTTGAAAAATGCTGGAAAAATATTTATAATTGCACCAAACTCATTTGAATACTATATGTGTCAATAATCAAATAAAACTGATGTAAAATGAACACATAAAATGAGATAATTAATGGATTTAAACTGTTGATCAGCCTACATCTCTAGGAATTCTAAAACATAATTGAATCCATTAAAAATTAGACTTACAAGTAAAGATAAATCAAGTATGAATATTAATGTACCTTATCACCTGCCAAAATGTGCTTATCATACCTTCAAATTGTTGGCATAATTAATACATAGTTTATCTTAGTTATATATAACCGACCTATTAGTTACAGGTAGTTACCTCCTAGCTAAATTCTCTCCTATATTAATACAGACTCCATTGTGAATAAAATCATTCAGACGTTTCTACATTCGGTTCTCTGCTAATAGTGGTATCAAATGTTGGCATAATTAATACATAGTTTATCTTAGTTATATATAACCAACCTATCAGTTACAGGTGGTTACCTCCTAACTGAATTCTCTCCTGTATTAATACACACTTCATTGTGAATAAAATCATTCAGACATTTCTACATTTGGTTCTCTGCTAACAGTGGTATCAAAGTGGCGTTAAGACGAGAGTGTGGGAGTGAGAAAGGTTTATCTTTCATTAGTTTTGTGGACTGTTGAAGATCTGTTGGAAACCGTCGCTTCCTATCCTGCGTGGAAATCTATTATATACATGTCTTGGCACATTTTGATGTTTTAGCTCGAAAGAAACATGTAGCAACCATTTTTTGTAGATCTTTAGACTTGTGGGAGTGACCTGTGCTTGTAAACTTGTAGTGACCATTTTGCAGATCTCAGGATGTGTGGAAGCAATATGGATTTGGTGTTTTTCTCTTGTTTTTGTCTGCAGTTCCAGCAAACAAGATAACCACCATTGAAGGAAGTGCAAGAAAGAGTGTGGAACTGTGACAGCAACAAGATTAGTGTGACAGGATTAGCATGATGTTCTGTAGAAGAGCCAAACAAGAAAGGATTATCTAAAGGTGGAGCTCCTGGAAAAGATGAAGGGATAAGGAGAATTTGCACAAGGAAGGGAAAAAATTGTTATGATTTACCTTTCAACTCATTTCTATTGATGTAGAAAGAGGTCTACGAAAATTTGAAGGTGAGCACCATCTCTGGTTTTACAATAACAGCTAAAATCCATTTTATGTTTCCTTTCATTGACCAAAAGATGGATATTCAACACTCTTTACAATAATGTTTAAATCAAAATTAAATTCCAAAAAAATAGAGCTTTGGCGAGTTAGTGAAGAGTCGCAGCACAACCATGGAGGAAGAAGTAGTATCGTTGAGAAATGGTGCAGTGCAAAAGAGAAGAGAGCATGTGCCAATGACCACTGACCAACTTATAAGCACTATGTGGAGTCTGACATGAGTGATACCGACCACTGAAATCCCATTTGTGCGTTGGTAGACTCCTTCCCCAACATCTTCTCAACTGTTGTTTGCAGACCAAGCAATACATTAGCAAGCGCATCATACAAAAGATCAAGAGACGTGTGGAATTTGTTTGAATCAAATCAAAATGAAATGAGATTAAGCCCCTTCATTCATTCATCAAATTTGATATCAAATATGGACGCGAAAAACCAACCTATGATCCCATGCAACAATCTGAAAGCATGAAAGTCATGCCCAAAGATGTTAGCAATATTGCAAGCAACCATAGAGACGTGCTGCATTTGAGAGAGCCAAAGTATAGCCCACAAGAGCATTCATATATACTCTTCGCCAGTCTCCAAAACTTGCAATTCGAGGACATAATGGACTGAGTCTTGTTCGACATATAGACGGAGAAGATTTTTGTCGATCCAGATGAAAAACATGAGATTAAATGCCCTCAAGCACATTTGTGGTACACCACATGAGCTCACTTCTTCATTTTTTTTTTCTACAAATGAGAGCACATCTGTTACAGTGATTCAAGAAAATCTAGACAAAGTCCTTGTTGTAAGAAGCAAATAAGACATGTCGCGACGTAACAAGATGATGAATCTGGGCTAGATTTGTAAAAACAATGTATTAAGGGGGGAATGTTGGCATAATTAATACATATTTTATCTTAGTTATATATAAGCGATGTATCAGTTACAGGTGGTTACCTCCTAATTGAATTCTCTCCTGTATTAATACACACTTCATTGTGAATAAAATCATTCAGACATTTCTACATTTGGTTCTCTACTAACACGAATGATTCTAAAATATATCAAAAATGCCCCGTACCTTATCTTAGCACTTACACAATCCATTTCCTCATGTTCTATATCAAAAGTTGTCGTATATTATTTTAAAATGATTTCAAATGAAAACCAATAAAGAAATAAAAATGCTGATACTAATCATATAGAATTTGTGAACATGTCTCCAGTTGTGATGAAGTCCTGAAAAAATGCATTCTTGAGGTACAAAAATTACCATGTTTACAAACTTCCCATTTTAGGAATATCTGTAGTCATGGAATGAGTCTCAATCAAACCCAAATTAACCTATATATATGAATGTTAACATGGTATGACACATTTGTAAGCTTATAATTTAGAAAACATTAGTATAGTGGTTCAAATACCCTCATAGCTTCATCTATTTATCTTAAGTGGGAAATAATTCCACATTCCAGGTGTTGAAATATCCACTCGTACTTAAATCTATAGGAAATCTCCACTTATCACATGGCTTTGGCCATACTCTATCTGATGTTTTTCCATTGTGGGGTGTTAAAAGTACCTAGAAAGCTCTGTGTAGTTGTTGATGCAGCCTGTCCATGATGGAAATGATGAGTTGGGGTGGTTTGATGACGTGAATCACCATGTTGATTAAAATAGCTTAGTAGTTCTTGTAAGTTTATTAAGAACACATTCCGCTGTGATCTTAGTTAGTTTGGATAGTGAGTTAAGATGGTGGTAGGCCACATCGTGGCTTGAGGACCCACAATGTGGATCAATAAAAAATCTCTAAATCACCAGGCACTTATCCTCCCATCTTTTATTTTAAAAATACATGAAATAATGTGGCATAAGCTACAATATAATTAGGAAAATTAAAACTCACATTAATATACCACTACCTCTCGGTCCCCTTATGAAACAAGAGTGGACCTCATGAAACCATAATTTTTCATACCTGTCGAAGACCGAAAAATTGATCAAAAACGTCGATGATTATTTTATATGAACTCAAAAATACAAAAATAAGCTCTTTTCATGATCCAGGGTACTGTAGACGTGTGCTTCTCTGTTGACAAAATTTTTCCATGAAATTTAACAAGTAGTATCAGGCTCATATGGTCTTTGATTCACTTGTTCCAATAAGTATTGGAAATCTATCGGAGCGCTCTTCCGTATTGAATGGTTTAGGGAGAATTTAGGAACTTATAACTACCCAAAATATCTTCCGGATCACACCTCCAGAATAAAATTTTATGGACCCAAAAATTTAATTCACCCATTGAATAGTCTAAACAATCCTCTACATCACACCAACATATAGAAAATAAAATATAGCATAGTTGTTGAGGTTACTACGATCACATGCCTCCCATGAGGTTAGTCATTTTGGATATCAAGTTAGGATGGTGGTAGGATACGTGGTGGCCCGAGGACCACCATGTGGATCAGTAAAAATTCTCCAAATCACTGAGTCTCTTATCTTCCCACGTGTAATTACAACAAAAAACAAAATAACGTGGTATAAGATATAGTGTAATTGGGAAAATTAAAATTAAATTAATATACCACTGTCTCCCGATCCCATTATGAAACAATAGTGGAACTCACGAAACCAAAAATTTGCACTTTGATCGTAGACTAGATAATAGAAAAAACACGTCCACAAATAGTCTCTTTGCATAAGTTGGAGTACTGTAGACCTACACATCACTATTGACTTAGTTTGGACATGAACTTTGACCAGTGGTATCGGGAGCATACCATGTTTTATTCACTTGTTCCAACAGGAATTATAAATCTATCACAATGTTCTTCTACAATATAATGGTTTATGGAGAATTAAGGAACTTCTAACTACTAAAAATGTCCTCAATATCACATCTCCATAGTAAAACCTTTTGGCTCATAAAATTTAATTCACCCACTGAATTTACTAAATGGTTCCGTACATCATACCAATATATAGAAAATTAAATATAGCATAGTGGTTAAGGGTAAGTACAGGAAGTTGATGGAAAAATATAGGGTCATCCGTGGACGTCATATTGGAAAAAACAGCAAAATCTCAACTTGTAGGGATTATTAGAAATATGCACACTCAAAATTAGAAAAATTTATATAAATATGAATCGTAGCATTCAGAATCTAGTTTCTAAAATACTAATTTTTTTAAAAAATGGACAAGTTTAGCTATATTAAACACTTAAAATTATATGACTTGATTTTTTTTTCTGAAAAAACTTAAGATTGTAGTCCGTTTGCCCGCATTTTGGATGGCCAAATCTTGTTTTTTTTTTCCTTTGGTGAAATGTTAGATGTAGTTGTCTATCTTGGGATGGATTCTATTTTGTATTTTTTTGAGCAATATTTTTTTTAATAATTTTTTCCGTGAAAGTGGTCTAAAAATATTTAGAAAAGGGAGCGCTTTCCATTTGCCCGCCATAACCATATCAAAAAATATCAAAATCAAATATATATATTTTTAACGTGTATAGAATTTGACCACACTTGGGATGGTGTAAGTTTGATCACATTTTGATAAGTGAAAAAAAATTTACAGCCGTAAACATAGACATGAACATTCATGGGAAAAAATTGTTTAAAGACCTATTGTTAGTAAAAAATTATAAAATGATATTTATCTTATTCTATTCACTTTAAAATCAATATTTCTACGAAGATAATAGTCACCCCTACGTGATGGCACCATTTTTGTGATTTTTTTTCATTTTTTTAGCATGGTTCAAGTCTTTGGAAGAGCAAATTTGAGGTTTTTTGACCTTTTACACTTCATAATGACCTTCCACAGCTTTGGTTGGGGAAAAACATAGATTATCCAAGGCTTAGGTTCGAAAGATAGATTCTTGATCATGGTTTATAAAGCATGATCATGGTTTTTTAACACAAACCATGAGAGCACTTTATAAACAGCAATCACGGTTTATAAAGCACACTCGCAGTTCATAAATCATATTTACACACATCCCAATGTCCAAATTAGCATGTGATTTTTACTCTCTGACCTTACCGTATGAATTATTGTGAAATTCTATCTTTTTCTACACATTTTTCTTATCACTGAAAGAAAAACATCATGGGAGACAAGAAACAAAGTCAAAAAAGGAATTCATTAAGTAAAAAAACACCAAACGAATTGGAGGCCAACAAAATTCAAAATGCTGAGTGAATGTGGAATCTTCGTGAATCAAGAAGAGGTTCATCCTCAACCCCAACTATTGTAAGAAATGAAGAACCATGTAATGTTTCTACTACCAATGTTGAAGTTGAATTAAATACTCGTGATGAAGATGTTATTACTGTTAATGTTGAAGAAGAATTAAATACTCATGATGTAGCAAATATTGAAATTGAGGGAGACAATGAAAATGTGAATAAGGAAATTCATGTTGAAACTGTAGACAAACAAAATTTGACAAAAACACTTGCTAGAATTTTACATAAGAAACCTAATTTTTTTATTGCAATTGATGAAAACATTTTGAAACCAATGTCTGACAAACTTTCTAAACAAAAAATCAGAAGAAAAGCCACTAAAATTTGGGATAATCATTTTGAAATTTTAAATGATTCCCAAAGATGTCAGTTGCTGGTTAGTTTGATTAAATTGATTAAAATGAGACCTACATTAAACACATTAGGATTGACGGCATCTAATATACGTGGTCAAACCTCTACAATTGTTGAAAACCTTCATGATGCATATCAAACTGTTCGTGTCAAGAGATGCACTAGGGATAGTAATATTGTGTGTTATGTACTTGCTACTAGTGTTGTAAGTGAATCAATAAAAAACAATGTTTGATTACACAAACAGTTGAATGTTGCAAGTTAATCGAAAAACTCTAATGAAAGTAATTAAGAGACGTAATATCCTTCAATCACTCAATAACACCGATTTTTGGGCATTTTTTGTTAGAGCACCGTGTAAAGACAAAAATAATTCTGATGCTATAAGAGAAGTTATTAAATTTTGGTATGATAACACTAGAGTTTCACCTAATACAAGAGATGTTATAAAATGGAGAGTTGGTTCTACTAATCGTGAACCACATCCAAAGAATTTCTTAAATATGACTCAAACTCAATTTTTTTTTAAGTTTGAACAAGAGAATTTGGAAATTAAAATTAGTCAATGTTTTTTTGAAATGTTGAAACCATTCTATGTGAAAATCAACTACGCTCGCAGCACTTGTTGTTGTAGGCAATATGTTGAATTTGCGATGCATTATGCTAAATTTTTATGTATTCATTCTATTTTTCATTCTGAAACTATGTTATCAGAATGTGGTGTTCAAGTTTCACCAATATCTTCCAGGGATTACATTCCTACTATATTTTGTGAAAAAGAAGTTGGACAAATTTTTTATAGTCAAGATTGTTTAGATGGAAGTTGTAGTACATGCGGCAGATTTTCTAAACTAGAAAGTTGCATCCATGAGAAAATTGAAGGTATAATAGAACATAATCTAGTTGAGTTTGATAAATATAAATCAGTTGCATACTAGTTTAAAGATGGACACAAGTCTAAACGGTGTGAGCTAGTTACACAACAAATGCCTGTTTTCCAATTTTTGAGAAAATTTAAGGATGAAATTGTTTATGAGTATGCTAGGCATACACATAGAGCTCGATGGTTGGATGAATAGTTCAAGCTATGCAAGGACACATTTACTATTGGTACTATTGTTTCAGTGGTAAATTTCACAGAGAATTACACATTACAACTACAAATGGAGGTTCAATCGCAATATTACAACTCAATACAAGTTGCCATTTTTGTGCATATAGCATTTCTACATTCTCCTGACAATACAGAGAATGATCAATTTTTTTTAAAAGAGTATAAATTTTATATCAATGATGATCGTACTCATTCTACTGAATTTTTGCAAGGGTGTTTCCAGTTATTTTATGGAAACTTGTCTGATAGGGACATCAACTTCAAACAACATTATATATGGTCAGATAATTGCATGTCTCAGTTTAAGAATACAAAAATATTTTATTGGATGAGCAGAATGCATGTCAAGATGGGTTTACAACATATTTGGAGTTTCACTGATGCTGGAGATGGAAAAGGAGAGCATGACGGTGCAGGGGCATGTGTGAAAAGAGCTCCTACAAGAGAAGAGTTGAAGTACAAAGATGGTGCTAAATTAAAAGATGCAAAGAGCATAGTGGAATGGTGTATTGACAACATGGCCCAAGGTTCTCAAGAAAATTCCACAGTTTGCAGATATTTTTGGTTGATAGAGGAACAAAAAATTGCTAACTACGAGGATTGTATGACACTCACTGGGTCCAGTGATATGCACTGATTTTGTAGCTCATACACTACTTCGTGGGCCGTATGGACAAGAAATTTTACATGTTTTTGTGCATCTTGTATCGAATTTGTCACCGCTGAGTGTGATTCACAAGAATGGGTGAATGGATGGATTTGTAGGCCTCTAACTTTGCTTCCTAGTTATCAACCTCCACAAACATTACGACTTGTTTCTACAGATGAAGTTGCAATATCCAAGGACTTTAACAAAATTTTGATTTTGGTGCGACAAGGTATTTATGGTTATTTATTTAATTTTTGTATTGAGCTATGTCCATTGAAATTTTAATATGTAATTTAAATTTGAGTTGTTCAACCTTTATTTTTTTTAGGACATATGTTTACAGTTATTGCAACAGAAGACAATGAAGAAGGAATAGACTATTTCTTATGTCATTGCATTGAGGAAAGAAATAAGTTGACTTCTCCTATTATAGATGGTGAAGATATTGAGTATCCTACATGGTCAGTGGTAGTTACTAGAAATTTTCTTCGACGGTATCCATTAAAAAACTCCTTTGTTTACGTGTTTGAAGAATTTGAGAAAAATAGGAAAATACTCTTACATTCACATCTAGTTCTAGTGACAAATATTCAGCTATATAGATATCAAGCAAAAGGCCTAATAACAAGATTTTTTGGAAGGTTCGAGAGTCAGATCATGAAGCAATATTGTATGTTATTCAAAGTAGATCAGATCCTGATGGTTCATTGGAATTAATTTATAATGCTCATGTCTGGTATATATAATTTCTTTGATATATATAAATTTGTTAGTTAGATCTATATTTAAGTTCATATATTTTATTTTAAATTTGTGTATTTTGTATATATCTAATATGGTTTTGATTTGAAACTTAAATTTATTTGACTAACACTTTTATGTTCAGGTTAGTGGGGCCAAAAAATCTTCCACCTTCATGCAGTTGGCACTGTTAGTAGAGAATTTTAAATTCTTGAAGCTAAGAGAAGCTTTCATTGTTTTACAAGAAAAGAGAAGCAATTAACAATGATTTATGTACCTGTGGAGGGGGTTCTTGGCTCTGAAGGAGGTAGCCCAGAAGCACCTAGTGCTTAGAGAACCAAAAATACTCCTCCCCAAGTGTTTATAAGACCATACCTACACATGTGCACAATCGGTTTGGTGCCACGCCCACCGTTTGTAAATTATAGCATTTGACAACCTTACACTGGGTCAAACTACACTATTTCATGCGTTTGCAAATAATAGGGAAGTGAGAGCACCGATCCGGCAAGGAAAAAAATGAGAGAGGCTATTCTAGAGGGTCCCTACACTAAGGTGTTAGATCAGACGAGATGTCTCTAGGTGCCACGGAGTCTGAGTAGTCACACGTCAAATTTGAATGATATTTTGGTCTTAGAGCTCTTAAGGGACTACGCCAAAATGAAGTAGCCTGGAAGAAGTGAAATTTTTGTACACCAAAACACCACCTTCTCTAGATTTCGCATGGCCATGCATGGACATGTTTGTTCGGTGCCACGACCCACCATTTGTAAATTATAGCATTTGAAAACCTTACACTGGCTCAAACTGCACTATCTGGCGCATTTGCAAACAATAGGGTAGTGAGAGAACCGATACGAGAAGGAAAAAATTAAGAGAGGATATTATAGATGGTTCCTACGCAAAGGTTTTGGATTAGACAAGGCATCTATAGGTGCCACAGAGTCTGAGTAGTCACCCATCGAAGTTGGCAACGACCTTGTGGTGCACTGAAACACCACCTCCTCTAGCCTTAACCTAGCAACCCGAATGTGTCGGAATAGTCAGTTTGGTGCCATGACCCACCGTTCACAAAATATAGCATTTGACAACATTACACTGGCTTGAACTGCACTATTTCACGCATTTGCAAAATAATAGGGCAGCGAGAGCACCATCTGGGAAGGAAAAAACTGAGAGAAGATATTGTAGAGGGTCCCTACACTGAGGTGTCTTTAGTTTCCATAGAGTCCAAGTAGTCACCCGTTGAATTTGAACGATATTTTGGTCTCAGGGCTCTTAAGGGATTACGCCCGAACGAAGTATCTTGGGAGAAACGACCTTTTTGCGTACCAAAACACCACCTCCTCTAGAATTTAGGTTGCCACCCAAATGTGTCGGCACAGTTAGTTCGGTGCCATGACACACTTTTTGTAAAATATAGCATTTGACAACCTTACACTGGCTCGAACTGCACTATTTCACATGTTTGCAAACAATAGGGCAACGAGAGCACTGATATGAGAAGGAAAAAACTGAGGGAAGATATTTTAGAGGGTCCCTACATTGAGTTTTTGGATTAGATGAGGCATCTCTAGGTGCCACGGAGTCTGAGTAGTCACCCGTTAAAGTTGAACGATATTTTGGTGTCAGGGCTCTTAAGGGACTATGCACGAATGAAGTAGCCCGAAAGTAACGACCTTTTCGAGCACTAAAACACCACCTCCTCTAGCATTCAGCTGGTAATCTAGATGTGTCAGCACATTCAGTTGGGTGCCATGACTGACCGTTTACAAAATATAGCGTTTGCCAACCTTACACTAGTTCCAACTGCACTATTTCACACATTTGCAAACATTAGGGCAATGAGAGAACCAATATGACAAGGAAAAAACTAAGAGAGGATATTGTAGAGGGTCCCTACATTGAGGTTTTAGATCAGAAAAGACATCTCTAGGTGCCACGAAAGTTTGAGTAGTCATTCATTTGAAGTTGAAACGATATTTTGGTCTCAGGGCTCTTAAGGGACTACACCCAAACGAAGTAGCCCGGAAGCAACAACCTTGTCATGGACTGAAACACCACCTCCTCTACCATTCACCTATCCACTTAGAAATTTCAACATAGTCGATTTGGTGCCACGACCCACCGTTTGCCAAAATATATTGTTTGACAACCTTACACTGGCTGGAACCTGCACTATATTCACGCATTTGCAAATAATAGGGCAGCGAGAGCACTGATCTAGGAAGGAAAAAAATAAGAGAGGATATTTTAGAGGGTCCCTACATTGATGTTTCAAATTAAACGAGGCATCTCTAGGTGCTACACAAGTCCAAGTAGTCACCCCGTCATAGTTGAACATTATTTTTGTCTCAGGGCTCTTAACGGACTACGCCCGACACAAAGTAGCCCAAAAGAAATGACCTTGTTGTGCACATAAAAAAACACCTCCTCTAGTGTTCACCTAGCCACCAAGACATGTCAATTCATTCGGTTCGGTGCCTCGACCCACCGTTTGTAAAATATAGCATTTGACAACCTTACACTGGTTCAAACTGCACTATTTCGTGCGTTTACAAACAATATAGCACCGAGAGAAATGATATGGGAAGGAAAAAAATGAGAAATAATATTTGTAGAGGGTCCCTACACTGAGGTGTCTGATTAGATGAGGTGTCTCTAGGTGCCACGATGTTTGAGTAGTCACCCGTCAAAGTTGAACGATATTTTGGTCTCAGGGCTCTTACGGGACTACGCCCGAACGAAGTATCCCGGAAGAAACGACCTTGTCGTGGACCAAAACATAACCACCTCTAGTGTTCACCTAGCCACTCAGATGTGCTAGTACATTCAGTTTGGTTCCACAACCCACCGTTTGTAAAATATAGAGTTTGACAACCTTACACTGGCTCGAATTGCACTATTTTGCGTGTTTGCAAAACAATAGGGCAGCGAGAGCACCGATCTAGGAAGGAAAAAACTAAGAGAGCATATTATAGAGGGTCCCTACACTGAGGTTTTGGATCAAATGAGGTATCTCTAGGTGCCATGGAGTCTGAGTAGTCACACATCGAAGTTAAATGATATTTTGGTCTCAGGGCTCTTAAGGGACTACGCCTGAACGAAGTAAGCCCAGAAGCAACGACCCTTATCATGTACCAAAACACCACCTCCTCTAGTGTTCACCTAGCCACTCGGATGTGTTGCCACATTCGGTTTAGTGCCATAAACCCACTGTTTGAAAAATATAGTGTTTGACAACCTTACACTGGCTCGAACCTGCACTATTTCTCACGTTTGCAAACAATAGCGGCAACGAGAGCACCGATCTGGGAAGGAAAAAACTAAGAGAGGCTATTGTAGAGAGTCCCTTCATCAAGTTTTTTAGATTAGATGAGACATGTCTAGGTGCCACATATTTCGAGTAGTCACCTGTCAAAGTTGAATGATATTTTGGTTTCAGGGTTCTTAAGGGACTACGCCTGAACGAAGTATCCCAGAAGCAACGAACTTGTCGTGCATCAAAACAATGCCTTCTCTAGTGTTCCCCTAGCCACCCAAATGTTTCAACACATTTGGTTTGGTGCCACGACATCTTGAGGCATGACTTCTCACTCCTCGCCTCCATTCATTTCCTAGGACTCAAAACATTCAACGTCACTTGTTTACCTTCAATCTCTCTTGTTCTCTTTGGAATTGCCTCTGTCCTCTTAGGTGCTTCATCACTACCCTTTATTTTCTCTCTTGAGTTATGTTTTTGTGGTGATCTCTCTCCATCCTCTGTTGACCCAGCTATGTGCTTACATGCTCATTATGTTTGCATTGTAATATTGTCATGCTCTTGGCTACCTTGAAACTTTTTACATACTTTTCATCTCTTAATGGGTTTATAATACCCTAATTATCATGCTTTGAAGATTCACAAGAATAAATCATTCCCTTGTTATTCTAATAGTGGATTAAGTATTTTCAATATAGGCCAAGGATACTAAATGGAGTTGAAATTAAATGAGCCATAATTGCTAGTGAAGCAAGAACTAGTGAAAAGTGGTGAATAAAGGTAAGTCATGTTAAAGGAATGAAATGCATTTATTCATTGTTTCTAATAGTATGGTGAGAATTTGAACATATGAATAAGATTATCAATAAAATGCTAAGGCAAGTAGCTTCAAGTTTGCATATTTTAATGGAATTTTAGAAGGAGAGTGAAGTTGTCCAATCAAGTCACTTATGAAGCATGCTAAAAGAAGTGAAGGAAACAAATAAGTGAGATCCTATGAATGAATAAGAGGAAAATAGTTTCCATGCACGAGAAACATGAAGAAGAGAAAAAGAATTCTCATAATGGAGAACATAACACGAAAGAAGAAGAATAAAGGACGAAAGGAAGTGCATAATCAAATGCTTAGAGAATAAATAGGTACTCATTCACTATGAAATGGGAAATAAGAGGAAAGTGGCGAGAAAAGGTCAAATTTCAGTTTGAGGCAAGCATGTAATGGCTGTGATCAATAAATGAAGAAAGTGAAGGAGAGATTGAATACTTGTTGTACATGAGGAAATACAAAGGTTTGAGGAGATATTTATGACAGGATATTCAAAGCAACAAGAGACAAGTCAAGAGAAAAAAGAGTGAACAATGGAAAAATAAGAAGGAGAAAGAAAGAAGTCTTGAATACATACAAGCAAATAAAAGGAAAGAGAGGATGGTAATTCCAAGAAGAAAGAGACAAACAATGAAAATGAAAGAGAGAAGTGAATCTACTTTAAACGATAATCAAATTGAATGTTTTACTTCTTCGTTGATTGGCATATAGCACCAGATTATAAAGAGATAAGGTGTGTACATCTATTGATTCCCTTAATTTCTCTACAACAATGTAAATGCCTCCCTTAATTTCTAAAGAATTGTACCATGCAATGTTGCACCATAAGTAATGTTATATTCATATAGTTCAAGATAAACTCTACCTCACTTATTTCTATCAATGTTCACATTAGTTGATATGCAACAGATGAGTGTTAGCTTTAAAAGAAAAAAAATTAATTATGTATTGCCCCTTTTTAGTTCACCTATAATGGTTTTGCTTAATGGAATAGGTTTTCTTAACAATTGTACCATGTAGTGCTCCGGGACATGGTTTTTTAATTTTAAATCAAACATACATATCTAGAACTAATAAATGGTTATGAAAACATACATAGAAGGATATCATACATGCAATGAAATCGAATCAAACATATAGTTCAATAATAAAAACCAACACTTATGGATATATAAGAATAAAAAAAAGTGTGCTCCAGACACACGTCTCTGAAAATATGTAAGTTCATAACATGTGTACATCTCGAACTAAGTGTGTCATAATGTATATAGAACCACATGCGGTTACAAAAGGCTATATATATACAATGGAATATATGAAGAAACATGTTCACTAGGAACAGATGGCCCATATATATATCTATGTACATCCAGGCAGACTATGAATCCACTCATGAAACATCATCCCTCTCTTCTTCGTGCTAGAAGTAGCACATCCACGAACTAGGGATGTAGTGGAGGGAGATTCCACTATGTATTTCATCCGTGTGGTCCTAGGCATATCTAAGTAGGCCTGTAACCTAACCTGCACATTCATAAACAACAAATTTTTGACACCCAAAATTTTTAAAATACATTCAAAATTTAGAAATTTGTACAATTTAGTTAAAATGCATGTGAAATCTTACTGCAATGTCATGATCCCTATCAATTTGTTGTTAACGCATCGCAGGGACAACAGTAGACTCACGAGGGCTAAGCTACATATAAATAATTAATTTTCAAATTAAATATTTCACATACATACAAAATTTGATATTGTAGATTTAAGTAATAAGAAATAATGAACCTCCAAAATTTAAAAAATTTGAAAAATTGTACCTCGGTTAGCGGATCTGTAGATGCTATGGCATTATCTATAGTAGCCTCCATAATCTACATATATGGAGGAGTCTCTGTGGCAGTCATAAGCTATACAAAAAACATGTACAAATCAATATTAAAATCTACATAACTGTGCACCACATAACAGAGGTCCAAAGCATGTAATCCAGGTGAACTTCCACAATTAGAAATAAAGTGTAAAGAGAAACTAACCTGCATAAAAATCATGTGAGGCGTGCCAGTAGCCTCATTTTCCAGAGCAGATGATGACCCGCCAGGCTCCTGTGTATAAAAGTTAAACATATTAATATGTACAACATACACGTGAAACATTATAATAATAATCTAGTGCAATCAAATGAAATTAAAAATGTAAGTTTGTATAACTTGAAACTTATGTTTGAAACATGCCCAGCTGTAGTAGCTAGCATCTCGACGCCAGATGTTTCCTTCATTGGCTCTTGCTATTTAAAATAAAATAGAAAATTAGTTTTTTACATGTATGTATATGACGTACAATCAAATACATATATATTAAAATCTCAAACATGTGAATTAAAATATTGTGTATGTAAATATATATTATTTATATTTATTTGAAATTTACCTATGAAAGTCAAATATCAGTGGCACCAGTTTGAAAAAAATCCCCCAGCATCTCATCTATAGAAAATAAATCATGTGAACTAGAAAATGATGTCTCGCCCGTAGTGCATATGGCACCACATGATCCATAGTGGTGTGGTGCACTAGAACTGGTGCATCCACCAACATCACCAGATGTAATCTGGTCACTATGTTGGGTCAGAGTGTCAGCTGAGCTCCCTCAATGCATGCAGTGTGTCAATCTCCACATCCTCTTTGATTGTAGGAGGGATAACTGAAGGTAGTGGGGGTTTTGGGGCATGGGGGATCCTTGGTTAACCTATGCGTGCACCAGGTCTACTCTATGCAGAGCCACCTCCGTGACCAAAAAGTTAGAAAAGTCAAAATAATTTGGGACCCTCATTAAGCACGAACTTGCAATATAATTTCTTCAAAAAATAAAGACGAAACTTATTTTTTTTGCATGGTGCATAATAAAAAACCATCCACCATCGGTCCCAACAATTGTTTTTGATTCTGTCATCGTGGCACCAATGGATTGGGAACTATTTGCAAGTAACTACCTGGGGGGGCATTGGTTCTCGGGTAAGTAAATAATGCACAAATGAGGTCTTTTACAATTTTTTTGTCTTTTACGGCCGCATGGGATAATTTATCCATATACCACTACCTACAATCACCTCTAAAGGTTTTCCATCTATGTATTTGGTTGGTTGCAGAGTCAAATTCACCAATCAATGTTTGCAATGTGTTGGCTAAAGTCATGTGGGATAGATTTTTGGCATGATTTTGTCTTATAGTCTGAATAAGGTTTTCAATGAAAATTTTATTTTCTCGGATTCTTCTAACGATATTATCTTGTGTTCCTGCTAGTTCAGTGGGGATAGAAGGAGCCATAGGAGGTAGATCTATGTTTCGAGGAGGGTTTTGAGGAACGTTTGGAGGGTTTTGAGGAATGTTTTGATAGTTTGCACGATTTTGAGCTTGTTAAACAACTGAAAAAACAAGAAAATTGTATACATAAACAAAAATTTCAAAAAACCCATGAAAATGCAAAAAAAATGATTAAAATTAGGGGCTTACCTCCTCATCTTGGTGGCATGGTTGAATCTATCGTGATCCAGAAGTCTGATGAGAAATTTTGAGTTGGTATTCAAAGCTCGAGTGAAAAATTTCTAGGAGAAATTGTGGTTTGAAATACACAATGGGGAAAATAAGGACACGTGGGATTGCTTTTTTTTTGTCTCAGAGTTATGCGATCGTGGTTTATAACCGCGCTCATGGTTCTAAACCATGATCACAGTTCCTAAATTGAGGGTATTTATGTCCACGGAATTGTCCACCAACTTCGTGCACTTACCCTTAACATTGCATAATATTGAAAATACTTATCACAAAGAAGGATTTTTATTGAAAATAGATAGTAAAATTATTCTAATCAAGTGTCCAATTAAATCCTTGTGATTCTGTCAATACTACAAATTCCAAAATTAGAGTAGTATGAAATGAGAACGAACCTGCCAATAATAGGCAGTGTCAACTGACCCTGAAAAACTATCAAACTTTTAAAATATCACTATTTTTTTTATAAAATAGATTACTAATTTCTAAGCTTTGACCCACACTACTTATGCTCAAATCCTTGTAGATCTTGATACCCCTAAATCCTTACCAACAAAAATAACTCTATAGATTAGTGAAAGACTTTGGGAGTAGAGGTTAGATTACAAGGGAATTTCTTTTAGATGTTGTCATTGCTTCCAAACTAGTCATATTACAGAAGATTATGATCATTCTAAACATAATACCAAACTTTCATAGTGGAAGGATTCTCTACCCAAGAATCTAACAATCAATACTCATATACACCCGGTCATGGAATCTAGTGCCCCCCGGAAGTTGACTCACCATCCATGGAAGGATCCCCGAACAAGATAACTCTAGGTTCTTCTTGTCAGTGTTCAGATTAACTGATAAATTATGCTTTGACTCCCCTCCTAATGGGTTCACATCCCTATCAAGTCAAATGAACTTGTTCTTTTTATTTCAGTGGAAGAAATAAATGAGGGATGGATGGTGGTGGATAGGAAAAAGAAGGGATATGCCAAATAAAAAATCCCCCATTAGATTGGAAAAGGAATGAATTTTTTGCTAATGTTGTCTCATACTGCTACATTTGGCTTGTTGGTATTGTGTTTTTTTTTGGGCATCTGTTGTTAAGTTGTTGTATATTGGTTGTTTTTGAGTTGTAGGACTACTTATTGGTTTTTTCTTGAGAGATTGTCTTCTTTTTTTGGGATTATTTGTTATATCTTTATATTTATCACTTTTTTATAATGCTAATATGATACAATATGGATTTTGATCCCTACTATAAAAGGGTAAAGTCCCTTTAAAAAAAACTATTTTCCAATAACAAAAAAAACATTGGCGAGTTTCAGATGACCCTATGAAACTGTAAAATACTGTAATGTCAAGTATACCTGTATAAAATGACAATAAAATTCCGATGATAGGCGGGTGTCCAAAAACTTTGTGATACTGTCAATCATAAAAAAATATCAAATTCCATCAATAGAAATGGATTAGTATGTATTAGAAAACAAACCACTTCGCATAAAGTGTCTAACTGAATTCCCGCAGTATGACTAATAACTACAATGTACAATCTCACCCAAAATAGATCAATATATAATAGAAAACATAGATCTACAAAACAAGTTATCCAACTGACCCAATAAAAATTTCAAGTCATTGTATCCTCATAACATCACCTAATTAGATGAGTGTAAAATAAATTAAAAATGTTTTCTTAGAAAGTTTCTAATCAACCTGGTGAAAGTGGAAATACACTACAAAATATCACGTAAATAAATTAGTTATGTAATAGACTACATGATGTCATATAAAGAGAAAATACTCTAACTAAATCCCTTAAATTACCCACCTCATAGCTATGGTCAAATATCCTCTACTCTACATATTTATTCTATCTTTCTTGTGCCTCCTGAAGCCTCTGTCTGATCAAAACATTCTATTTCTCCATGTCTAGTAACAAAATTGGCCCAAGAGATACTTTGTCCTCCAGTCTGATCCAAAGGATCCTCATAGAGAAACACTAATCTAAGATCTTCTCAGAATAAGTTGTAGTCATTTTTAAAGCATGGAGAAAAATTATACGATTCCGATGATATCTTTTTTTTTAGGAAACGAAGCTCGTTTGCAAAAGTTATAGCCAGCTGAAATTTTTGGGCAACGGGCAAAATTTGGAGTTTTGTGCAGGTTGGACATTTGCACGCTCACCAAGTGTTTCAATTATATTGCGACACATGGACAATTTGTGTGACGTACTAAAAGTGGTTTTGGGAACGCCGGTCTTGGACACTCATTTTCAGACAAATGGACCCCGTTATTTACTAGCTGGGGGCCCTCAGCTAGGTTCGACACACTCGATTATGGAGGGGTGTCTTGGCCTCCTTCTCATTTAATCACTAAACCAACTCGTGTATATAAAATCCTATAATTGCATTTGTGCTATGGATGTGGGACTATTAGACATGCTTTTTTAAACTATGCAAATTTCCCACGCATTTTTACTAATTTCCATATTCCCACGCATTCCATATTAATCTTTTAATACCATATTCCACTCATTGCATAGTAATCCTTTACTACCTGTCCATACATTATCCTTGTCTTATTTAGCACCTAAAAATATAAAACCATGCGCCATACCAAGAAATGCGCCCACTCCATAGCAACTACGGTGGCTCTTAAGCCAATACAAACAGCCCTCCTTTGGCATTACTAAATGCCTACCTTTTTGCACGCACCCACAATGTGGGATAAACCACTACAATACCGCCTAAGGAGAAGGAGAGAGAAGTGGAGGGAATTGGAACAGCTGACCTCCCATGCAAAAGTTTAGGTGCCTAACCATTGCGCTAGCTGTTTGGAAACAATATAAAAGGAGTGATATTTTATTTGATAGCATTCGGGTCTGTGCTAAAATATTGTAATGCTCATAACTTGAGCTAGAAGTGGAATTTGGAGGAGATGTAAAAGGAAACCCCTGTTATTTTTTACAGAGGAAGACTGTGAGAAGGTAAAATTTTTGTAGAATTCTTTGTAAAGAATTATTTTCAATATTTTAATAGATCGGTCCCATTCAACCGGACTCGGAGACGTAGGCCTCAAGCACCGAAATCCGTTATCAATTCTTGCGTCAAATTACTGGTGAATTATCTTCATTTCTTTCAATATTTGCACAGTACTTGCAGTTTTTATTCTTTTATTAAAAATACAAAAGGATATAATGCTCAAATTTTACATCGAAAATCAATACAAAGCAAGAAAAATGTGTGTTCACAATTGCTAGTTAAATTTGGTTTTCAGATCATTGGTATCAAAGCTGATTTTGACTGATTTTTTGGTTCAGATTAACGTGTTTTTGATTGCAAGTTGTGTGTTGGATGTTAACAAGGTCTCGATCTAAGAATGGTGAAGGAGAGTTAGTTGAAGGAGATCCCAAAATTGGTACCAAGCGATCTCGAAGTCCTACAATGGCGGATCGAGAGGAAGTGGAAGAAAACTTTCGTCAATCATTCCAACAGATGAAGGAAATGGTGGAAGAAATTTACCAAGATAAGCAAAGGGAAAAGGCAACTAGAGGAGGTAAGAAAGAAGAAAGCTCTAGTTCTGATATTCCAAAAATAGACTCTTTAAAATCTGATTTTCCTTCATTAAAGTTAGATATCAAGTTTGAATTGCCTATGTATACTGGAGAGCTAAATGCAGAGAAGTTGGATAATTGGGTCAAGTAGATAGAATTATACTGCAGGGTTTAGAGAATTGTTGATGATGAAGCAAAGATTCATCTGGAAACTCTTCGGATGGGTGGCACAACACTCATTTGGTGGGAGAGTAAGCTTCAAGAATGGGAAGAAAACAAAGGTATAGAAATCACTTCTTGGTCTGAATTTGTTTCGAATCTTAGGCAACAATTTTATTCTCTTGGTTATAAGCAACAAGCTATGATGGATTGGCAAACATTAAGACAAACTAAGGGACAAAGTGTTCAAGAATACACACAAGAATTTAGGAAAAGGGATCTCATTCTAGGAATTTCCCTAAACACAGAAGAAACACTGCTCAAATATATTGGTGGATTGCAAATTTATCTAAGACATATGATACTTGTTTTAGGTCCTACTAATCTTGATGCAGTATGTGTTCAAGCAACCCATTTGGAAGCAAGAGGGAAAATGACAAAGGATTCCTCTTTCTCTTCTTTTAATCAGAAGAACAAGCAATATGAAGGGAAAGGTTCGAAAGAACAAGGAAAAGGAAAGGGTAAGCATAAAACAAACTCTACTGTTAAGAAGGAAGATGAAAAACCATTTTGTAATCATTGTAAAAAAAACCATGATGAGTCTAAATGTTGGAAATTACATCCTGAAAAGAATCCTAAATGGATGGTTAAGAAAGGAAAAGAAAAGAAAACAAAAATTGTAGTGGATGATCTTGGTTCTGATTCAGGTGATGAAACCAAAATCACAACTATGAGTTTTCAAGGTAAATCAACTCTTTCAATTTCCAACAATAGCACTATAGATGTGGCATCTTCTTCTAGTAAACAAACTATACCTGACGCTAAGAAAAGAAATGAGCTTTTCCACATTAGAGTAATTTCAAAGCATACGAAAATTGATACTCTTTTTGATAGTGGATCTCAAGATAATCTAATTTCTGAGGAGGTTGTTAAGAAACTAGGACTCAAAACTATACCACATCCTAAGCCTTATCCTTTGGGTTGGGTTTGTGATGATGGAAAACTACAGGTAACTAAAACTTGTACTTTCAGATTTACCATTACAGACAAGTTTATTGATGAGGTTGAATTGGATGTAGTTCCTTTGGATATTTGTGGGGTGGTTTTGGGAAGTCCTTACTTGTATGATCGTAAAGAAATCTTCTATAGGGAAGAAAATAATTTTTTTCTTGTAAAGGATGGAATTGAGTTTATTATTAGAGCTCACCATGAAAAGAATAATCTATCCTTGGTAACTGTAGGTCAAATGAAAAGGCTTGTAAACTCAATCAAAATTTTTGTGCTCATGGTGGTCAAAGCCAAAGAAAAATAAAATGAGATGGCTTTTGAGACTTGCGATCTAAAACATAAGGATGAATTGGTAAAAAATGTTTCTCATTTTGATGATGTTTTTCAGGATCCACAGGGTATACCTTCCAAAAGAGGGGTTCAACATGAGATACAGTTGCTTCAGGATGCACCTCTTCCTAATATTGGAATGTATAGGTTGTCAGTATTAGAGAACGAGGAAATCAAGAGACAGGTAATGGAACTTTTGGCTCAAGGTATAATTCGTCCAAGTACATCCCCATGTGGTTCACCAATAATATTGGTTCTTAAGAAGGATGGCACTTGGCGAATGTGTGTTGATTTCTGTGCTTTAAACAAGATTACTATAAAGAATCGTTACCGTCTTCCTAGATTAGATGATTTACTAGATCAATTAAAGAATGCAATTTATTTCACTAAATTAGACTTAAGAAGTGGTTATCACCAAGTAAGAATTGCAGAAGGTGATGTTTGGAAAACTACTTTTAAAATGAAACAGGGATTGTTTGAATGGTTAGAGATGCCTTTCGGTTTGTGCAATGCACCGGAAAAATTCATGAGAGTTATGAATGAAATTTTTAGACCATTCATTGATAATTTCGGTATTGTCTACTTAGATGATATTCTTATTTTCAGTAAGTCATGCGATGAACATGTTAAACACATCCAGAAAGTCTTAGATGCACTAAGGAAAGAGAAATTGTATTTGAAGATGTAAAAATGTGAATTTGGAAAAAAATATTTAATTTACTTGGGTTATATTGTGTGAAATGGAGAATTGAGAATTGATCCTACAAAAATAGAGGTTATTGTGAAATGGCCTAGACCCACTAATGTGATAGAAGTTAGAAGTTTTCTAGGTGCAGTTCAGTACTAGAGAAAATTTATTGCTAACTTCTCATATATTGCACTTCCTTTGCATTCTTTGACAAGTATTAAACAGGTCTTTCAGTGGGGAGGAAAACAAAAAAAAGCATTTGATACACTGAAAGAGAAGATAAGTACCGCTCCGATCTTGGCACTTCCGGATTTACAACATTCATTTGAGATTGAGATAGATGCTAGTGACTACGCAATGGGGGCAGTTTTGATGCAGAACAAATGACCAGTATGTTACCATTCCGAAACCTTTACAAGTGCGGTAAGAAACTATCCAACTTATGATAAAGAGTTGTATGCTTTGGTTCAAAGTGTTAAAAAGTGGAAGCATTATTTAATGGGAAAAGAAACAATTATCCATATTGACCATCAACCACTTCAATACTTACAAACAAAAAACAAATTGCAGTAGTCTAGACATTTCAGGTGGATGGGATTTTTGCAACAATTTCATCTTGTAATCAGGTATAAAAAGGTATTCAAAACAAGGTTGCCGACAAGTTATCCAGACAACCAGTGGTAGTAGCATCTATTATTTTGCAGCATAGTTCTTTGGCTCATGTTAGTTACAAGGAACAATATGTAAATGATGTTGACTTTAGAGAAGTGTATGAGGATCTAGTAAGTGGGAAACAAGTAGGATAAAAATATTATCATTTGCATGAAGGATTGCTATATCATTCTGGAAAACTTTGTATTCCAGAAAATGAGTGTGTGCATATGATTAGGGAAGCACATACTTCCCTTATTTCAGGGCATTTTGGTGTTAGTAAGACAGTTGTACATTTACAAAAATATTGTTATTGGCCTAGAATGCATGAATATGTAAACCGGTATATTAAGGGATGTGTTCTTTGTGCCACAAGCAAGCCAAGTAATAGGAAACTAGGACTTTACACTCCTCTTCCTGTTCCAACAAGGCCTTGGGAAAGTGTTTCCATGGACTTTGTAGGAGGCTTTCCCATGACACAGAAGAAACATGATTAGTTATATGTGGTAGTGGACAGATTTAGGAAAATGTGTGTGTTGGTTCCATGTACTAAACAAATAACTGGCGAGGGAACTGCACATTTGTTTTTTCAGTTTGTTTGGGTTCATTTTGGTTTACCTACTTCAATCATATCTGATCAGGATTCTAGATTTCTTGGGGAATTTTGGTCAACATTGTGGGGGTTAATGGACACAAAACTGAAAAAGAGCACTACTTTTCATCCACAGACTGATGGTCAAATAGAGGTTGTAAACCGCACAGTGGTACAATTACTTAGGGGCTATAGTAACAAACATCCTAAATTGTGGGATGAACATTTTTACTATGTGCAACATGCTTATAATCGTGCCTTACATTCTTCTACTTTGAAGTCTCCATTTGAGACTTGTTATGGATATCTGCCTAATTCTCCATTAGATATATATTATGGACATGAAATTGTTGTTAATGGTGCAAGTGATTCTAACAAGGCTAAAAGATTTGTGTAGAGAATACAATAGGTTCATAAGTATGTCCGTGAACAATTGGAGAAAAGTCAGGCTAAGTACAAAGCTAGGCATGATAAACATAGAACTGATCACAAGTTCAAAGTTGGTGATTCGGTTTGGCTTCACATCAGCAAGGAAAGACTGACAGGTGAAGGTAAAAAATTGAAACCTATACGGTATGGTCCATTCCAAATATTGGAAAAAATTGGTAACAACGCTTTCCGGTTGGATTTACCTCCATATATGCAAATCTACTCAGTTGTAAATGTTGAGAATTTAAGATTGTATGAACCACCTATGATTGTTGATCATGATGATTCTAACATAATGCCTTCCATTGATGATTTTGCTCCTGAGTATCTTGATGAGTTGCAGGAAGACATCATTTTGGACAGGAAAGTAAGAAATTCGCGAAGGGGTGATATTGAGTATCTTCGTGTTGGGTTCAAAGGCATGCATCCAAACAAGGCTAAATGGATGGAAACCGAAAAGGTGAGGGAGAAATACCCTCACCTATTCACCAATTAAGTTGACTTTTTGGGTCCAAAAGTTTCTCAGTGGGGAGGAATGATCCAGAGGATCCTCACAGAGAAATACTGATCTAAGATATTCTCAAGAATAAGTTACAGCCATTTTAAAAGCGTGGAGAAAAATTATATGATTCCAACGATATCTTGTTTGCAGGAAACTGAAGCTCGTTTGCAAAAGTTATAGCCCGCTGAAATTTTTGGGCAACTGGCAAAATTTGGAGTTTTGTGTAGGTTGGACGTGAACACACTCGCCAAGTGTTTCAATTATATTGCAACACGTGGAAAATTTGTGTGACGTACTAAAAGTGGTTTTGGGAATGCCGGTCTTGGACACTCATTTTCAAACAAATGGACCCCACTATTTACTCGCTAGCGGCCCTCAGCCAGGTTCGACACACTCGATTATGGAGGAGTGTCTTGGTGTCCTTCTCATTTAATCACTAAACCAACTTGTGTATATAAACTCCTATAATTGCATTTGCGCTATGCATGTGGGAATATAAGACATGCCTTTTTAAACTATGCAAATTTCCCACGCATTGCATATTAATCTTTTAATACCATATTCCACGCATTGCATAGTAATCCTTTACTACCTATCCACACATTATCCTTGGCTTATTTACTGCCTAAAAATATACAACCATGTGCCATACCAAGAAATGCACCCACTCCATAGAAACTACGGTGGCTCTTAAGCCAATACAAACATCCCTCCTTTGGCATTATTAAATGCCTATCTTTTTGCACGCACCCATAATGTGCGATAAACCACTACAAAACCGCCTAAGGAGAAGGAGAGAGAAGTGGAGGGGATTGGAACAACTGACCTCCCATGCAAAATTTTAAGTGCCTAACCATTGCGCCAGCTGTTTGGAAACAGTATAAAAGGAGTGATATTTTATTTGATAGCAATCAAGTCTGTGCTAAAACATTGTAATGCTCATAACTTGAGTTAGGAATGGAATTTGGAGGAGATGTAAAAGGAAACCCCTATTATTTTTGGTAGAGGAAGACTATGAGAAGGTAAAAATTTTGTAGAATTCTTTGTAAAGAATTATTTTCAAGATTTTAATAGATCGGTCCCATTCAACCGGACCCGGAGACGTAGGCCTCAAGCGCCGAACTCCGTTATCAATTCTTGCATCAAATTCCTAGTGAATTCTCTTTATTTCTTTCAATATTTGCATAGTACTTGCAGTTTTTATTCTTTTATTAAAAATACAAAAGGATATAATGCTCAAATTTTACATCGAAAATCAATACAAAGCAAGAAAAAATGTGTGTGCACAATTGCTAGTTAAATTTGGTTTTCAGATCACAGTCTACCCCAAATTAGTGGTTTCCTGCACTCTCTTCCATAAAGTGACTAAAATGGAGTTGTACCAATAGAACTTTGAAAGTTTTTGTTATAATAAAACTCCACTAGATACAAATACTCCTCCCACCTATACTGATGGTCCATAACATACATTAGAAACATGTCCTACACAATATAATTCACCCACTCAGTATGTCCATCTATCTCTAGATGATAAGTTGTAATGAAGTTGATACTCATCCAAATGGTATGTTATATGGTAGTCCAGAAATGAGAAGTGTATAAGGCATCGCAGTCAAAAATAATCTTCCATGGAATCCCATGCAGTTTAACAATATCATCTAAGTATACTCATGCCACTGCACTAGTTGTATAGGTGGCCTTCACTGAATAAAAATGAGCCAATTTTAGTTCTAAATCTATCCACTATGACCATGATGGCATCGTGGTGGTATCTCGACATTGATAGCCCTACTATGAAATTCATGGAAATGGTGTCCCATTTCCTCTCCAGTATATCATGCGGCTAGATAAGGGAAACTAGATGTTGATGCTCAACCTTCACCCTCTAACACTTTAAAAAGTGCAACAGAAACTAAGTTTCATCTCTCCATAGACCTCTCCAATGGTAAATTTTTCTCAAGGTGGTGTGCATCTTTTTCACCCCTGGATGGGATGAACAAGGTGAACTATGAGCCTCTTCCAAGATATATTGTCTCAAGCCTCCATCCCTGGGTACATAGCTATGGTTTCTATGTCTAAGAAGTCCATCTAAATCTAATGCAAAGCCATCAAACTTACCCTCAAGGGATCTCTGAGACTCAATCTCTGATCTAGCAGCAAGGTAGAAGTCGTCATGTGGAATTTGTCACAAAATCCATCTTCACAAACTTTTACCCACTGAAGTAGCCATAACCACATGTCTCCATTTACTCATAGTGTCTGCAACCAAATTCTCCTTCCCCTTCACATTCCTGATCTCCATGTCATACTCACATAGTAACTTCATCTAACGTTGTTGTTGAGCATTGAGAATAGGCTACGTGAAGAGATGACATAAGCTCAAATGGTTTGTCTTGAGAATAAACCTCCTGCCAAGAAGGAAATGACGTAAACGCACCAAAGCATGCACTAGTTTGGTAATATCGTTGCTACTACCTGATATGTCGGTAGTAGATCTAAGATCACGTTAAAGGACCCCTTGTATAGTCCACACATCCTACATAGACCAATATGGGAGTAAGTTTATCATAATCTAGGCTTTTTTTCAGTTCTGTATGTTTTAAAACATCATGCAATGTTGTGTGTTCTAGGTTTTGAGTTGTGCTTGGTTTACTGGTTTATGTTTCATGTTTTCAACTATGCCCAGGGTATAAGAATTGAACCCATGGCTATGATACCAAGTTTAACACCAACATTTTTCTACCCTCAAAATAAAAACAAATAATAAAATAATAGTTAATTTTACACTAATAATTTTTTTCTTTTTTATTTTGTTTACAAGTGTTGGAAAGGTTAGGTATTTTCACACTTAATAAATTTCTCGGTTAGGGGATTTCTACACAAGCTTGTGAACAATGGTATTAAATTAATAATTAAATAGTATAATTTACTTCATAAGTTATATTTACATTTTTAAACATCTACTAATTCTGATTACTTAAATTAGTTATCAAGCACCTAGGTTACCTTATTATATAACTAAAGGTTTAATAGTTTTACCTAGCCACTAAGTTACATTCCCAAAAACTACCTTCCCACTTAAGTGAGGTAGGGTTTAATTTGGGCCATAGGATTAAATCTATCCTAACCCTTATATTTAGCTTGCCCTAAATTTCCATATGGTTCTATTTTAATTCCTATTTTCCTAAAAAAAACTCATTTTCTCTTTTCTTATTTGTAGGTTTTAGAAGAGGAGGGGAAGGAGCCATGAGAACAATGGGAGCCACCATGGAATTTTTTTTCTTGATATTAGTTGTAAAGATTTTCAATTATAATTTTCCCATTGTTAAATGTAGAGATCCTACCATGGATCTATTTTGCTATTTAATAAAATCATTTACTTGTTTTTTTTTAGTTCAACTATTGGGGAAACCACATTTCTTTTAAATCTATGATTTTTACACATTTGAGTGTCAAAAGGGAGATTGGAAGTCTATAAATTTTAAATTTAGTTGATTCTTAGTTGCTGGAAGGTTCCTTGTTGTATTTTTAAGCTTAGAATTTACTTAAATTTGCAACTGGGCTTTTCAAGGATAGAAATTTATTTTTTCGAAAAAATTAATGAAACCTCCACCCTACGTAGGTGAGTGGCCTTTTCACCTCCACCATTCATGGGGCTGGTTCATCGACCTCTGCTCTATGCCGGGTGGTAGTTTTGAAACCTCCTCTTTATATAGGGCGGTGAATTATTTCACCAAAAATAGTACCTTCAACAATACATTATTTTCTCATTTTTCTTCTTGAGTTGAATTTTAATGCAATATTAATTTTAATGAGGGTGTCTTCTATTGATTTATTAGCAAGGTGATGAAATATCTAGTTTCTTAATTCCGAATCCAAAACATCGACTCAATCTCTATTCTATCCTTTACAATAAAATGGAAAATTTGAGTTTAACATTATTCCAATTAATTTTATTAAACATATTCCATTTTGCAAACAAAACAACAATAATTCAACATGCTTCCTTTCTAACAGTAAGAAATCCTCTTCTTTCACTAAGACTAATCCTTTCTAACAAGGTAAGAAACAAGGAGAGCTTTCTACATTCACTAACTCATTTCAACTTGGAACAAACGAAATATTACAACTTTCCTTTAGACATAAAATATTACAAACTTCCACTCAAATTGGGAATAAAAATATGGTTAATACAACATAGAGATTTCAATAAGGCCAAATACATGTCTTCTAGCATGTCTTCTCCCAACTTAAAGCTTCAATCTTGAATTCTTCAATCTTTCATAATATAGGATCACAATACAAAGGAAGGGGGAATATGCAACTCTCTTTTCCCAACCTTTAATCCAATAAGAGGAGAATCCATTCCCTTATTATCCCTCGAGCCCCAACCAAGGAACACTGAGGGATCTTGAGAAACATTTGATAAATTTTTTAACAAGCATGGCTTCCAAAAAACATACATTCCAAAACATTTAACACATCCACAAGGATATACTCAACAAATTTTACAATTTTCTCAACAACACATAGGTTTGATATCAAACCAAATGGAGCGAGGAATATGGGAACCACCTCCTTTTTCCTCCCAAGTGAAGTACCAGTTTCACCCAAATCCTCCATGTGCACAATACAAACAACAAAACATCCTTATCTCTCCCTTTACAAGTTCACAAAATATGACCACGATTTCCTTTTCACTACCGATAGGTGAAATTCCCAATCACAGTCCATAAAAAATACATGTCTCACAACTCCTTATTCCCTCCCCAACAGTCCCATACAAGTCCCTCTCCAACTCCCATCCTAAGGAAAACTACCTAACCACATACAAACATATTCACAACACTCATACAATATTTAACAAGCACAATTTTCACATCTACAAACATTAATAAGAAAACAATAAAAATGGAGGTCTTACATCTCAATCAAAATTCCAAGATTCTTCACTCCACAAGCTTTTTGACACCTTCAAGCCAAGCACATTTTCAAAGCACCTCCAACAAGCTCCCAATTCCAAAATTGCAAAAGAAACAAAATTAACAAGTAAACCCCATTCCATCAAATTTCATAAATAAATAGAAATGGTATGTGAGGTGGTTGCATGTACTATGTCACTTAATCATTCCTCCATTCCCAAAGAAAAGTCAAAACATCATTCCTAAGACAATAAATAAACATGTAAGTCTATGAAAACCCAAAAGACACTCTAACTTGCACACCATGCCTACCAAGGACAAATTAATTATGGTAAGTAGGAAAGTGCAATTATTTTAACTTTTTACACTCCAAAATACATAAATAAGTCTAAAATTAAACCCCCATACCATAGGTATGGTTATTGGGTGAATTTAAGAGGCATGGGACAAGCTTAGCTTGTCCCACAAGCCTTGAAAATAGCCTCCCAAGGAAAAATCCGAATTTTGAAGTTGGGGTAGAGTACACAACATAAAAACCAACACAAATCCAACTTACATCCACAATATTTCAAGGACCATATACCCTCATAATTATCCAATTGTCACATCCTTATTTTAGTTAACAAATGAAGTTGGATTAGTTAATTAAGACACAACAATAATTTTTAATAAAGTTACACTAATTTCCAATATTTAAATACATGGAAAAAAATAAAACACACAAAAAATTAAAAGAAAGGGGAAATATTTTACCCCATGGGAAACCTCTTAACTAGGCATGCAAAAATAACACAACATAACATTACACAAGTTGTCAAGTTTTGGCCACATTGCACAACGCTCGACATCCTTCCCTGGTTGGTTTGCTATCCCCTTTTGATGTATATGATAAAATTTCTTGTAACACAAAAAAATACCTCTTTGGACTTATGGCCATATTAACAACATTGAGACAAATATAAATATAAAAAATCAATACTCATCATCGTAAATTAATTAATTTTATCATCTATCAACATATCAAATAATTTGATTCTAACATCCATGAGATTATAATTCTACTCATAAGATCAAGAGTATAACGTGTGACAATAGAATCCAAATAATGTAAATCAACATATATCAAACTGTCTACCAATGTCATCCACTGTATCATAATAAAAATTTGAATCACAACATGTTAATACTCCAAATTTCTGCATAGTCTCTCATCTACTGATCAATGTATCGTAATCAAAATGTCTAAGTATCAGTCAAAAATTAATATGAAAATATTGAAAATAATGTCTAAGAGGAGTGGGAACTACATCCCCCTCCCCTTATAATCTACTTCCTCTTGGAATTCAATGAAATAGGTGAGAAAACTAGGTCCATAACAGAGGAGTTTCCTCCCATGTGGTTGCACTATCATCATACCTATCCCACTGGTTTCACACCTAGTCAATCTCACGGCCTCAAAGGCCCAGGGTTCTGTACTCTATGATGCACATGGGCTTTGCAGTCACCTTTCCATACTCCTGCACCTATAATTTTTTTCAATCCAATACATGACAGGGGTTTGGAATGTATCTCCTAGGAAAATAAACATACATTGTGCATGCGAGACAAGCTGGGTGGAAAGGCTAGACAATAAGGTATGGGACCGATACAATCCAAGGTATTGAATGGACCAACAAATCTAGTAGCTAACTTAGAACCTTTTCCACAATGGAGAGATATCTTAAGAGGTCTGACAAGAAGAAACACCTTCGTGCCCACCTCATAGCTATAGTCAACTTTCCTCTGATCTGCATATTTATTTTGTCTATCCTATGCCTCCTCAAGACATTGTCTAATCAAAACAACCTTCTACTTCATGTCTTGTAACAAAGCTGGCCCAAGAGATACTCTATCCCAACTCAGTGGTGTCTTACACTCCCTGCTATAAAGAGCATGAAATGGAGCCATACTAATAGAACTCTAAATTTTTTTTGTCATAGGAATACTCCACTAGATATAAATACTCCTCCCACCTAGAGCAATGGTCGATAATGTAAATTTAAATCATGTCCTCTAAAATCTGATTCACCTACTCCATTTTTCCATCTATCTTTGGATGATAAGTTGTACTGAAATTGATACTCATCCCAATGGCATACTTCATGGTAGTATAGAAATGAGAGGTGTATAATGGATTGCAGTCATAAATAATCTTACACGAAATCCTATGTAGTCAAAAAATCTCATCTAAGTGTACTTATGCCACTGCACTAGCTGTATAAGTGGTCTTCACTAGAGAAAAAATGAGCCACTTTCATCAATCTATCTACCGTGACCATGATGGCATTGTGGTAGCATGTCACAATTCGTAGCCCTACTATTAAAGTGATGGAAATGGTGTCCCATTTCCACTCCAGTATATCATGAGGGTAGAGAAGGCCAACCGGATGTTGATGCTAAACCTACACCCTCTAACACTCTTAACAACATGGCACAAAATGACCTAAATATCTCCGTAGACTTCTCTAATGGTAAAGCTTCATCAACATGGTGTGCATCTTCTTCACCCCTAGATGGGCTAAATAAGGTGCACAATGAGCCTCTTCCAATATATCCTATCTTAAACCTCCATCCCTAGGTAAATAGATCCAACCTATGTGTCTAAGAAGTCCATCTAACTCTAACGCAAATCCACCAAACTTCCCCTCAAGGGATATATGAGACTCAATCCCTGATCTAGCTGTAAGGTAGAAGTTGTCATGTAGAAGCTTTCACAAAATCTTTCTACCCACTGAAGTAGTCATAATAAAATTTCTTCGTCTACTTAGAGCGTCTACACCCACATTCTCCTTCCCCTTCACATATGCTATCTCCATGTTGTACTCACATATCAAATCAATCCAACTCCACTAATGAGCATTGATACTGGGATGTGTGAAGATATAATGTAAGCTCAAATGATATGTCCTGAGAATAAACCTCCTGCCAAGAACGAAATGAAACCAACACACTAAAGCATGCACTACTATTCTTAATTAAAGGTCATGAGTTGGATAATTGAGCTCACAATCCATGAGTTTGCAAGACTCGAAGGCAACCACCTAGCCCTCCTCCATCAAAACACCACCTAATCCTACCAAGGAAGCATCTGTACACACAAAGAAATCCCTCTAAGGATCTGGCACTAGAAGAATTTGTGTTTTCATAAGCCATCCCTTCAATGCATGGAAGGCCTGCTCACATCCATAATACTAAACAAACTTCTTCCTTTTTTGTTGAAGGTAACTGACAAGGTGCGTAATCAGAGAAAATTTCAAAACAAATCTCTTGTAGTAACCTATAAACCTCATGAAACTGCACACCTCGATCACATTGGCTGGCACGAGTTAACACATAATAACTCTAATCTTGGAAAGATCGACTGTGATACATTCCCTATAAATTATGTTATCGAAGTACTGAACCTCTGACTTGAAAAATGTATACTTCTCTAGGTTCTTGTATAGTTGATGCTCATGAAGACACTGCAACACTTGTAGAGGTTGCTCCTCATTTTCCTCACATATATGTGAGTATATCACAATGTCATCAAGAAATATGAGCATGAAGTAATCCAAAAACTTTCTGAACACCCCATTTGTGAAACTCATGAATACTGCAGGGGCGTTCGTCAAACCTAATGGTACTACCATCAACTCATAGTTTTCATATCTCGTGCATAATGCTATCTTGTGCATATCAGCCCCCACAATCCTCATCTGATGGTAGCCTAACTTAAGATCAATATTATAAAATACAGTGGCTCCCTTCATCTTATCAAATAAATCATCTATTCATGGAAGGGGGTAACGATTCTTGATCGCTACTTTGTTGAACTCTTTGTATTCCGCACACAAACACAGAGATCCATCCATTTTCTCCATAAAGATCACTGGTACACCCCAAGGATATACACTAGGATGGATCATAACCTTCTTAATAAGGCCATCAAAGTACAACTTTAGCTCACATAGCTCAAGTGTAGTCATCATATATGGTGCGCGGGAGATAGGATCCACTCCCGGAACCAAATCAATAAAAAATTTGATCTCACGTGATGGAGGTAACTCTAAAAACTCACCAGGAAAGACATAGGAGAAATACTAAAAAATTGGGTGGTCATTAAGTGACAATCCCTAAGTCTCATCCTCATATTGGTCACTAAAAATGATGGAAAATAAATCACAACCTCATCACGCACACCACTTTAGCTGCATAACGGATATGGTGTGAATAGAGATGGGTCTCATGACTCCAATAATCACTAAATACACTCCTAAATCATTTACACAAGACATAACCTTGTTGTGATAATCAACTCTAGCTCTTTGTAGACAACCAATCCATCCCCAAGATAAATCCATAAGAACACAAGGGAAGGATACAAAGATTCAAGGTCGTGGTGAAGGGTGTTAGGTCCACTACACACTCTTTAACTAAGGAGTCCACTAAGAGTTTAGCTCTAGAATCCTTCAGTGCATGGAAGGCCTGCTCACATCCATAGTACCAAACAAAATTCTTCCCTTTTTGTTTAAGGTAACTGACACGGTGCGTAATCCGAGAAAATTTCAAAACAAATCTCTTGTAGTAACCTATAAACCTCATGAAACTGCACACCTCGATCACATTGGCTGGCACGAGTTAATACATAATAACTCTAATCTTGGAAAGATCGACTGTGATACATTCCCTATAAATTATGTTACCGAAGTACTGGACCTCTGACTTGAAAAAGGTATACTTCTCAAGGTTCTTGTATAGTTGATGCTCATGAAGACACTGCAACACTTGTGGAGGGTGCTCCTCATTTTCCTCACATATATGTGATTATATCACAATGTCATCAAGAAATATGAGCATGAAGTAATCCAAAAACTTTCTGAACACCCCATTTGTGAAACTCATGAATACTGCAAGGGCGTTCGTCAAACCTAATGGTACTACCATCAACTCATAGTTGTCATATCTCGTGCATAATTCTATCTTGTGCATATCAGCCCCCACAATCCTCATCTGATGGTAGCCTAACTTAAGATCAATCTTATAAAATACAGTGGCTCCCTTCATCTTATCAAATAAATCATCTATTCATGGAAGGGGGGTAACGATTCTTGATCGCTACTTTGTTTAACTCTTTGTATTCCACGCACAAACACAGAGATCCATCCATTTTCTCCACAAAGATCATTTGTACACCCCAAGGATATACACTAGGATGGATCAGAACCTTCTTAATAAGGCCCTCAAAGTAAAACTTTAGCTCACATAGCTCAAGTGTAGTCATCATATATGGGGCGCGGAAGATAGGCTCCACTCCCGGAACCAAATCAATAAAAAATTCAATCTCATGTGATGGAGGTAACTCTAAAAAATCACCAGGAAAGACATCGGAGAAATACTAAAAAATTGGGTGGTCATTAAGTGACAATCCCTAAGTGTCATCCTCATATTGGTAACTAAAAATGATGGAAAATAAATCACAACCTCATTGCGCACACCACTTTAGCTGCATAACGGATATGGTGCAAATAGAGATGGGTCTCATGACTCCAATAATCACTAAATACACTCCTAAATCATTTACACAAGACATAACCTTGTTGTGATAATAAACTCTAGCTCTTTGTGTAGACAACCAATCCATGCCCAAGATAAATCCATAAGAAAACAAAGGAAGGATACAAATATCCAAGGTCGTGGTGAAGGGTGCTAGGTCCACTACACACTCCTTAACTAAGGAGTCCACTAAGAGTTTAGCTATAGAATCCTTCAATGCATGGAAGGCCTGCTCACATCCATAATACCAAACAAACTTCTTCCCTTTTTGTTGAAGGTAACTGACAAGGTGCGTAATCTGAGAAAAATTCAAAACAAATCTCTTGTAGTAACCTATAAACCTCATGAAACTGCACACCTCGATCACATTGGCTGGCATGAGTTAATACATAATAACTCTAATCTTAGAAAGATCGACTGTGATACATTCCCTATAAATTATGTTACCGAAGTACTGAACCTCTGACTTGAAAAAGGTATACTTCTCCAGGTTCTTGTATAGTTGATGCTCATGAAGAAATTGCAACACTTGTGGAGGGTGCTCCTCATTTTCCTCACGTATATGTGAGTATATCAGAATATCATCAAGAAATATGAGCATGAAGTAATCCAAAAACTTTCTAAACACCCCATTTGTGAAACTCATGAATACTACAGGGGCGTTCGTCAAACCTAATGGTACTACCATCAACTCATAGTTGTCATATCTCGTGCATAATGCTATCTTGTGCATATCAGCCCCCACAATCCCCATCTGATGGTAGCCTAACTTAAGATCAATCTTATAAAATATAGTGGCTCCCTTCATCTGATCAAATAAATCATCTATTCATGGAAGGGGGGTAACGATTCTTGATCGCTACTTTGTTTAACTCTTTGTATTCCATGCACAAACACAGAGATCCATCCATTTTCTCCACAAAGATCACTGGTACACCCCAAGGATATACACTAGGATGGATCAGAACCTTCTTAATAAGGCCCTCAAAGTACAACTTTAGCTCACATAGCTCAAGTGTAGTCATCATATATGGTGGGCAAGAGATAGGCTCCACTCCCGGAACCAAATCAATAAAAAATTCGATCTCACGTGATGGAGGTAACTCTAAAAACTCACCAGGAAAGACATAGGAGAAATACTACAAAATTGGGTGGTCATTAAGTGATAATCCCTAAGTCTCATCCTCATATTGGTCACTAAAAATGATGGAAAATAAATCACAACCTCATCGCGCACACCACTTTAGCTGCATAACGGATATGGTTTGAATAGAGATGGGTCTCATGACTCTAATAATCACTAAATCCACTCCTAAATCATTTACACAAGACATAACCTTGTTGTGATAATCAACTCTAGCTCTTTGTGTAGACAACCAATCCATGCCCAAGATAAATCCATAAGAACACAAAGGAAGGATACAAAGATCCAAGGTCGTGGTGAAGGGTGCTAGGTCCACTACACACTCCTTAACTAAGGAGTCCACTAAGAGTTTAGCTCTAGAATCCTTCAGTGCATGGAAGGCCTGCTCACATCCATAATACCAAACAAACTTCTTCCCTTTTTGTTGAAGGTAACTGACAAGGTGCATAATTCGAGAAAATTTCGAAACAAATCTCTTGTAGTAACCTATAAACCTCATGAAACTGCACACCTCGATGACATTGGCTGGCACGAGTTAATACATAATAACTCTAATCTTGGAAAGATCGACTGTGATACATTCCCTATAAATTCTGTTACCGAAGTAGTGAACCTCTGACTTGAAAAAGGTATACTTCTCCAGGTTCTTGTATAGTTGATGCTCATGAAGACATTGCAACACTTGTGGAGGGTGCTCCTCATTTTCCTCACGTATATGTGAGTATATCAGAATATCATCAAGAAATATGAGCATGAAGTAATCCAAAAACTTTCTGAACACCCCATTTGTGAAACTCATGAATACTGCAGGGGTGTTCGTCAAACCTAATGGTACTACCATCAACTCATAGTTGTCATATCTCGAGCATAATGCTATCTTGTGCATATCAGCCCCCACAATCCTCATCTGATGGTAGCCTAACTTAAGATCAATCTTATAAAATACAGTGGCTCCCTTCATCTGATCAAATAAATCATCTATTCATGGAAGGGGGTAACGATTCTTGATCGCTACTTTTTTTAACTCTTTGTATTCCACACACAAACACACAGATCTATCCATTTTCTCCACAAAGATCACTGGTACACCCCAAGGATATACACTAGGATGGATCAGAACCTTCTTAATAAGGCCCTCAAAGTACAAATTTAGCTCACACAGCTCAAGTGTAGTCATCATATATGGTGGGAGGGAGATAGGCTCCACTCCCGGAACCAAATCAATAAAAAATTAGATCTCACATGATGGAGGTAACTCTAAAAACTCACCAGGAAAGACATAGGAGAAATAATACAAAATTGGGTGGTCATTAAGTGATAATCCCTAAGTCTCATCCTCATATTGGTCACTAAAAATGATGGAAAATAAATCACAACCTCATTGCGCACACCACTTTAGCTGCATAACAGATATGGTTTGAATAGAGATGGATCTCATGACTCTAATAATCACTAAATCCACTCCTAAATCATTTACACAAGACATAACCTTGTTGTGATAATCAACTCTAGCTCTTTGTGTAGAACACCAATCCATGCCCAAGATAAATCCATAAGAACACAAAGGAAGGATACAAAGATCCAAGGTCGTGGTGAAGGGTGCTAGGTCCACTACACACTCCTTAACTAAGGATTCCACTAAGAGTTTAGCTCTAGAATCCATATAAACATCCAAACTAAGACCCTTCCTAATTACCACTATCGTGCACCACTCTAATAAAGATGGAGAAATGAAAGAATCTGATCAACTTGAATCAAATAATATAAGGGTAGCAATACCACCAATGCTACTTGTGGTCTCCATCACTGTGCCCTGGTGCTGTACCTGGTAGTTTGCAACTACAACATAGATCTTGTGTCTTGTGTCCATGTCACCAACTGGAGGATCAAAAACAAGTGCCTTATCCTAATTAGTAGGGTTCTGAGGGCACTTTCTCTAATGATGACCATGTACATTGTACCCATAGCACGTACCTAGTCCTCTCGAGTGAATAAATACTTCTCCTGGTCACCTGTTAGTCCATGTTGTAGAACCTGATGATCCTGCCATAGATCTATGTGGGTGTTGTGGTGAATGTATTCCTGTATACTATGTTGGAGGTCCCATATTACTCCCTCTCTGAGCATCATGTCACTATGGAGGCTGAAAGGGTGGTCGAGTCAGTTGTTGCTGCTGAGGAGGACTCCTAAAGGAAGACTATGTTGAAATTTGTCCACCACGAGGAGGAGGAGTTGATCTCCTCGACCTACTATTCGGTAACTGTTGTATATGTCTCCTCACTCTATCATGAACCTGCTGAGTCTTCCCCCTATTTTTCTCTGTAATATAGGCCTTCTTCATGGCCTCTTATAGTGTATGTGTGATATGAATGTGCACTTCCCCACCCAAGTCTAAGTTAAGGCCCCTGATGAACTTGTGGACTCTAACTTGCTCATCCTGCATGTAATCTACATACTAAAGTAGATCTAAAAACCACCCCTTATACTATGCCACGGTCATGGAATCATGTCACAAATCATGAAACTCATTGATCCAATGTAGGATGAATCTCCTAGATATGTATCTACTCCTAAAGTGCTCCTTGAGTAGCTCCTAAGTGAATAACTCAGAATCTACATGGAGCTCTTGCTCCTTAGTCCACCACCAAAATCCATATTCCTCTCTCAGAAGGTGGATAATAACATGAGCTTTAGTGTTGCTAGTACAAGGACATAGCTTGAAGCATCTGCTCAAGCTAGTCAACCATGCCTCGGCCTTAAATCCTGCCATGTCTCCAAAAAAATGTTGTAGGTGAAACTTCATTTTCTCAATGATGTGATATTTTCTGTTGATTTTCGACCCCTAGGTCTCTCTACAAGAACATCCCTTACCATAAGGCTCCTAGATTTATCTTTGTGTCCCAAAGCTCTATATTTGCACTCTTTAGGTGGCAACTAATGTCCGACCATCTCCGCGTGGGAGTTCTCTACCCTATCCTTAGAAATGTGACATGACAATGCATGAGCCTCCAATGATGGCTCTCTGTCATGTCTGCTAGGTCATCCTCCTAAATAACCTCCACGAAAAGTGACATTAACACCCAATAGTGTATGAAGTATCTATGTTAATATGGTTTCTACTACCTAATCTATCGGTAGTAGATCTAAGATCATGTTAAAGGACCCCTCGTATAGTCCACAGATCCTACATAGACCAATATATGAGTTACTTTATCATAATCTAGGATTTGTTTCATTTTTGTACGTTTTAAAACATCATGCAATGTTGTGTGTTCTGGGTTTATATTTGTGCTAGGTTTACTGGTTTATGTTTCATGTTTTTAACTAAGCCCAGGGTACAAGCATTGAACCCATGGTTGTGATACCAAGTGTAATGCCCACAATTTTCTACCCTCAAAACAAAGACAAGTAATAAACTAATAGTCAAGTTTACGGTAGTAAATTTTTAATTTTTAGTTTTGTTTAATTTTGTTTACAAGTGTTGACAAGGTTAGGCATTTTCACACTTAATAAATTTATCGGTTAGGGGATTTCTACGCAATCTTGTGAACAATGGTATTAAATCAATAACGAAATACTATAATTTACTTCCTAAGTTATATTTACATTTTTAAACATCTACTAAGTCCCATTATTTAAATTAGTTATCAAACACCTAGGTTACCTTATTTTCTAACTCAAGGTTAAAATGTTTTACCTAACCACTAAGTTACATTCCCACACAATACCTTCCTACTTAAGTGAGGTAGGGTTTAATTTGGACCATAGGATTGAATCTATCCTAGCCCTTATATTTAGGTTTCCCTAAACTTCCTTATGGTTCTGTTTTAATTCCTATTTTCCCCAAACAAACTCATTTTCTCTTTTCTTATTTGCAGGTTTTGGAAGAGGAGGAGGAGGACCCATGAGAGCAAGAGGATCCACCATGGAAAAATTTCTCTTGATATTAGTTGTAAATATTTTCCATTATAATTTTTCCCATTGTTAAATGTATAGATCCTACCATGGATCTATTTTATTATGTAATGAAATAATTTACTTGTTATTTTTAGTTCAACTATTAGGGAAACCCCATTTCTTTTAAATCCATGAGTTTTACACATTTGGGTGACAAAAGGGATATTGGAAGGCTAAAATTTTTAAATTTAGTTGATTCCCGGTTAATGGAAGTTTCGTTGTTGTATTTTTAAGCTTAGATTTTACTTCAATTGCAACTGGGCTTTTGACGGACGAATATTTATTTTTTCATCAAAAGTGACGAAACCATCGCCTTACGCAAGTTGGTGGTCCTGTGACTACCACCCTGCCTGGGGGGCAGATCATCGACCATAGTTCAATGATGGGTGATGATTTTGAAACCGTTGCTCTACACAGGACATCATTTCTCTTCACCAAAAATAGAACATTCAAAAATACATTATTTTCTTGGTTTTTCTTCTTGAGTTGATTTTTAATGCAATATTAATTTTAATGAGGGTGTCTTTTATTCATTTTTTTGTAACTTAATCTCTCGAAAGTGCACCCGTTTTTAGAGATGACTACAGGGGTTCTAAACTTTCTTTGATTCTCTCACTTTTGTAGACACAACGGAAACACCTTAAGTATGTGGGTATACCTACTATTGAGATGATTCTCCGATATCAAGGCCGGTTCCTTTTTGATGTATCCTAAACTAATTTTTTGGGGGTTTGAGGGTAAAATATGGCTATAACTAAAATTGAAAGGGGGGTGATACACCAAACTTATTGAGGGATTTGAATAAGTACATGCAAAATCAAATTGAAAATGAATCTTAGATGAAAAACCAATAGTTTTCAGCATAACACTAAGGAAAAACACTTTGTTTATTGACGGAAAAAATATCAACAACATAATAAGATAAACATGCACATTAATACTATGTAGAAATCACCAGATTTGTAGCAAGGTAAGATGATTAATCAGGGAATTGACATTCACAAGAATTAATAAAGATGTACACACCACTGCAAATAATTGGAAAGGAAAAAATCAATTCTCATTCAAAAGGAAAAACTAGGAAAAATTGCTTCAAAACTCATATGTAATAAAATTCCTCCTTCACGCCTTTCAATTACACACAATATATAGCAAGATTATTCACCCATCCCATCCTAGAAATAGACTAAAATTTGTACTCACCCATACATGCTAATTTTACCCCTTTATTTTGTATAAATAAAGGGATAAAAATAGACATGATGATTACAATTAGGCATTAATAGCCTTAGTTACAAAAATAAAATTTCCATCCAAGTGTATTTGACTAATCTATTCTTAATAAAATGGATGAATAATTTTTCTAATAATATCCTTTTCTTGATGTGTAAGGTTTCTCTAATGTGCATGTAATCTTTCTCTTTTTCTGTTGATTTGACACTTGCAACTTGATCCACTTGTAATGATAATTTTGGCATTCTTTAATTCTACCCCTTTGGATGCACATAAAAAAATCAATCTCCCTGTGTGAGAAAAAATAATTCCTTTATCTTGGTACTTTTCAAAATATTCACCTAATGTGTGGGGACCACTTGCATGCTCTGATGTTGACATCTTTGCACATGCTCAACTTTTGTTTTCTTGTGGATTCTATCTTCTTGTGGATGGCATTCAAAACATAATCCTGTGTAAAATAATGCCACCCCACTATGGGGAACACCTTCATTCTTCTCCACTTGCCTTATCACCTTTGTGATTACATGCATAAAACTATCCTTTCCTCCTTGTACTAGGTTCTTTGGCCAAATTTAGGTTTTTTTTATTTATTCAAGGTAAGGAATCCTTTGGCATCATTAGCCCCCTTTTGATAATTCATATGGCTTAGACCATAGTGGAGGCACATCATTTGGTCTTTTTGACTTGGCAATGTGATATATTATTGTTTACCCCTTTTATAATAATCATGACATAGTTTCAGGACCCCTCATTTAATTTTATCATTGGAAGGTATATTGCAACCTTTTGTAAGGTCAATGTGAATGATTAATTCTAGGCATGGTTCCCTTCTCATGATAATGTGACCCAACATTGTTTCAATGTATTTAATTTAATCCTGATTAAACTATGATGAAGCTGTGGTTAGAGAGCTGTGGTTTGCATTGAATTTTTCTTTGATTTGTGACCGTCAATTTTGGTGCTTGAATGATCTCCACCATTCAATCTAACTCTAGATGAGTTATGTTGGAAATGGTAGTCAAGTTCATAATTAATGATAGTGGTATTAATTCTTGGACATTGATCTTGGTACCTATTTGATCTTAACCATTGAATCATGTACCCTAGTTAGGTTTTTGATTTTGTAACTAATTTGGTCAGTGCTTGTTATGCCGTTGATCTTGGATAACTTGATCTCGGCATTGATTTTTTAACCTTGGTTGAAGTTTGATCTAAGTAGGATATGGTTATGGTTTACATTTGATTCAAACCTCTTGATTAAACTTATGGCAATTGATCCTCTATACCATCAGATATCTAATCGTTGATGTCTAACTGTGGAGTTAGCAATGTGGACTATTTGATCTTATGTGATTTGATCTTGGCCGTTGAAAAATAAATCTGGTGAGTTAGGTTTATTAAAAACTCTAGCGAGCTTATCATTTTTTCCATTTTTCTTTCTCATTTTAAGTGGTGAAGCCCTGCCCATTTTTGTGATCGCCATCATTATATTTTTATCTCAAGCTCGGTCTTCCTCTATAAATTGGTTCTATGAGGATCTGAACGTTTTCATTTTCCATCATTTTTTCTCTATTTCGAGATTCTGAGTAGAATTTGGTAGAGGTGGCTATTTTTGGTTTTGAACATTCTGGTTCTGGGTAACATGATAGGAGCTTTGATTTTTTATATTTTTATTGTTAGCTTATAATCAACATTTACATTATTTTTTAGCTCACTTTATTCGCGGGCACCCCATTCTCATTTTCATTTTTTCTCCCGAAATTGATTCACTACAAAATTTGATGTTGTGGAAAGTTTCACACTCCATTTTTGGTTCTTTTGAGATTTTGACCTATCAATTATTTATTTCTTTTATTTTCATTGACAATATTCTAAAAAATGCTTTTAAATTTTGTGATTTTATGATTCTTTACTCTACAAAACCCTCTTAGAGCCTTTTAGACAAAGTGATTTTTGGGTATCCAAGATCTTCTTCTTTAACCTTGATGCTTCGAGGGTTTGAAGATTTTATTCGAAGAATGGTAATTTTAGTCACCCTCCTTGTGTCTGTTGTGAATATTGTGGAAATAAAAACTATGATTTATGTATTCAACTAAAACTCCTTTGTTCATTTAACACTTTACTTAACATTTTTTGGTGAGCTCACAGAATTTCAAGACTTTGGTAAAAATGGGCCATTAATCTCCGAATAACAAGTCTTGTAAACTATGTCTATAGAGATGATTTGAATTTAATTACCTGATACTGTGTTTGATGAATTTTTGAGTTTATCGAGCTTGTTGACGTTCAGTTTCTGTTGGGATCGGTTATTGCTATTAGAAGATTAAATTTTGTAGTTATCCTGAACTTGAAATTCTGTTATTTTGAAGTCACTTTCCCTCTGTTATTTTTGATTCTTGAGCCTTCGTGGATCTATTTCTGTGTATGTAGTTTGAGTTTGGTATTCTCTATGATTTTCCTGTACATAATATATTTTAGCTGTGACTTTGGACATTATGAGAAATCTGGTTCATAGCTTGCTTGCATGCTTTTCTGTACATGATACTTGATATATTTTGGTCTTCTGGCATGAACGTTTCCTTTTATACATAAGTATAGGGTCAAAAATCTGAAACATTTGTTGATATTTTTTTTTTCATTTCTATGTTATGATTTTCCATGAAAACCTCTAAGTATCTTGTTAGTTCACATCTATTTGCCACTGGTACTTGGTATTTTTTTAAGCTAACAAAATGCCTTTGGTTTGAGATTTTGGTTGCCATTCAAAGCTCTATGAGCATGAAAAAATTTAAAGATACTCTCTCTTGGCATACCAGAAATATTATTTTGTATTTTTTTACTCAAAATGATTTGATTCGATCTCTATGTTTCATTTTTTGTAAGCACTCTTTCATTCCAGTGTGCTTTTACTTTTCCATTGTTAACGATTTCGAAGCTTTAACACTACATTAACTGTCAATTGTAGGTCATTATCATCATATGTTTTTGAACTTTATTTTCATCTTCTTATTCTAATCATCTACTTAAATCCTTTGATATGTTGTACATTCATTGTTAACTACACTCTATCTAGTTATCAATGCATTAAAAGACTAAAAAAATTAAAGAATTTGAAGCTAAATATGATTTCCTGAAGGAATATGCAGAATGTATTTTGCAATCTCCTTGTATTGTTCTTCATAAGTTGTAACATGTCCTTTGTACTTGAAATTCACTCTTGCTCTGACTTAGAACTTGTTGTGTTACATTTCAAAACTCCTCCCAGATTTGGGCTGCTCCTTTTTTTTAATGATCTTTGTTGTATATGCTTGGATTTGAGATGTTATAAAACTGTTCTCCATCAATGGTTAACTACATGAACCTGTTATTTAATATTTGTAACAAGATTTGTCTTCATGAACACTAAACATGTTTATTACTAGTTGATGCTGCTATAATGAAAGTTTTGACTTGAATATCTGATGAATCCTGAAAAAAATATTTGAAATGCATTATCAGGTGAGTACGTATTGCAAATGTAATTTATGTTTGTTTATTTTCTTTTCAATTAGAGAAAAGTACTGTTCAAGTGTACTTATGGCTTGTAACTTGTACTTACATTTATTTAAACCAAATTGTACCTGATGGTATTTATTTAATTATGTATCTTCAAGTTCTAAAAATCTCTTTTCTTTTGTGAAATATATGACTATTCATATCTACATAAGTATTTGATCTCTTTTAAAATCTATACTTGATCATGTGAACATTAAGGTTATACTAATAAACCTTAAGGTGGATTTGACTTGTACTATATTTTCATTCCTTTTACTAAACTTCAGTCAAATTATTTTCCTAGAACATTCATTAAAGCAAAGATTTTACATCTCTTTTGTAACTTGCATGCTTTGATATTTTTTCAACCTAAAACTTCTATTCAGTCCTTCGCATTCATGAAACATAGAACTCTAGATGTAACTTATACATTGAATTGTACTGATAGTACACTTAAATGTTATGATATTGGCACATTCATATAAGTTTCTTTGCTTGTGAAGATGATGAAAATATATACCTAAAAACCTCACTTCATTTATACTTTTGATATGCAATCTTGATGGTTTTTTTTTGTTACTCAGATACAATGACATTCTTTGATTTGTTTGAACCATTCTCCATGTAGAATATCCATTACATATTGAATATTTTATTCCTTTGATACTTATATGGTTGTCTTTAGCTACTTTTGAGTATTTTATTGGAAAACATGTGGTCATAGTCTCTTTTCCTATTTATTTTAAATGCATTCTCCTTTCTCGATTTATGAACTTTCTTTAATGAATTAAGACCTGCTTCAGTATTTTGATCACTATGAAATTATTTTGATTCCTAACTCCTACTAGAGTCTGTAATTTTCTTAGAATGATGATATTATTGTACTTGATAGATGATCCTTGAGTTTATTCAAAATGTACTTGTTACTTCATTCCTTTTGATCTCGTTCTATTAAAATTTTCTTTGATGAAAAGATTATATTCTGAAATGAAAAATTGCAATTTGTATCATACTTTTGATTTATCTAGTGAATTCATGCAGCTCATGTGTTTTCACTGTTATTTTAAACTTATAATTTTTCATCTAAATCTTTAGAGTTTTCTCATTTTTTGGTATCTCCTGTAACTATCCTCTTCATGGGTTATTGTAGAGGTATGTTTAATGAAAACTTGAAGATACCCTTGCTTATTTTTTGTGCTTTGACGAAAACTTTTTTCCAAAATCAAGAATTGTTACTTATATTTTACTTCCTCATTTCTGGTTCAATTTCCCATCTACTTTTTTTGAAGATTTTTCATAGATTTTGATACTCATTCTATACTTTATTTTTGGCTATAATTTGATGAAAAATGATAAAAAATTGTTTTTCTAATGTTTTTTCCATTTCCTGGAACTCATAATCTTGTACCATCTAGATTCCTTCAGCAAGTATTTCCTGTTTAGTACAATAATCACTTATGCAAAATATTTTTTTCTTTCTTCATCTTCTACATGTACCTATACACTTATGAAAAGAGTTTAGAAAATATTTAGGCTATTTGGCCTTTCTTATGTTCCATAGTTTTTTGTCTTTTCTCTTTATGATTTTGGAAGTCATATGTCATATTTCATTATCAAGTGTGTATATTTCTCTGATGTACCTTATACTTCTAATATTTAGAAATACATTTTCATGTAGTTATACAGTACATGAGTACAAATCAAACCCTGAGCTCAAAATTGATGTCATTTTCCTATCATTTTTTATGTACATTTTGGCTCTCGGGAGATTTGGATGAAAGATGGAGCTAGAACTTAAGACAAGAAGATTAGAAAAAAAAACCAAGGCAATGATGGGTTTATTTTATGCTCTTTTACTTTTAACTTCATGTACATGTCCTTATTTCTTCGGTAGTTACGAGTTACACCATAGCTTGTGTGGGAAACATTGTGTTTCTTCATGAATAAAATAATATTAATTTCTTTAACTAAGTTGTATACTTATTTCTACATTCAGATTTGATGATGGATATTAATTGTATAATGAAATAAACAACTCAATCATATAATTAAATGTATTTAAACATGCAGAAATAATGAGTTTTGAGGGTACCTGTAACTTCAATAATGAACTCTCTTTCTTGTAAACTACAACTCTATGTGTTGTTCCTAAATATAACATTTCACCTAAGTTGTGATTCTTGCCTTCATCAAACATGGAATAATAGTCTATGTGAAGTGTTACATTTTGTAACAACAAACATAGATGTAGATTACATGTAGTTAATCAATTGTTGTAACTAAAAACACAATAAAATTGTAATGCATCCCCCTAGTTTGGTCCATTTCATCAATGCCTTCCATCATAAACAAATTTTCAAGATGCCCATTTTTTCATGAGTGCAAAAATTGTCAACATTTCTGGCGATCCTGTGGGGAAAGCTGCCAACTAGCTTGTAGACTAGTGCCAAAATGTACTCCTCTTCTTTTGGATTTGCAGTATCTCCTTCTTACCTTGATTTTGCTGCAACTGAAGCTTCTACTACTTGTGGCCTAACATCGGCCTCCTCCATGGGTTTCTCCATCAAGGGGATTTTATCAATCCTGAATCTAAGAGCGAAGCTCACCAAGATTCTAATTATTTCTTCTATTCTTGGATCTTCTTCTTGTTTCTCTCCTTTCTTGAGTTTTTGAGTCTCTTCCCGACATGGACTTAGGAAAGTAGGAGGAGTGGTGTGTGGGGTCTCCACTAATTATTGCTTTATCTCTGGTGGAGGGGAAGGCACTGCTTTTGGCTCTTGTGGAGGGGAATTGAATTTGGAAGGGAAAAGGGTAGAAGAATTGAGGTGAGATGGAAGACTAGGGGATGGGGAAGAGAAACCAACTCCTAGGGCGGCAGATGGGAAGCTTGGAAATTGAAGCTTGGGTTGAGATGGTGTTTATGTGGGAATGACGAGAAAACTACCAAATGATGGTGTAGGACTTACCCATTGACAAGGTTCCTTGACACCAAGTTCGTAGGCCTCTATCTCCTCATTCCATTTCACAGGCTGGGACAACATCTCAATCATGAAGTCAAGCTTCTCTTGCGGGTTGTAGTTTCTTGGAAAAGGGCCTCCCCATGAACAAGGTTCCCTGCAACCAATCCTAAATGCCTTCATCTATGTCATATCCATGGACTGCACCATGATAGCCTCCATTCTTTGGATCTTTTCTAGAAGATCAGCGTTCTCAACATAACTGTTACCATTATATGCGTCCCCTTGTTCTTAATAAGCTCCATAGCCAAACTAGATTTGACACTGCTCATATGGGTAAGAATAATGGTTCTGAATCTGATTATAATGATGATCTGGAGGAGTCATGAAATACATTGGAGGTGGAATACACTACTGTTGCGGCAAGTGTGAGTTCCAAGTGGGAAATGAAGTCATGATTGCACAACATCATGGAATGGGAGAAAATGAAATATGTGGAAGAAAAATGGATGAAAATGGATGTGAGAAGAAGGTCTATAATTAAGGGAATGGGTTGTTAACCAGATGGAGTCATGAGATGTGTTGAAAAATTCCTCCAAATGCTAGATTTCAGCAATAACACATCAAACCTATTGAGATGAAGATGTAAATATCTTTAGCTATCCCACCGGGTGTTCCAAAACTATTGATCCAAAATCACAACACCCCCTGAATGGCATCAGATCTGAGTGGGGCATCTGGTGTGACTGCATAACATGGGATCATCTCTCAAGTTGTCGGACTTGTGGACTTGAGATGGCCCTCCAGAGAAATCCGGCTTCTTCTTCCTAATCCTAATGCTAAACTACTCCTAATGCAGAGATGACATCTGATTAAACCTATCCTAATAATACCAAGGAGACAGAGAGGGAGAGAGAATGAAATAAAGGAATCCTATACCATAGAGGTGATAACACAAAGAAAAGGGGGTTGTTGGTCACAATCTTAGCTACCTGAAGTGGAAAGAGGTGAGAAATGGAGAAGATGGAAAGATGCATCATAGACCAAAGATAGAGTTCACATAGAACACAAATTCAAACCCATTAAACATGACTCCCAAAACCTGCAATAGACATCAGAAGCATGCACAGTATACCCTACAATGATGAGAGGCATGAAGAGACAATAAAATAAGGAAGGATGGATAAAATGCATCACAAAATAGAATTTATTCAACTATGATTTCATACAGTAAATCATCAGTGGGAAAGAGGCAAGAAAACACCATTATAGAGCCATGAGAGGAGGCTTAAGCTCCACATTCAACCCCAAAGAAGAAGGAGAGATGGGGTAGGAGAGAAAATATGACCAACATCTTGAAAAATTACCCTCCTTTACAATATATAAAATAATAAGAGAAGGAGAGAGTAAAAAATAGAATCATGCCTCTACCACCCTAGCAATGCATTGAATTCACCTACAACAATGATGGGTTCCCTGACAGACCCCATGAATCCATTAATGTTCCTTGCTAGGAAAGAAAGGAACCTCATTATTTATTATGGTGGTAGGTGAGAAGTGTGACAACCTCTAAATGGCAGACTGAAACATTATGGTTGTGGGTGAGAAGCCAACATCAAGAGTTTTCCAAAAAATCCTCCCTTGCTCGAATCCGAGTTCCCAGTTGAAAGATATGGCTGCCTGAAGGTCAGGGTTAGGCATTTAATGTGGGCTCTCAATATCTAAAAGAGTCTTTCCATATGGGGTCCATGTGGAAGCCTCACACATTTTAATATTTTTCCCCTTCCTTTCACTCTTAAAGTTGCACCGATTGGACACTTGGCATCATCCATGGGCCTTCCCTATTTTATCATGTTTTGGCTGAGTCCCCCCTATTTGGCAGAGCACTACATCTAACCCTAGACTTGTGAAGGCTTCACGTATATTTGGGCGCTGCCTCCAAATTTAACTTTTGAAGTTACGCCAAGATGACACGTGGATCCTTCCGCTAGCTCTGCCGCTTTGCTTGGAATTTTCGACAGCTAGGTATGCTCTTTCTGGCCTTGAACACGTGGAAGCTTTGCATTCATTTGAGACCTAAATTTTGATTCTTTGGAGTTACACTGATGAGGCATGGGGAGGCTTCCGCTAGCCTGTCCAAACTTGAACTTTTCAACAACTGACGAAACCTTTCTTGGACCCTAACTACGTTGCAAGCTGGTGCTCATTTTAAGACTACCTCTTGATTTTACCTTTGAATATGCACGGATGAGGCACGTGGAGAATTCCGCTGACCCTGTCATACTTAGCCAATTCGGCCTGTTTCCTTTCTCATTCCATTGGATGGGTTCCTTCTGCTTAGGAAAGGCGTGAGCGTCCTAAAATAGAAGCACAACACTATGTAAAAAAGTTAAAAATCATACATGCCCCAAATGGAACATGTAGAGTGTGCGCGAGAACTTGTGTTACTTAAAGAAAACCTAAACTAACCTAAACTAACAAGAGGTAAGGGGTGCTTAAGTAAAACCTGTAATAAGCAGGGAGAAGTAGCTTCACTTCCTTACAAATCGCGACCATGTAATTAATTTGGCATTGAACATGGTTGGGAATTAGAGTGAAAAACATCCTTCTTAATGGCATTTCACCCTCCTCAAAGTATTAACAAATAGAATATACACCTCCTGGAGTTGTTCTGTACTTCGATCTGGGAGGCAATGTTGCTAATCTTTGGCCCACTGAAGCTGTACCTCATGCTCTGAAATGAGCATGACCGGTGGCAACTCTATTTTTGGCTCTAGGCTAGCCAGATATCTAATTAGGCATGGGCATATCCTTGTAGTTTGCCCATTAATTTGAAATTTAACTCCAAAAATGGAGTCTTTTTGTGGACCTTCTTGGATGGATGGTGTGACAGAGATGATGACATCTTCTTACCCTTTTCCTTCCTTCTCCTATGAAGAACATGGAAGACTATAATCTTCCAATCTTGGTTTCAGAGGGTTGTTATGAAGTGCAGGCTGTAGTCTTTGAACACTCTACTTCATGGTAGTAGGCTCGTGTGCTTGGAAGGTGGATGATGGAGGAGAAAATGATGTGATCTCCATGGGTTCCTCTCAATCAAAGCAATCTTCCAAGTCAGACAGATAATCTCTCCTTATTGTCCTACTGCTTGTGTCTGACCTCTTGCTTGGTAACCTCCAGATCTGTAATTTTCTCACCATGGTCCCCCTTATCCTCAAACATGAAGTTTGAAATCTCAAACTCTTCCTCAACATTAGATCTTGAAGGGGATGAAGTGGGAGGAAGAAATGAAGGTTCTTCTGTAGCTTGCTCCACACTTTGAACCTTTGAAACTTTACGGTCCTCCTCCAGAACTGTGCCCTCATGAGCTAGGTGGTTCTCCTTTGGAACAGGTGCCCATACAATTTCCTCTTCCCATTTAGAGTCACGTGACTCACGCCATTCTTTAACTATCCTGCAGTCATCAAACATGATGAAGTTGGTTGGGAGAGGCGCATTGGTCGGGGGATGTTCATTTATGGTACAACTAGACATAAGGGACTCCAAAGAAAATATGACGATGGATGTAGAAGGGATGGAAGGTGCATGCGCAAGAGGAGTAAAGGCTTGCACAGGAAGGGGAATGGAAGAGAAATGAAAGTGAGATGAAAGTGAGGTAGAAGGGATGGAATTTTAAATGGGGACAATGCGTAAGAATCTAGAAACACGCACAACAGGTTGAGATGGTTTAGGTTGGCGCAGAGTAGTGGGATGGCTATAAGATGGTAGTGCAGGGTTTCCCCATTGACAGGGTTTCCATGCGCTATATTTTTTAGCCTCCATTTCTTCCACGCACTCTATAATTTGGGGTAGAATTTCAGGGATGAAGTACAAATTTTGTAGGGCGCTAAACCAGCTTGGTACAGGGATGACCCATGGACAAGGGACCTTGTAGCCAACTTTAACTACCTTAATAGACCACTTGACTCTGAGATTCATCATGTCCATCTCCATCTTTTGCACCTTCCTCTCAAAATCAGATTCGACCAAGGATTTTCCACCATCATCTGCATAAACCTGTTCTTCATAATCATTTTGGTTAGAAAAAGGTGAGTTGTATGCACTTTTAGGATAATGGGGCTTATAAAACTGATTTGGAGGAGGATTTTGAAACTGTGGGGATGGAGGGAAATAGTTTTTCTGCTTCAAATGAGAATTCCATGGTGGAAAAGAAGTCATGTTTGCGTAACTTGAAAAGAGGAATGTGGAACCGTGAAAAAGGAGAAATGAATGGAGGAATGAGGGGAGACTGGTCTTCACATGAGATAATGGGTGCGTTGAATCTGTGGAGTCTCCAGATGTGTTGAAAATTTCCTCCAAAGGCTATATCTTAGTGATAACACATCAAACTTGTTGAGATAAAGATGCAAAGTTCTTTACTCTAGTCCCACCAGGTGTGCCAAAAACTATTAGTTACTCAAACATGCACCCACATCTCAGATCTTGAAAGGGCCGAGGTGTCTGAGACAAAAATGGAACCATCCCCAAGTTGTGGGACCTTACGTACTTGTGATAAATATCCGAAGAATGCCGGTTCCTATACATTCCTCTAACATTATTGCTACTCCAAATGATGAAAGAAAATCCTACACTAAGCATGCAAACGGACTGGGGATAGAAGGATGTGTAGAAAGGGGAAATCCTAAGATAAGGAAGGTGATAAAACTAGAAGGAAAGGGTCGATCTCTCTCCATGAGTGGTGAAGGAAATAGAGTGGGCGCAAGAGAAGAGGGTGGATGGTGTGTGCCAAAGATCAACACACGGTATCTACCTTCCAGCGCGTACAACACATGAACATGGGGAATGCAAGCATAAAGTTATGCACAACATGCAAGAAAATACAAATAGAGAGGCGAGATGTAATGAAAATGAGAGAGGGAAGACAAGAGTTCCACAAAACAAAATTTTATTGCTTAAGGGATAAACAGTCATTTAGATTCATGGAAAGAGGTAAGAATACATTGCAAAGACCACGCCAAGGTCTGAGACCCATGGGAAGTTGGCCACCATTTTGACATGGTGTCATTATAATAAGGAGAGATATCTTTTTTTACAAAGCAAAACTCTGCGATTTATAGAAGAAGAAGGAGAGAAGAGAAGGAGAAAGGGAGGGAAACTTGGATTCAAATCTTCAAACACCGAAAACTAGAAACAAATGCCTACAAACCTACCTACAAGGCTGTCAGATACACTTCCCCATGTTTGTTTGGCACATGAAATAAGGAAGAAGAAAAGATCTGCTGGTTGAGGTTGATTGGATGTGTGCATTGATGAGCTAAGAGACATTTACCTGCTTTCCACCTTCTAAATCCATCCTAAATTTGAATTGAATAGTGCAACGTGCAACTTATGTCAGAAGTTTCCCGACAAGCCTAGGTACATACTGATCTGAACTTTGTATAAAAAATTATGGTTGTCAGAAGATGCTACAGTTGTTGGTGCACACAAAAACAAGTGACACGCATGGAAAGGTTTAAATGAAGGACAACTTGTGTGAATTCTCGCTATCGTTTTCTACCATGTGTCACCCACTGGTTGATTGTCCAAGATCAGCTCCCTGTTGGTGCGCTTTGGCAGGTTACGCCTAGAAAACTCAAGTCTGACAGAAGATGAATTTACACAGAAGGATGCAAAGGAAGGTGCAAAGAGAGGGAGTGAGAAGTAAGCACACGAAAGAGAAATAGAGGGGAGGCACGTGCATGGGAGGAAGTCATACTTACAGAAGGAAATTATGGAGGAATTCGCATGGAGGCAGAAAGAAAAGAGGGTGTACAAAGGAACTGAGTCTATGTAAGCACGTAAGAGGAATGCCAGGGACTTAGCTGATTGGAAGGTAAGTCTCTAGAGGTGCACACAAGGAGTGCACAACAAGATATGAGAGAAAGCGGGCGCGCAAGGGAAAATGAAAGGAGAGAAGAATGCAAAAGGGAGCAAGATGGCACACAAGGGCACATAGAGAAACTGTAACTGTGCCAAGGTGTTAAAAGAACAATCTTGAGTGTGTGTAACCTGAAATGTGAAACACTAGAGTCAGAATGAAAATATATAAGTTATCCAGATAACTAGGAGATTTATTTGAATAGCAGTGAGCTCCTACAGGTCCTTCATGAAACTCAGATAATAGTTGTTCAATTCTATCATAATCAACATCACAACAAAATTCCATTTATATCTCTTCTAAATAATACACCATCAATGAAAACATAAGGAGTTGTACCATCTTTGTTTATTCTTTTTCATCACTTCTAGATAAGTACCGTGCTACAAGTAGTTAACCAAATCATTCATGCATCTGGATTCCTAAACTTCTTGACTAAGTTCTGTTTGCTGAATTTCTAGTTGTACTAAGATTTTGACCACTGATACATGATTTTAGCTTGTTTTTCTGAATTTTTTTCTTCTACAGCCTGTTTCTTTTCCAAATCAGCATTTATATTTTCACACAAACCTTTTCCATAGACTTTTTTTGCAACACGAATGTAAACATCATACTCCATAACCTTTATAATCTAGCCTACTCTTTCTCATTGAGTTCTTTGTTCAAAAAGAATGCTTTAACACTTGGATGAGAGACTAAGACATGCATCTTATTATTTAAAATCATGTACTTGAAGTTATTTAATCCTTTAACTATTGAAAGTACTTTTTTTTCAAGAAAAGTGTACCTTTTCTCATAGTCATGAAAACTCTATCCAAAGGAAACAATTGGCTACTCAGTATTTTCATCATTAACCTAAGTTAATATGGCTAAAATAGTCTCATCTCCTGCAAGTTCCTACATTATAAAATCCTTATCAAAATTTGGATTTTCTAGATAAGGAGCTTCTGAAATATCTTACTTGATGGCCTCAAATCCTTTTGTTCATGCACTGGTCCAAGAGAAGGTCTTATCTTTCTTGAACATGGTTGTTAATGGCTTGACTAATGCTGCCAAATTTGGAAAAAATCTTCTAACAATTTTTTTTTTCCAAAAAAACTTTGCAGTGATTTCATATGGTGAGGCAGGGATAGTTATGAAATAGATTCAATTCTGAAAGGATCAATAGCTAAAATTTTTCTAGAAATAATATGACCAAGAAATTTACCTTGATGGACTAAAAATATGGACTTCTTGGGATTCAATGATAGTCCAAAATATATGTAAAACTAAAAATTCTTCCTTAAATGCATTAGATGTTCATCAAAATTCTTTGAAAATATGGTGACATCATCTAAGTAAATCAATATACATTTATTTAATACACTGTGAAAATGTCCATTGCACATTGAAACATTGCACCGGCATTGGAGAGTCCAAAAGGCATTATTTCATAAGCATAAGTAGCCCACTTTGTGGTGAAGGATTTTTCGTATCTATCTTCTTCACACACAAGGATCTAATTGTATCCACTATAACCATCCAAAAGAGATATTCTATATGAACCTGAAATTGTTCTTAAATTTTGATCCATATTGGGTAGTGGATAATAATCTTTTAATGAAGCTTTATTAAGATCTCTAAAATCAACACATAACCTAATTTCTCCATTATTTTTCTAAATAGGAACAAGATTAGCTACCCAAATTGAATGCTTAAATGGAAAGATAATACCTGATTCAATTAGTCTGGATAACTCTTTTCTCATCAATGGTTCAATCTTTGGGTTTACATGCCTTTATTTCTACCTAACTGGCTGGGAATTTGGGTGTAAATCTATTGTATGCTTAGATAAAATGAGATCAAAAGCTCTCAGATCATTTTATTTCCAAGTAAAAACATCTATGAATTATTTACATAAATTGATAAATGACTTTTATTCAGCTAATGAACATACCTTTCCGATGTATAGTTTATTTTCATCCTCCACCAAGATATCCTTGTAGTTATCTAAATGAGTTTAAATCTTTCCTTTGTCTTTTTATTAACTAATCATCACATGTGTAAAATATCTTCTAGTGTGACCAATCCTTGAGGCAACTTGTTTGTCTTCAACTCAACAATCTGGTCACTGTAGAAGTGTTGAATTTTTTCCTAATTGTTGCAAAAAATTTATCTTCTTGCTACAGAAATCTGTAGATTTGTTCATCATCTTCAAAAAATTGCAAATTTTCTTCATTACCAGATACAGAAGGTCTGATAATAAATTTCATATGTGGTTGTACTTTGATGTTTTCGATTTGTTCTAACACATCAAAGCTAGCACCAACTGTTGCAAGTCTTTCTACATGCTTGTTTGCAGCTCTTAGAACAGATTGCATGTTAATGGCATCAAAATATTCCACTAAGTCTGAAACTCTATGCTTGTAAGATTTTAGCGATGAATTCTTACAAAATTTAAATTTTTTCACTTGATTAATAAATAAATCTGAATCACCAAAAATTTACAAGGTGTTAATACCTCTTTTTCTGGCACATTGCAAGCCATGAATTAATCTTCATATTCAGTGACATTACAAGTACAAGAGAACTATAGACTTAAATATAAAAGTACCTTTTGTTGTAAGGGGAAGTAAACATCAACCTTACACCTTATTCCTTCTTGTTCTTAGCTTTATCAAAGTGAATCTTCCATAGCCATTCTGCTATTTTTTATATTTTAGACAGTAAGGGGATTGGTGCATTTTATTCATACAAGCAATAAACACCAAACAAATATTCATTTTCTTCTTGGAAAGGTTCATAAACATGTTCTTCTTTATTTTTTGCATCCATAAAAATATTATAAATACCATCTAGAGTAGAAACATGTGTTGTAAAATCAAAATCAAATTAATCTAAAGCTACATAATTTGCTGCAACATTTGAAGCATGAGACTCAATATGAAATCTAGCCATAGGTTCTGAATTTACAACAACTTTAGTTCCATATCTTGTAGTAAAGAACACAAATGACCAATCTGAAGAAAGATAAAATCCTATCTTTATTGTAAAATATCTTGATAAGCATAAGGAAAAGTATGGATGTAAATCCACACCAGTAACATCTTATAAGATAATAACATTTAGGCAATCATGTAAGTTTATCTCCAAATTTTTGATGATGCCAACTGTGTTAGTTGTTATTCCGCTTAGCTGGAACACACTTTTCTCTATAGGCTTATGTTGTAGGCCCAATTTTTTTGTAATTTCTTTTGGAATAATTGTGCCACTTGCACCACTATCAACCATGCAGTTATGAACTAAATGATCTCCAATAATCATAGATAGATAAAATGGTGGTGGTTTCTTGATGTCATGAGCATTTAAAACCTTTTTAACCATCCATTTAACCTCTTTCATGCGGTCTTTCTCCATTGTTCAACGGACCATGTCTTTTTTGTGAGCTTTCTTTTATGCTAGGTTTAATGAAATCTGCAGCTTAGCAACCTCATGAGAAAGTAACTCTTGTTATCCTAGAATACTTAAAGCATACCACATTGAAATATTAATATTATGTTTTTTATTACCTGAACAATATTAAAATAAGGAACCGTTTTTTAAACAACTTCTACCATTTTAGAATAAGATTTAGTAAAAATTGACTTTGCTTCAACAACATATAAAATATGAGATATGAAGAGTCTTTTGGGATCAGGATATAATTTTTTTTTACTATTCTTTTTTAGCTGAACTACTTGCTTTTTGACCTACACTTGTTGGTTCATTAGTAAATGTAGGTAGAACATGTCTGTTCTGTTGTTTTTCTTTATCTCGAGCCTTTTCTTGAGACCTAGTTATGAATGCCATAAAATATTCCTCTCCAAAACTAACTAGATTCTATTCTAGTGGTTTCTGAATATGAGGTTATTACTTCCCACAATCAATTTGAGGCATGAATAATGCTTTAGGTTGAGGCTGTGCAACATGGCTTACATTCAGGAATGCATTCAGACAATTAGAAGCTGAATGAGGTTAGTTACAAGGTTGACACTGTTATTTTCAAACCATGTTAACTACAACAATCCTAGATGAACTAATATGTTTTGGCTCAAATTGCCTTGGCTGATATGGTTGTATATAGTTCTTATTTTACTTATAAAGCTTCATATTCTACTGATTTAACTGATAAGGAGCTTGATAAGGCCTTCTAGGATGAGCTAATTGATGTTAAATTATTTACCATACTCTGTAAGGCCTTAAACACATCATTTTATAGAGCTAAAACAATAGGATCTATAGTGGTAATACGTTGTGGAATAGGTGACAAATCTACTATAAGAGGCATTGAAGGCCTTGGTGCTGATTTCCCATCTTAAATAAGGTTGTTTTCAGCCCTAATTGAAATTTCATAAGATGTTGGGAGATTCTCTCCTCCAATAGACTCAATCATGGTTGAAATATCATTGTTTAAGGCTTTGAGGTAGTATAGAAAATCATGGTCAACCCTAGGATTGACACTTGCTAGAATTCTTTCCCAAGTTCTAGTAAAATAGATGTTGAAACTAGCCATAAATTCATTAGGATATCTTTTGGTCGTAGAAAATTTGTTCTATGAGAGATAAATGATCGGAATGGTCTTTAAATTTCTTAAGTAATTTCTCTCCTAACTTATCCCAAGTTCTTATGCTCCTAATTTTTATGTTTTTGTAACATTGCGAGGGTTTTCCTATAAATGATGTAGCTAAAAGTCTTAAGGAAACATCTTCGTGAGTTTTATTATGGACAACACAAAGGGATGCGACATCTTTAATGTGATTTGTAGGAGTAATATTATTTTCACTAGTGAATGAAGGTAAAATTTTCGTGGTAGCATTGTGAATATCATGATAAAATTGAATTAATAATTTCCTGCCATTAGTAAAGGTTAAAACCTTTCTAGGTTATTGTAGAGACATTAGAATAACTAGGATTTGAACAACAGTATTAATATGTGGTGAAGGAAGATTAGGAGGAAGGTTTCCAAAATCAAATCTATTATAAGGTAAGGTATTGCCAAATCTTCTTCTAGCAGAATTCAAAGGTAAATAAATAAACTCAATAGGAATTCCTCTTACCAATGATCTTGTAGTCACTTTAGTCATGAAACATGATACAAAATGGGTATGAAATCAACCTTGCAAAGTCAACAAATAAATTTTTTGGTCTTTTGAATAAATTTTTGTAGATTGATTCAATTCTGAAGTGATTTTCTTTCATTATAAATCTTTGTATAAATTGTTGTACTCCACTGCAGATATGATTCATGGTCGCATATGGCGTGCCAAAAACTGTTATCTCTCAAAAGTGCACCCTTGTTGAGAGATGACTATAGGGGTTATAAGCTTGTTGTGAATATATCACTTTTGTAGATACAATGGAAACACCTAAAGTATGTGGGTATACCTATTGTTAAGGTGAGTATCTGGTATCAAGGTCGGTTCCTAATTGATGTATCCAAAACTATTTTTTTGGGGAGGTTTTGAGGATAAAAAGATGACTATAAATGAATTGAAAATGGGGTGATACACCAAACTTATTGAAGCTTTGACTGAGTATATGGACACTCAAATTGAAATTGAATTTTGGATGTAAAAACCAATAGTTTTCAGTAGAATATCAAGTAAAAATACTTCGTGTATTAAGGGAATGAATCACAACAACAAAATAAGATAAACATGCACACTAATATTACACAAAAATTACTAGATTTGTAGCACGGGTAAGACTATTAGTCAGGAAATTTTACAGTCACAAGAATTAATAAGATATACACCCCACTACAAATAATTTTAAAGGCCAAAATACGTTCTCATTTAAGGGGAAAAACTAGTAAAAATTGCTTCAACACTCCTATGTCAAAAAATTTCACCTCTGTGCTTTACCAATGCACAGAATATTTAGAAAAATTATTCACCCAACCCATCCTATAAATATGCTAAAATTGGTACTCACCCATACACGCTAATTTTACCCCTAAATGGTGAATAAATAACTGAATAAAAATAGATATGTTGATTACAATGAGGAATTAATAGCTGTAGTTAAAAATATAAAATTCATTCTAAATGTAGTTAACTGATCTATGTTTTAGTAAAATTGGATGAATTATTTCACTAATAATATCCCTTGCTTGTTGTATAAGTCTTCTTCAATTTACATGCAATCTTTGTCTTCTTCTGCTTGATATGAAACTTGCAACTTGATCCACTTGAACTAATATTTAAGGAATTCTTTAATTCTACCCCCTTGGATGAAAATTCAAAACTTAATCTCCTTGTTTGAGGAAAAATAATTATTTTGTTTTTAACACTTTGCAAAACATTCACCCAATGCATTAGGACCTCCTGTAGGCTTTGATGTTAACATCTATGCACATACTCCACTTATGGATTTTGTCTATTCTATCTTCTAGTGGTTGACATATACTTGATTTATACTAATGCTTTGAGCTCTTGATCATTGGCATATATTATAATCATTCATGATTATCTCTATATAATAAATTACAACTTCAAGCCTCCTAAGAAACATTAAAACCATATCATCATTGGCCCCTTCATTTTAATTTGGCATTGACATAAGTTATAACCTTGTCGTCTTTGAAAAATATAAGGTATATACCATAGTAAAACATGTTGTTGGACCCCTTTTGATTAGTCATGTATAACATGCATAAAATAAGGTAATGATTTACCTTTTTGCTAATCATATTTTTTTCGGCATTTGGTTTTAAGGCATGTGGCATATTGTTTGTAGACCTTAATAGAAGGTCAATGCAAATGACATATTGAATTATTGGGGTTGGCCCCCTCCTCATGATGACTCACCCTTCAAAGACATGTTGGTGGTAGGTGGTTAACCGTGGTCAAGTTATAATAACTCTGAGTTATGCATTGATCCTATGGATTTACCTTATTCATTGATCTATGTACCAATGCAGATTTGGACATTGATCTTGGACTCTAGCAGATGGAGTAGTTGTAGTCACATTTAATTTGCATTTGTTAGTAGACGTTTCATTTGTATGTTTAAATCTGGGACAATTCATTTTTAACCATGGGTGTTTCTTAAGTAACTCATTGTGAGTTAGGGTAAAACACTTGGTGAACCCTAATTATTTGAAACTTGTTTGAGCTCATTATTGAGCTAGTGAAGCTCTTCTTAAATTTTTCATGGAAACCATGAAGTTGAACCTCTAGTTTTTTTCTTTTTGGATGATATCTTTGAGATATTTATCATTTGAGAGCTTCCCTATTGGACAGCTGGGAAATATGGCCACCATGAATGTGTTTTTTGGAGCTCTCATTTACCATAGTTATTCTAGGCCATTTAGTTATGGCTCCTCTGGATTTTGAAGAAACTTTACAAAACCCATCTTGCTACACCAGATTGAGGTTTCAAGAGTCACTATGACCTTTCTGAGCATGATCTTTGGCCATTATTCATCATGTTCTTGATTCTCTACAAGCTTAGACTGTCATTGTTTTGATCTCAATCCATAATCGGGGAATATATTTACTTTTATCGAGCTTTGGTTTTTTGTATTACTTTTAATGGCCACCATGAATGGTTAAAGGTGGGCTAGTCTGGTTTTTGCACCTGTATACCTCCATTTTTTTATGGATCTGATACTGAATATTTGAATTTTTTTTTTGTTTTGTGATCTTTTGTTCTTGATCGACTCCTGAGCTCAAAAATCATTCTAGGTGTCTATATTTTGAGGTTTGCAACAAGCGTTTCCTAGCATTCAAACTATTTGAACTGGTAAGTCCATTTCAAACTCATTTTTTACTGGTAAGTCTTTTAATCACTGGGTACTTCAAAAATGTAGAAAAATTTATCAACCATGAGACTCTAGGTCATTCTTGGTTTGTTTGAAGGAATAATTAAGGTTTCCTGTAGTTATTTTTTCCCCTGAAATAGACGTGATTCCTCAAATAAACTGTCATGAAGCTTTTGTGGTTTTCATGGTCGATAGGATTTTTGTGTACTCCTATTTATATTTGTTCCATTATGCCATGATTTTTGTGTTATTGGTTTGTTCTGTGGTTGATATTCATAGACTTGGGTTCATATTCCACCATTTTCATTTTTTGAAACAACTTGGCCATTATAATTTTTTCCTACTATGTTTAAGCTTTTAATGAGTAAAACTACATTTTATTTAGCTGGTGATCTTTTTGTTCGATTATTTCTTTGATAAATTATTCTATCATATAATCCTATATGGTAAGATCTCCTTTGTAAGATGGAAAACTGAAATGCCAAGTTTGTACTTGCTTTTGATATGACTTGAAATCTTGTAATTAATTCCCATATATGAAACATGTGTTCTTTCAATATCTTATGAAATCTTCATGTTTTATTTTTCATTTGCATATGTGGCTTCTTGAACATTATATCTCATATTTTCTTCAAATCTGAAATTTATTTGATTTTATCCCTTGAGATATATTTCTTCTCACTTGCATTTGTAGATCATCTTGAATGAAATTATTGCTCCATGTAGATAATTATGTCCTGATTCTACATATCCCATAATTTTTTTCTCTTAAATTGGGAGTCATTACACTACTCAGATATCAATCTATTTTCTTCTAATTAGAAAATTGTTTCCTATGAACATTTGAATGCATTGACGAATCTATCTTGAGCTTTATAAAATTTTTCCTGTATAATTTATTACCCTCTGTAAAACTAATGTACAACAATGACTATATAACTGCTTGATCTATAATTTAGTTTGATGGAATTGTTTTGTTTAAAAAGATGGTTTTCTTTAAGTACTCTAATTTTGACATTGACAGGTAAACCTATTCAATTCATACAAAATGTATAGAATTAATGTGGAATTTAGTATCCTTTCATCCTTTTAGTTGATCACGTGTAACAGTTTATCCTCAAACTTGTACAAAAATCTGTATTTTGTACTACTTTCATGCTAAAACTGTAATCTGCTATACCTAATTTGGTTCATGGCATCTTTGTGTTGATAGAGTATATGTTTAGCTACCTAATTTTTCCTTTCATGGTGACAGTCCCATACTTAGCAACTATGATATGTTGTTTGATGGTTCAAAATGCCATCTTGATTTTTAAACATATTGGTTTAACTTTACTTTGTTGCCTCAAATCTAGAATTTTAATCCCTGCAAATGTCTAAGTAGGGACTAATGCATAAATAACCTTCTCATTGATAATTGACCATCATAGATAAAATCTGTAATGTTGAAGTTCAAGATAAATTTTACAAAATTATTGTTGACTAAAAAAATGTTTTCATGAAATTATGATTCTATAGTGCCCTGATTTGAGCCTAAATGGTTTGTAATGAGAAATAATTTATTTCTTCTAATCATGGTTGTATTTTTTAATCTAAAAACAACTTAGTGATGCATCCAAGTTGTTCAACAGAATTTTACCTTCATTTGAACTCTATACTTGAAATTTACAAGTTTTTCCTATTGGTGTTTTTAATTACTGAATTTGGTGCTTCCTTTGAGATCATGAAACTATTCTTGATGATTTCTCATGTTGTTAACCATAGTTATACTTGCACATTCAAGTATATACCTTCTTTATAATCATGCATTTCTAAAGTACAACTATGAATGATCACTCCCTTTTGAATCTTCTGAAAATGATAGCAAGGATTATGTCATGACTCAATAGCTTGGGATTTCTGCCAATGATATGATCTTTTGTAAAATATACCTTCTATATTTTATTTTCATTGGCTTTACAGTAGCTGGAATTTTATTATTTCTCTTTTCATGACAAGTTGTTCTATTCTTGTATCTATATACTTTTTGTGATAACTTTCCAACTTGTATCAATATGATTATACCTTTTATAATGTTAATAACTCCACTTTAATGGCAATGATAACCTAAAAAACACGGCTTGGAAATGTAATTGAAAATATATATTTTAAAGATCTTGATTACTGATATTGTGAACATACTGAGTTCTCCGCTTTGATGAGTTGTTAACCATTATATTGTATCATATTAAAATTGATAAGCTCTTGCATCATGTAATCATTTCTGTAATTGATAATCTCTTGGACTTCATTTTATTGAATATTCTGATGTTTTCCAGTCTGAAAATATGCTTCACACATTTACATTAATGAAACGTGTGATTTTGATTATAACTTCTAGATCAACTGATATTGATGTCATGTTTCACTCTATGGGCTTGGTAAATTGTTTTATCTATGAATATATTGCAATGTCTGATGGATTTCAACATTTGTAATTACTTTTATATCATAACTACCCTAATGAGTGAACTTTTTTGAATATATGTACGTTCCATTTTCCATCAATTTAAACATAGATGCATCCACATGTCCTTATTTATGATCTTGTTTTAATGAATTAAAACCTGATTCATTATTTTGATTACTATGGCCTTCTTTTATTTCCTAACTTCTGCTAGATTTTGTACTTTTTTTAGAATGATTATATTCTTCTACCTGATAGATGATCCTTGAGTTTATTCAAAATGTACTTGTTACTTCATTCCTTTCGATCTATTTCTATTAAAATCTACTTTGATGAAAATATTATATTCTGAAATGAAAAATTTCAATTTGTATCATAGTTTTGATTTATCATGTGACTTAAACTTATACTTTTTCATCGAAATCTTTAGATATTTTTCATCTTGTGGTATCTCCTATAACTATCCTCTTCATGGGTTCTGTTGACAATTTTCGCCCTTGTGTAAAAATGGGTAGCTCAAAACTTTGTTACGATGGGTAGCGTTGGTGAAGTATACCCAAGCTGGGGGAGTTTCTTTCAGAAAATATAGTTAGTATTTAATTAATTAAATGATTACATGAAATCTACAGCTATGTGTGTTGTTACAAAACATAACAGACCACATAGCTTGTAATTTCATGCTATCTTCACCAAAAGAACACAAAGCCCTGAAGGACAACTGTGTTGTCTTGATGAAGACATCAAATCGTAGAATATATGAAGTGTTAGGTTTTGAAGTAGCAATCGGGATTGCAGATTATAGAAATAAGATTTCACTACTAGATGTTACAGGTATTCTTTAATTTTCTTTCCTTCATGATTAAGACATTCAATTATATTATTGGGTTGTTTAGTTCATCATACAATCCATATCAAAAAGTAGAAATCTAGAAAGAAATACACAACTCAATTCCATAATTTGATGTTTTATTCATAAGGAATTTCAAATGTTACCACACAAGCTATGGGATGTAATTGATAATACAGCTACTGAAATAAGAGGTACATATAGATGAAAGAGAAAATAAAGGAGTATGAGTGAACCCATCATTTCTTTGAGGTTTTTCCTTTGGTTTATGCATCCTCATCTTTAGCTTTATTTTCTCTTCATCTTCATTGCTAAGAACACTATACCTGAAAATAGAAAAGAGAAAACTATCAATTTATGAGCTTAGAGTACAATCCATATTCCTATACTGTCTTAATACGTGCACATGGATCTCCAATAACATGAGATATAGATTACTTGAAGATCAAACAATATACATGATTTACTCACTCAGAAAGAAATAAAGATAAGAAAAGAAAATATGGACATAAGAGAGGCCAAAAATCCTAAATATTTTCTAACTATTTTCTCAAGTGTGCAGGAACAGGTTGCAGTCAAGAATAAATAAATCATATCTTACAGTCCTTACTATGGATAAATATTGTAGAGTTCAATAAGTTCTATCCTATGGTACATAAATTATATGAGTGACCAATACATATTGGAATGAAGGAATAATGAAACTCAAAGTTCAACAATTATGCTAGAAATAAAAGAAGTTGCAGTACAGAACAGAGAAGAGAATTGCAGACCAAAGTGCATGTTTCAGATTACAACTGAAGAAGAAAGACCTAACAACATTATTCATCTTCATTTCTCATTCCAAGTAAGTAAAGACACAGTTATGCCGATGAAAAGAAAAGTTAAAAGCTTGAAGTATAAAAGGTACAATCAATTGGAGCAGATCAGATTTGCATACAACAAAGTAGTTCAAAATAAAACAAATGATAGTCCTCTCATAGCTATAAAATTCATAGAGAAGAGTGTTCAATCCAAAATTGAATCCTTTTACAAGCTCAGATGGAAGCACTTTCCAATTTTAAAGTTTCATAGACTTGCAAGCAAGTTATAACTCATGTGCCATAATATCATCATCCAGGAAAAATATGAAAATAAATATAGTTGGTTCACATCAAAAGGTGCATGCTTAAAGTGTAGCTCCAATTGAGGAAATATTTAAGGCCATAATGTGTGAAGAAAATTTTTCAGGAAAAAAGTTTCAGTGTCACGGTCATTACAATTTCCATTAAATTTTGTAGAGAACTTGGGAACAGAGTTCAGCTTACTAGTTCTTAAGAATTCGGGCCTACGAAAGAGAAAATCATGACAATGCCAACCAATATTTGAAAAGTGGAGCTTCAGGAAAATAGAAACAAAATGAATAGACTACAGTCCACATCTCAGAGCACTAAAGAGCATAATGAAGAAAATGACATCAAAGAAATCAGTGGATGTAGTTGAGTTCCCTCACATAATGCTGAGACACATAGCCTTGATATTTACCAATTTTCATGAACAACAAGTGATGACAGTGTTTTACAGAGAAAAATTACTGGTTTGTGTAAATAAATTTATCAAAAGATACTTTTATGATCAAAACGACATATCACAGTTAGTTTATAGGTATACGGGTTTAGAAAATCTCGTCACCTACCTTTTGAAGGTCACCATTAAATATAAAGGCTCAAAATAAAAGTTTGTTACAGAGAGCCAAGTCTGTTGAGATTTCCAAATACTGAGAAACACAAGAGTCAAAACCATCACCACAAGATGAAAAAGAAAAATCAGAGCAAAATGTGAGCTTCAACTCTAAACATGGTGGCCAAGATGCCTTTTGTACAGCAAAATATGAGTACCCACAATCCATATCAGAACCAAAATGAAGGACCCAGAATGGTTTTTCAACTTGAGAATCCCCAAAGGAACCATGTGATCACAAAATTAAAAGCAAAGTAAGTATTAGTTTGGAAGAGTTCAATAATGACAAATAATGAGTAATAGTGAAACTCACCTGAGATCAAAAAATTACCATCCTCATCAAACAATGGTGCTAGTTGCACATAAAATAACTTTGAAATGAGTAAAAACCGGTGAGACACACAAGAACATTGCTATCCAAATATCAAAAAACATACTAGTTTGCAAACCATTGGAGTCATTGTTTCAAACGAAATGGGAGTCGACCCAAATTAAAGAAGCAACAAGAAGATTTATATAAGTCTCAATGAATTAGAGGATAGCACACATATGCTTTTACTAGTAAAGTTAGAGGGTACCTAGGATGATAAAAGTGAGCTAGAACTCATTTATTTCCTTGCAATTATAGACAAAACCAGAACTTCAATTCAAATAATAGTGCCTAGAAAAAAATATCCATTCTTCATCGAAGGAAAATATGAATACCCAAATCTGGGTCACAAGAAATCATATCGCAGCTCACCTTATGAGACCAAATCTAGCAAGACAAAATCAAACCATGAATACCATGTATAATACGAGTAGATTTGAATTATTAACAAATATTCGTAGAGTAACCCAGATGAAAATCATAAGGATTTAGATCTACTATAGTTTCAAGCAAAGATAGCAAAAGAAATACCCTATAGCATTCAGATTACAAACTCAGACAAAAAACCTTGAATGAAAATTACATGCACATCCAAGCTAAAGAGAGCTTCAAATTTTTCCTTCAGAAGTCAAAATTTCGATTGAAAAATAATTTTCAGGTAGTAGAATAGAATAGTAAAATACAGATCTTGGTTTTCATCACAGACCCATTAATGGGTATATCCAAATCATAGTAAGAAATAGAAATCACCAATGAACATAGAGTTGTCAAGTCTTCAAAAAGCCATCAAGTTCAGAGTAGAAAGCGAGAAACCAAAACTAGCTTCAACTTAGAATCTCCATGATAACCACGAAATCACAGAGAAGATGCAAAAGGGAGATAATTATCAGTGTCTAGAAAGTCAAAATGGAAAGTGAAGAAGCAGGTTACAACTACCAGATATCAAGACTTACCGTTCCTCATCAAAGAGTGATGCAAATAGTATGAGAACCAAGATTAAGCCATTAACAATGTCATAATCCCATGAAAATCTTTCTCAGAAATTTAATTCAAAGCAAAAAATGACAGTTTCCGACCTACAGGATCCTCGCAGAGCTCAATAGAAGTAGAGACTTAAACACCAAGAATAACACAGTCCCGAGTTCCAAAATACCAATCATGACAGTGAACTCACAACCACCTTGCATAAAAAGCTAGAACAGAGCAGAATAACAAACATACATATTCACTCAAACTCAGAGAACCACTATGCAGAGCGGCCGAGCTCAAGAAGATGAAAATGACATTGATTAAAAAAATTCTAGGGCTTCACCCACAAACCAGATGCAAAATTGAAAGTAAATGAGGTTCGATTTTTTTTAACTCACCCAACTAAACTTTGTCGTAACCTAACCCTAACCAAGGGCCAGTGATCAAATGATCCATATTCAACAAGTACGAAGATCAATGCTCAGGGATCGATCTCTAAAATCAATGTGAACCACCATGGTTATGATGAAAGTGCCACATTAAATCCTAGGTCAGAAACCCTAACTGAGGGTCAAAATACCAACCGCTATGCCAATCAGAGTTAAAAGATCCATGGTGGAGAGTTAAATTATAATCACCACCAAAAGGTAAGCTTTACCTTTTCCCCATTTTTCCATAATTGATTAATCAAAACGGGCTGGATGATTAAATAATGATTATTATTCAAACCATTGTCCAAGAGACCCATGTATGTTATCAAAGTTGGTCGAGTGCATTGTGGTGCTTTTTAAAAAAGGTGCCCCTTATCTTATTTCAAAACCAATAATGTGCTAAGTTCGTAAAGGTGGCCAAACCAAAATGAAGACTAATGGTGAAATGCAAAGGTGGTCCCCACTGTTGGAGGAGTTGAAGATGATTTACAGTATGTCACCCATGTGACCATTAGAAGACAAGGAATGTCAACATCAGAACCTAAGCTTAAAGGTGGTCCCCATCAAGTGGATGTTTGGATGAATTATTTTGTAAATATTGCAAGTATTGTAATTATTTTATTCACTTACACGGAGTATTTTTGCATGCCTTTATCAAAAGGACAAATCAACAAGAAGATAAATTCACATGCACAAGGAAGGAGGCTTGCTCATCAAGTAATATTTATTATTAGCAAATTATTCACCTTTCTTTTCTTAAAAATAGAAAAGTCAACTTCAGTTTGACTGTATGTAATCAAAGGCTATTAATTCCTCTTTGTACTAGTTTTCTTTATTTTATTCCTTTATTTAGTAATAAATAAAGGCTAAAAATAGGATGCATGGGCGAGTACAACCTTAGTCTATTTTTAGGAAGGGTGGGTGAATCAATTTTGCTATATATTGTGTGCCTTAGCAAAGCACATGGAGGAATTTTTAGATATAGGAGTCATGGAGCAATTTTCTGCCAGTTTTTCCCTTTGAATGTGAAGTGTTTTCTGTCTTTCCAATTATTTTCAGTCTTGTGTATGTTTTCCATTAATCTTCTGAATGTTGAATACCCTGATTAATCATCTTACCCTGTTGCAAATTCAGTAATCTCTGCATAATATTAATGTGTATGTGTAACTTACCAGTGCTGTTGTGATTCTATCCCTCAATACATCAATTTTTTTACCCTTAATTATATTCATAAATATGTTGGACTATGCATTAACATTTCATTCCATATCAATTGTGCATGTACTCAGTCAAATACCTCATACAAGTTTGTTGTATCACCTTAGTTTTAATTCATTTTTTTACAGTCTTCTTTTACCCTTAAAGCTTAGAAATCCGTTTAGGATATATCAATAAGGAACTAACCTTGATACCAGAGACTCATCCCAAAATAGGTGTACCCATAGACCTAAGGTGTTTCCATTGTATCTATGAAAGAGATATAAAATTTTCAAGCTTAGAACACCTGCATCCATCTCTCTATAGGGTGCACTTTCAAGAGATAACAATTTTTGGCATTCCCGGTGGGACAATTAATCAGATCTACATGCAAGTTACAGATATTTACATCAGATACACCTTGAGCTCAAAATTTATGGAATTTTCCTTTATTTTTTAGGTACACTATGGCTGTCAGGATAGTTGAAAGAAAGATGGAGCTGGAACTTAAGAAAAGAAGATTAAAAAAAACCCAAGGCAATGAAGGGTTTCTTCTATACTCTTTTACTTTTAACTTCATCCACATGTAATTCTCTCTTCACTAGTTACGAGTTACATCCAATGGCTTGTGTGGGAAACATTGTGTTTCTTCATGAATAAATAACATTAATTTTTACAACTGAGTTGTATACTTCTTTCTGCATTCAGCTTTGATGATAGATATTGATTGTATATTGAAATAAACAACTCAATCACATAATTAAATGTATTTAAACATGTAACTCTATTTTTTTTCCCGACTCTAACATTTCACGTAAGATTTTATTCTTTCCCTAATCAAGGAAATACATTATTCCTTCGGGGATTTTGTGTTTCCTTGCTAAAGAAGAACATGGAATGACAGTCTATTTCAGGTGTTACATTTTGTAACAGCAAACATAGCTGTAGATTACATGCAGTTAATCAATTTCTGTAACTGAAAAAAATAAAACTGGAATGCATCCCCCTAGTTAGGTCTATTTCAGAAATTCCTTCCATCGTAAACAAAGTTTTGAGTTGTCCTTTTTGCATGAGTGCAAAAATTGTCAACAGTAAGGTGATTAAATATCTAGTTTCTTAATTTCAAATCCAAAACATCAACTCAATCTCTATTCTATCCTTTGCAATAAAATGTAAAAACTTGAGTTTTACATTACTCCAATTTATTTTACTTCACATATTCCATTTTTCCAACAAAACAAAAAGAATTCAACACAATTCCTTTCAATACATTTTTTTTTTCCAAATATACATGTACATACATTGCAACTTTAAATGCTTACAACTTTAGGAGAGTTTCATTTCTAGACAAATAAACAACTTAAGCTTTCCTTTCACTATAACATTACAATACAACTATATAAACTACCAATTTTCCAAATCATTATTTTATAATGCAAGGACTTCAAATCCTCTTTCTTCACTAAGACTAATCCCTTCCAACAAGGTAAGAAACTAAGAGATCTTTCTAGATTCACTAACTCATTTCAACTGAGAACAAATGAAATATTACAAATTTCCTTTAATCTTAGAATTTTACAAACTTCCACTCAAAGTGGGAATAAAAATATGATCAATACACCGTAGGGATTTCAATAAGGCCAAACACAAGTCTTCTAGTATGTCTTCTCCCAACTTGAAGCTTCAATCTTCCATTCTTAAATATTTCAAAAGATAGGATCACAATATAAAGGAAGGGGGAATAGGAAATGCTTTGTGCCCAACCTTTAATCCAATAAAAGGAGAATCCATCCCCTTAAAAATGAGGGATCTTGAGCAACATTTGAAAAAAAAATTAACAAGCATGATTTCCACAAAAACATACATTCCAAAACATTCAACAAATCCACAAGTACATACTCAACAAATTTTACAATTTTCTCAACAACACATAGGTTTCACATCAAACCAAATGGAGAAAGGAATATGGGAACCACCTCTTTTTTCCTCCCAAGTGAGGTAGTAGTTTCACCCAAACCCTCCATGTGCACAATACAAACAAAAAAACGGCCTTATGTCTCCCCTTGCAAGTATGTAAAATATGCCCATGATTTCCTTTTCACTCCCCATAGGTGAAACTCCCAATCACACTCCCTCTAAATTACATGTCTCACAACTCTTGTTTCCCTCCCCAATAGTCCCATACTTCCCTCTCCAACTCTCATCTTAAGGAAACCTACCCAACCACACAAAAACACTATCACAACACTCATACAATATTTAGCAAGCACAATTTTTCACATCTACAAACATAAATAAGAAAATAACAAAGGTGTAGATCCTACCTCTCCATTAAGCCTCTAAAACAAGAGTATTTACTACACAAAGCTTTTCAACACCTACAAACCAAGCACAATCCAAAATACAGCTCCAAAAAAGCTCCAAGCATGCAACTCAAGACTAAATTTCCAAAAGTGCAAGAGAAATAAAATGAGACAAGTAACCAAAAATTCCTTCAAATTTCAATAAATAAATAGAAATAGAATGTGAGGATGATGAGGAAGTCTCCATGTATGAATGCCACTTCATCATTCCTCCATTCCAACACACAAGTCAAAACACCAATGCCCAAGATCAATTAAATGCACATGTAAGACTTTATGGCATGCTCACATGACACTCCAACTTGCACACCATGCTTATCAGGGACAAATTAAATGTGGGTAAGTATGAAATTTCAACTAATTTCACTTTTTACTATTCAACAAATGTAGTAAATATGCCTCAAAATTAAGCTCACATATCATAGTTTATAAATATGGTTGGGTAGAATATTTTGAGATAGTGCATGGGACAAGGTTAACTTGTCCCACAAGTCTCCAGAAAAGTGCCTCTCCAAGTCAAATTCTCGAGTTTTAGAAGTTGAAGGAAGAGTGTACACAACACAAAAACCAACAATAAATTTCAACTTCATCATCAAGCACAAGATTTACAAGGACCATCTACCCTCATAATTATCCAGTTGTCACATCCTTATTTTAGTTAACAAAATTAAGTTGGATTAGCTAATTAAGACACATTAATAACTGTTAATAAAGTGATTAATAATTTCTTGATAATTAAATACATATAACACAAAATAAAACACACACAAAATTAAAATAAGGGGAAAATATTACACCCCATGGCCACACATGTGATATCACCTCTCCATGGGAAAGCCTCCTAAGTACGTATGCAATAACAACACAACATAAACATTAGACATAAGTTATCAAATTTTGGCCATGTTGCAAAACACACCCAACGTTATTTTATGGTTGGTCCCCTGTCCCCTTTCGATGTATTATATAAAATGTCCCTACAAATACACAACAAAATATCTCTTTGGCCTCATGGCCACATCAACAACATTGAGACATAATATAGACATATAGAAATCAATAATCGTCATCCAAAATGAATTAATTCTATTATCTATCAACATATCAAATAATTCAATTCTAACATCCACAAGATTATAATTCTACTCAGAACATCCAGAGTATAACATGTCAGTATAGAATCCAAATAATACAAATCAACATATATCGAATTGTCTACCAATGCCATCTAGTGTATCATAATCAAAATGTGAATAACAACATGTCAATAGTCCAAATATTTGCATATTCTATCATCTACTTATTAATGTATCATAATAAAAATGCCTAAGTATCAGTCCCAAAATAATATTAACATAAAAAAAATATTGTCGAAGAGGAGTGGGAAATACAATGACCATAAATTTGAAATTTATTACTTACAATTCTAATGATCATATCCTTACTAATTCCAATGGTACATCAATTGTTGCAACCTCCTCATAACAGGAAAGAACAAAATGTGTTGATATAATTCTTAATGCTCTTAACCCACTCACTTTCCAATATTCTATGCATGAATCATACACTATGCCTACACCTTATCTTATTTCATTCATGGAGGACATTAATTTCTTACTTTGGATATTTATGGTCTATGATGATAGTGTCTACTACATGTAACAAAATTATACATATTTCTTATGATGAGTCTTTTTTCTCTACACATGCATTGTTTGTGGTTGATACCGATGAGCTTCCTAAAACTACATATGGTCACACATCTCTTAACTCACACATTGATCCTTATGTTTGCAGTTAATTTTTCCAATGTTTCCAACAAGCCCAAAATTCCACTTATTCATGTTTATATGTTTTACTGGAAATGGTTTCATTATTTTATAATAGTTGCAAGTATCAATGCTTTATTTTGCAATGTGTATGGTTCTATATGAGCTGTCCCCTAATCTTATTTAAAATAATTATCCTATGGTATAAACCCTTACATCTTATATATTACATATCATATAATATATTCTTAGGGTGTAAAAAACATGCATGGATTGAGAAATGGGAAAATCGCGGGGTTTACGCCTCAAAGGGTTAAATGAACCCTGCATCTGGGATAAAATATAATTCATTCATTGTAAACCTTTATTCCCTCCCATAGTGGATAGGTTATTCTGGAATGAGTATCACATGTAATTATAAACATTCAAATGATATGGAATTACATTTCAAGCTAATTAGCTCATAGATTAACTCTAAATTAACATGGCATGAAAATAGTATCCTATAGAGAGCAGTGATTAGGGAGAAAGAGAAATGAATTTGATTCATGTGAAAAATAACCCTTTTTGTTGATGAATAAGATTTTTAGAAACCATACATACATGCTTAAACTCAACATGGTCACTTTTCGATCATCACATGAGCATGATACAAGAGTATGAGGAAATTTGTTGTATGGTGCCAATAGGTGATTGAAACTGTTATTAGACACAGTCAGGAAGTGAGGATTAAATGGGCAATCTAATTTTCCTAAATATGATATTAAATAATAAAAATGAGATATATCATTGTCCATATCGTGTGGAAAAAATTTCATTGAATACATCAAAATCAGGATGAAACACCAAGTCAGATAATAAGAAAATTTTCTAACATGTTAAATGTGTGCTTAAAATTGTTTCAAAATTTCTTTCTACAAGTACCTATGACCCTAGCATGATTCTCTTATCATACTAGAAATCTATAGGAAAACCAAATCTATTATGGTAAAAATTACATGTTTTATAATAAATGTCCATCTACATAGCACATTGTCCCATCTAAAAAATTATATACATGGAATTTAAGGCAAAAACTAGTCAATAAATGACATACCAATAGTATATGCAATGTACCTGTCTAAAAGCTAGCTTCCAATATTTTTTTCAATATTGCAAAACAGGTTTTGAATCATTTCTATTCCTTCAGGTTATTTGGATTAGTCACTAAAACTCTGATCTCTACCTTCTAGAAGCATTCAATTCTTTTTGGCACATAATGGGATGCTTAAAGTGCATAAGTCAAATCTTCGTGGATGAAGGGGTATAGAGGAGACAGAATAAAATTACTATAACGTATTGAGAGCGAGATTGAGATATTATAGCTTCCAAAATTTTCAATTGCATAAATATGATTCTGAATGAAAAATAAAAAATTAATCATCTTTTGAGGCAACTATTGTGGAATTATGCTACCCTTTAATATTTTTGTGGATGATGCCTATACAAATCTCCTATAAAAGTATGACACATGAGATCCACGATGTTAATATAATGAATGCACAATTTGTAGTTCCACAAGAAAATCCTAATGAAGTACATAATGTGCATGTGATGCTAACATAAAGTTTATTTTTCTTTGATTTTAATACATAAAATTGTGCACTCATTATAACTATAGGTCTTACGTGGACGTAAATAATGGAACTGCTTTAGATAAAACCTCATGTGAAATTTAAACTTTGTCCAAGAATATATAACAGCTATAATGCTACTACAGAATTTATTGCCGCTGTATCATGACATGTGTGTATGGTCAAGCTCGTGCACTCTTCTTAATCTTGAGTGAAACAAAGTGTTATGTGTTATATTTTCACTTCGGGACAATCCGGTCGAAGCTTATTACAATAGAGCTCCAAGGCATCCTCTGGTTTCTGACCCTAAGAGCAGATATGAGGTACGAAACATTTCCTCGGGACAATCCGCGAAGCTTATGGTACTTCACGTACTGTATAGAACATCGGAGTCATCCCAGAAATATGGATCTGTGTGGGCAATCTTGATTACTGTTTCAACCTAATAAGCATAGTTCACTTAGTGATGTTATAAGTACTTGTCGATATCCCACTCTCATTACTGCAACCTGCTAATGGGACTTCGTTCGAATATGAGACCATCAACGAAATGCGTAGAGAGATAATCTCAGATACATAATAACCAGAGTACAAGGGAATCTATGTTTCCCACGAATCCCAACTATTGCACTTGGATTTCTTCCTGCAAAATATGGATGCTACTGCGAGTGCATACACATGGGTTTAACCCATCATTTTCAAGGTTAAAATACATGTTTCTTGCTCAAGGGATGCTAGAAACGACGAATGACTATAAAGGTAATAATGTAATGATTAAATTAAATCATCCAGGATGGAATGCCAACGTACATCCAAAAAGAATTCCTTTGTCCCGTTATGTGCACATGTAAAAGTTCTGACTGAACATAATTCGAACACATTACTAACATGCCGTAAATAATGTCCCGAGATGATCACTGGTTACTGGTTCCCCATATTTAGTCCGCCTGCGAGAAAACCAATTCTTCTAAAAAACTTTCCACGATGAAAAATCTACTTTCCTTAAGGATTGAATGTAACCTTTGCATTTGCATCTACGATACCTTGCAGACCCAGCCAGTCTATCCACGGAAATATAGTCTACTAATGACGGGTGCTCCATAGTAATCACTCGAGGGATTCACACGGAGTTTAGAAATTTTAGAATAATTGATTTAGAATAGTTGACTAATCTATAAGGGGACCATGCTACCCCATTTTTTATAAAGTAAAGTTAAGATCGGTTGCACACAAGTACTACCAGTTTATGGGGCACATCTCACTCTAATTAAATCAAATTAAGGCATCAAGGTCTCCACATTAAGTGGGTTTGATAGGAACACATTCAACCGTGATATTTTAACATAATTCTGGCTTAAAATAATGTTTATGATAAAAATGCAGCATGTAATAAATTAGTGAGGTTCTCTTACATAATGGTGACCACATAAATTAATATGTAAGTGTTCCAACATAATCTTGCATGATAACCCACCTTAATTTTAAGTGGGGAAACATACCACTATATACCTTGTGTTATATCAAAAGCAAACGATTTACAATTTATAAAATTGTCAATGTATGATTTAGTTGCTATAGCATGTAAAGTACATGGAAAATCCACTATAGAAATTCAAAAGATAGAAATTACTTATTGGACAAGATGCTCCTACATCATGAAAACATTACATATAATATTATGGAGTCTTTGATAAAATAAGCTCATTTCTCATAACTGTTATCCAATAATTCACCCCCCAGAGGTAAATTTTGATAACACTACATACAAGTTGATACTTCCATTTCTCAGTTCCCTTTTAGGCAAATAGATTTTGTATTCAAGGCAAAAAATCATGTCTTCTAGGGTCCCCTCGAGACAATCGCTATTTTCTAACTCTCCTGTCACACAACTTAGAAAGAAACTAAGTTCTAAAAAAGAGTAAAAAAGTCTACAATCCCTACATAGCTATTTTAGGCTCCATGATATCAGCATAATCATGAAAAATGGCTATTGTCCTAGATCCTCGCATGCAGTAGGGACAGTTGGGATCGTCGGGGTGCGAATATGTTGCCGAAAGGCCACCAATAATCGGCATCTGCAGATTTTCTTCAACAGGGACATGTTATATGTGTTTGTGGGGACGCGCGGTTTAGTCGCGAAAGGGCGAACCGGCCGATACGGTACCCAAAGTAAAATCGGCCATATACTGCTGTGCATGAGTAGGCCGGTTTTTACATCTGGGCACGTGTTTGAAGCGAAGGATGCGAACCGCCCGAATCGGCCGGCGCAAGGGAACTTTCGTAATAGGACAAGTGGGACAAGAGTACACATGGGACGCGGGGAGCATGCAAGGAGCAAGATTGAGCCAAGATGCAAACTAACGCCACATGTCTGTCACCTCAAATGAGGGACAGTATGAGAGCCTGAATCGGGCAGATCGGAGGAATTTGTCCATCAGACAGTTCGGGACAACCGGGCCAAAGGGATGCGAGGGACGTGAAAAGCCGGCAGGCCCGCGGACGAATCAGGAAATGCCACGTGTCATCATTAGGGATAAACGTCCAAAAAGCATTTCAAAGGGGACATAGGTTTGAAGTTTTCTTCTGGCCCACATTTCCAATTTTTTTTCTTAGGACGCGTGTAACTAAGGAGAAGGTTCTATCTGAGGAGCTACCATTTAAAGACCCTTAGATTAATATTAGCAAGAGTCCTTGGAAAAAAACTAAAATTGTAAAGGATGACCCCGCGCCCCTGTCCTTTACAACCAGATACATGCCACGTGTTCCATTTCAAGTGGGGAGGACGCGGGGAAAATAATGGTTAATAATTTCTCTCAAAATCTACAAAAAGTCCTATATCTCAACTATTCAGATTGAAAACCCACGGGTAAGGGACAGGATTGAGAGAATCCTAGCTCATCCAATCAGCACCCGACACGTAGGATCGTCTAGGTGGCGGAGCGTGGGATAAAATTTTCAAAACATTTATTATTTGCAATGTCTATTGTAGCCCTAAATCTTCGATAAAAACACAAGTATCTTATCGATTCAGGAAAATGCTCAGATTCGCACGTTCTCTTCGGATACTCATTAGAAATCTTGATTTCGATTATTCTCTGACTATAGATTCCGGGGTATAATCTTGATCATTTTGGTTTAGTATGATGTTAGATGATAGAGATATTCTAACTATTGATGGAATGTGATTCATAATATGATCTGTGTGAATTATTAGAGACATAGAGAGACATTTTATATTTATGATAATTATATGTTGTTAGCATATATATTTAATGACATTCGGAATTCTCGTCATGTTAACTATGATTTAGCATTTGACCTAATCTTGTGATCTCGTTGATATCGATAAAATGGTAGAATTGAGATGTTGTTGAAACTATAGACAAATGATTGCAAGCTTGGATGATGATTTATTTATATGAGGATGTTTATTGATGGATGTACATATATTTATGTTTGATATATTTGATGCAGCCATGAGGACGAATGAGGTATTATGTAATTTTGCAGGTAACTTTATCGCAACAACCAGAAGGGATTAAGAGACCAACCACAGAGGAATACTAGATGGATACAACGACAGTCACCATGGCAACTTGTGTAATTTTTTATGTTTTGTTATTATATTTTTAGAGGGCCCTCATGGGGGGGATAACCTCTGAAAGTGACAATGGGCTATGTTTGTAATTATTTACCTTTTCATTTATTTATTGTGGAGTATGTGATTTATTTTGTGATGTAATTCATTTTATCATTGTTGATGAATGTGCCTTAATTAAGTGGATTAATCATGTTTATTAAGTTAATTGGGGATGTGATAAAATGGGTCATTTATTACAGTAGTTGGTCATTTGGATCTTGTGATTTAAGTTTAGTGTAGTTGACCTTGAGTGTTGTATACCCTACCTTAGGAAATTTGGATTTGGGCTTAAGAGTCATTTTTGGAGGCTTGTGTGACAAATAAAGCATGTCCCACACATTTTAATTTCATATACCAACTATACCTATGGGTTAGTGTTGACAATTTTCACACTTGTGTAAAAATGGGCAACTCAGAACTTTGTTACGATGGATAGAATTGGTGAAGTATACCTAAGATAGGGGAGTTTATTTTAGAGAATATGGTTACTATTAAATTAATTAATGATTACATGAAATATGCAGCTATGTGTGTAGTTACAAAATGTAACATATCACATAGTCTACAATTTCATGATTATATTCAGCAAAAGACCCCGAAGGATAGCTGTGTTGTCTTGATGCAAAAATCTAATTGCAGAATAGATGAAATGCTTATAGGGTTTGAACCAAACTTGCACACACAAAATAATTATGAGAATAATTAATTTCACACACACTGATATATTTCTTCTCTCTGTATATTCAATCAAACACCATTACACATATATAGAAGAGGATTCCCTATTATTATGGAACCACTCAATCCTATAATATCTCCTATTTAGTTGTGATTGTTACTCCCGTAACAATACAAAACTCAAATCATATGAGTTGTTAAAACAACTCCAACCAATATATTATTGTTAATATAACAATAATATAATTACTAACATTTGTATTTAATGAATACATAAATAATGTAAACATTAATATTTAATTTCCTAACATTCCCCCGTTAATGTTTACATGGTAAAAAAAGAACTTTCACACTTCCTTTGCAGTCTGCCGCCTCTGCGCGCTCATGATCTTGGCACACACACGAACTGTATGTAGAAGAAGGAACAAATGACCAAGCACTGTCGGGAACACATCTGACCGACGAGGATGGGAACACGCTCAGGAATCATCTGCTTATCAACCAGTCACTCTAGGGAACACATCTAACCTAGCAGTGTGGGAACTCAAGCAGGAACACATCTGAACAACCTTCAATGGTTTTCAAGAGGCTAACCACAAAAACTAGGTACGAATAGGAACACATCTGACTGTTCTACCTCATCAAGCCTCATGATGCTGCGTTTCACTGTGTTATTTGTTCTCTACTATGTTTTTGCATTTGGGGAAATAGGAAAAGCCACATACTCAACTGAAAAACTGAAAATGGAACATTGGATCATGCTGATCATGTTCCTCCCTCAATGTGAACATTTCACTTATTCTACACACAACATGAACTATGAAAAGGAATCACACCAAGCTGAAATTCACACCACACAATTGAATTTGGAACACTGCAAAAAACAAAAAACAAGTACTCACACTACACACCTGTGCCACCAAATCATTCTGTGCGGCCTCGTCGTTGGTGACTGACGAGAGGTTGCTGTCTGACCTCCAGCCTCCGATGCCTCCATCCTCCATTATCATGCTGCTAACTCAGCAAGATGTGAACATGAAGCACATTTGTTTCCACATTGATCTTATTCTTTTCTTCCCTCCCGCAATGTGAAACACTTTATTTTTCCGGACGTTGGGTAACACCGAAAATGCGTCCGTAAGGCAATTTTTTTTTTAATTTTTGGACTTTTACAATTAGACGACTCTAACTCTTGACTTTGACAAGAAGACTCGACTTGCCTAAAAAGCAATAAAATGGGATTACTTTTAAAATGAATTAATAACTAAAGACATACAAAATATAAAGAATTTGATGGATGATGTATTACACATCACTAATATACGGACTTGACTACAAATAAACACGATAATATAAAAACAACTCCAATAAAAAATTTCTAATGTAAAAAATGGATAATAATAAAAATTTGACCTTATTACCACGACTCTTTTTTATCATTTCCTTTGGACGAGACTTCAATGATACGCTTATGGATTGGACACCAAAACCTAAAAAAAAAGACTTAATATTAAAAAAAAATGAGAGACATTAAAAAATAAACAAACAAAATGAAATTATTATTCTAAATGACTCGACCCAAAATCTAATCGACTAATTAATGCATTGACTAAATTTAAACAACTATTAATAATATGACTAGTGGCACATACACTAATTTTGTAAATAACCCGTGCGGCTTGTATCTAAACCAGGTTGCTTTGTACAGTTTGCATCCTATTTCCCAGATCAGAACATGCGTAGTAGATCTACATTCGAATCTCTGTCAATGCTAGGTGTGTCAGGAGAAACTGGATCGGTCAACACTACTAAATGATTGAAACTGATCTCTTTCACAATCACCGCCTAGGATCTTCCAAATGTAGAAGGGAAAAAATCGATGCTAATTAAGAGATGCTAGTCAAACTGAAATCACTCCTTGTTGGATCTGATCAAATGCACAGGAAGCTTCGAACGTGGATGGTAGAGGCTGCAGACCACTTGTTGATTTGTTTTTGAAGCCATGGGTTTGCATGAAAGGGTCCCAAAGGGACGTGTCTTTTGAGAAGGCCGTGAGATGTCGACAGCAAACACAAGCAGAGAGCACAATCATAAACTCCTGCTTTTCAAGAGTTTTGTAGCAGTTGATTGAAAATAATCTAACTAAAGCAGTTGGAGTAGTGTCTACATATGTCACAATGCGTAACCGAATGGCAATCCATTATACTGTTTTGTCGCCAAGTTAGAATATATTCGAAACTCAATGCAATTTTTTTATGATCCAATCTATCTTTATACTGCGCGTAGGTTGGTTCTGATGGCTAGCGTAAAGCTTCAAGATAGGAAGCACGAGCTCTGACAGTGATGAAATCAATACATGACATCAACAATGCTCATATTTGTAGAGCATTTTCTTCACACAACTCCTGTTGGAAAATGACTGAGGATAACAAATATTTGGGCATGCAGATGCACAATGTCTGACTATTAAAAAGAACAGATGTAGAAGGAACATATCCTTCCGATAGATTTCAGCGGTTCAACCTTCATAGAATTTAAATGAATTTCTAAAAGATAATAAGACAATATGAACTACACAATATTTTCATATCACACAGAAAACTTCCATTCACAGGGAAGACTTGAAGACTGTCCCTCACACATCCATTAGATATCCATTCTGCAGGATTAGACACCGCTCTGATACCAAATATAGGCTTTGAACCAAACTTGCACACACAAAATAATTATGAGAATAATTAATTTCACACACAATGATATATTTCTTCTCTCTATATATTCAATCAAACACCATTTACCACATATATAGGAGAGGATTCCCTATTATTATGGAACCACTCAATCCTATAATATCTCCTATTTAGTTGTGATTGTTACTCCCGTAACAATACACAACTCAAATCATATGAGTTGTTAAAACAAATCCAACCAATATATTATTGTTAATATAACAATAATATAATTACTAACATTTGTATTTAATGAATACATATATAATGTAAACATTAATATTTAATTTCCTAACAATGCTAAGTTATGGAACAACAAACATAAATGCAGATTGTAGAAATCAGAGTTCATTACTGGATGTTACAGGTATTATTTAATGTTCTTTCCTTCATGATTAAGACATTCAATTGTATTACTGAGTTGTTTAGTTCATCATCCAATCCATACAAAAAGCTGAAATGCAGAAAGAAATACACAACTCATTTTCAGAATTCAATGTTTTATTCATAAGGAATTTCAAATGTTCCCACACAAGCCATGGGATGTAACTGAAAAATAAAGTACAACTATTGAAATAAGAGGTATGCATGCATGAAAGAGAAAATAAAGGAGTATGAGTGAACCCATCATTTCCTTGGGGGTCTCTTATTTGGTTGTGACAGCTCCTTTTCGAGCCTGGTTCCTTCTTCATCTTCGTTGCTGAAAGAATTGTACCTGAAAAGAAGAAAAGAGGAAAATCATCAGTTACGAGCTTAGGGATCAATCCATATTCCTATAATGTCCTAACTCGTGCATATGAATCTCTTTAAAACATGAGATATAGTTTACTTGAAGATCATACTACATACATGATTTACTCACTCAGAAAAGAAGAGAAAGAGAAAAGACAAAAAAAACTATGGACATAAGAGAGGCCAAAAATCCTAAATATTTTCTAACTATTTTCTTAAGTGTGCAAGTACAGATTCAAGCTAAGAAGAAATAAATCATGTCTTATCAGTCCTCATTATAGAAAAAGATTGCAAATTTCAATTACTTCTATCCTATGGCATAAAGCAGATAAGTCATAAGTACATGATGGAAAGAAGGAAGAATGCAACTCAAATTTTAGTAACTATCCTACAAATAGAAGAAATTACAGTACATAAAAGAGACTAGAAAATGGAACTACATGTTTCAGATTGCAACTAAAGAAGAAGAATCAAATTTCAAGAAGATGAAGTTAACTTGAAGGAAAGGATTAGAGCTGAAACAGAATGGAAAGATAATTCTGGGAAAAAGTTGATAGCGATTTGCCATGTAAAATGGACATTTACATCTTTCCGTCATGTTGTTTTTTAACTAATACATGCTTTAAAAGATTTATGTAAATCAATTAAGTGATATAGAAAATTAGAAAAGCATGCCATGATCAAGATAATAGTTATTATGTTTTAGTTTCCAACTAAAAATCAGCTTCAACATAAAAGTGTTACATTCTGTATTCTGAATCAGAAATACAACTACTACAGTTGAAAAAGGAAAAAATTATAGAATTCTGGGAAAATTTTGAGAGGGCTTCGCCATGTAAAATGGACATTTATGAATTTTCCAGCATACATACTAAAGTTGTAATGTAAATCAAATGCAGTATTCAGTAGAAAAGAAAATGGGAAATAAACTTTCAGTCATCAAGGTGAAGAAATTTAGAGTACTCATTATAGCTTAACAACTGAAGAAAATGAAATTTTGAGGTAACATTTACAAAGTGCAACCATCGTAAAGTACAATTTTCATAAATGAAGCAAGTATAAAGTGTACAGACTGCTACAGCATAGCTTTAGAGCTCAAAGTGTTAGAGATCAAAGGTTTCCACAAAATTTCAGAACATTTCAGAATCCTTAAAATCTGTTACAAGAAATAGTGAATTTTTTCAATGCAACAACAAAAGTTCACACAGTGGATAAAAATCTAGTAGCATAGTGAGTGAAGGAACCCACAACGAGTAAAATGTTACTAACATAGCTAGAAGAAGGTCAGTAAGTTCCAGAAAAGGCTACAGGATTGACTGAGAACAATCTTTGAATCAGAAAATCATACATATCCAAGTCAAATAAATATTCCAGTATTTTAGAAATTGTCATTCCCACTAAAATTAGATTCAAATTGCAGTATCAGAGTAAAAGGGAAGAGATCTTGACCATTGATCAAAAAACCCATAAATGGGTTTCAAGAAATAAGATAAACGAGAAATGAACTCACTGATTAAATTGGATCTATCAAAACCCTTGAAGGATCATCAAGTTCTGAACTAAAGAAAGAGGACCTTGAACACATTTCAACTCAAAAATCCAGATGAACCACAAAATCACAAAGAGAATGAAAATAAAGAACGAAGTATCAATATATTGAAATCAAAGTGGCAATAATGAAGAAAAAGTGATACTTAGAGGTCAAAACTTACCTTTCCTTCATCAAAAAATGATGCTAATAACATAGAACCAAGCTTGACAGAGGTCAAAAATTGTAGAATTTTCTGAAAACTCTCTCACAGAGCTCTATCAGAGTAAAAGAAAATGAAGTTTCAAATAGCACAGGGCTTGAATACGCTCAACAATGGTAGCTTCATCCTTCAGAGATCAAAAGGGAGCAAGATCCTTAAATTGTATATATTCACAGTTGTAAAAATATGAGCTTGAAGACAATAAAAATGGTGAAACCAACAAATCCCACTCAAGAAATCTTAGGAATGATCAATGTACATGCACAAATAAAACTCAAGGAAGTTGAGCTCATGAACTCCTCCATAGAGGCCGAACAGCCAAAATCAAAATGACAAGAAATACCATTGTTCGAGTCCTTATTGCCGCAGGAAATCACAGAAACTAACAGAGGTCAAATAATAAAAAAATGGTGGCCATAAGACCCTGAAAAGAGCTCAAGAGAAGCAAAGAATGAAAAAGAACCATTTTTTCAAAGAGTCGAGTTCAAAAGCTTAAAACAATGGCGTTGAAAAAAATTGTTGCCAAGGCTTTGCCCGCATACTAAAAATCCAAATGAAATGATCATTAGGGTCGAGCTTCCCTTTACCACACAAACTTGAGAGGCAAGTCAAAAGGACTCAACCATGGTTGAAGGATCAATGACCGTAAATCAAAAGGACAACAGATCAACGTTCAAGGATTAATCTCCCAAATCGAAGTAAACCATCATGGTTAGTTCCCATTGGTCACATTTAATATAGGGTTAGAAACCCTAACTACATTTCCAAGATCAATGGCATCGGATCAAATAGGATAGAGATCGATGGTTTACATCAAATATCTAACTCAACCTAAGTTATACAAGCCACTGACAAAACATGCCAAGGGTTGAGTCATCGTCACGAGGGGGGTGACTAAATTATTTGCAATGTTGACCTACTCACTATAGTCCAAACTTCAAATAATGCGATCCGACCATACATAACAACAATAATCATCAAGCCCATTCAAATGCAAAATCCGCTAAGTAAATAGTATCACATGTGGTGGCCAAGTGTGGCATTATTAGCATTGACCTTGTATAAGGTCTAAACTATGTAATATGCCATCCAAACCAATAATCAAAGAGAACTTACCTTAATACTTACAAAATTTACCTCGTACTCATCAAATGGAGATTAGTGATCAAGTGCCCCATAGAGAGGAAACATTGACCATGTACACATGGAAGTGGTCCCCATCAAATGGATTTGTGGATGGATTATTTTACAAATATTGCAAGTATTGTAATTATTTTTCTCACAAACAAGAGTATTTTTGCATGCCTTCACAAGAGGACAAAATAGACAAGAATATGAATTCACATGCACAAGGAAAGAGACTTGCCTAACAAGCAAGCTTATTATTAGTAAATTATTCACCTCCTCTTTTCTTAAAAATAGAACAGTCAACTTCAATTTGACTTAGATTTAATCAAAGGCTATTAATGCCTATTTGTAATTTCATGTTTCTATTTTTATTTCCTTTATTAATAGATGAAGGATAAAAATAGCATGCACAGGAAAGTACAAGCCTTAGTCTATTTTTAAGAAGGGTGGAACAATTATTTTTGCTATATATTGTGTGCTTTGGTAAAGGACAAAGGGGGAATTTTTAGATACAAGAGTGTTGAAGAAAATTTTGCCATTTTTTTCCTCTGAATGTGAATTATTTTCTACCTTTCCAATTATTTTTAGTCTTTTGTATGTTTCCATTAATCTTGTGAATGAAAATTCCATGGTTAATTATCTTACCCTATTGAAAATTCAATAATTTTTGCATGATATTAATGTGCATGTTTAGCTTAGTAGTATTTTTGTGATACTTTCCCTCAATATCTCAAGGTGTTTTTCCCTTAACATTCTGTAGAAAATTGTTGGTTCGTGCATCAAGAATCCTTTCACATATTAATTGTGCATATACTCAGTCAAAGCCCTCATACAAATTTGGTGTATCACCTTAGTTTTAATTATTTTATAGTCATATTTTACCCTTAACCTCCCAGAAATCAGTTTAGGATACACCAGTAAGGAACCGGCCTTGATACCGGAGACTCACCTCAAAATAGGTATACCCATGTACCTGAGGTGTTTCCATTGTATCTACGAAAGAGAGAGATCTATTTTGCAACTTATAACACCTACAACCATCTCTCTATAGGGTGCACTTTCAAGAGATAACAGTTAGGGGGTAAAAACAGACACCATTATGTGTTTTGTAAGGAAAAAGGTGACCTTTATTGCACTTTTCTTACAGGATTTTTAAATTTCGTCCTTAGCGAGTGTGGGTTTGGGTTGTGTGTGTAAGAGGCTTATCATTTATCTCAACCACCAATTTACTATGCCTTTGGGTTGAGGTTTGACTTGTGATGTGGAGTTGAAGATAAGTGATGTGGCATCCTACATGGAGTCACCTCACCCTTCTCTACTCTTTTTCTATATATACAAGTTTAATTGTTTGTTTGGGGGTTACTTCATTTTATAATGCACTTGTATTTTGGGAGTTAGAGTCTTTTTGGAGAGCTTCTTGAAGTCTTGGAGCTTTTTAGATTTGGATTGAGCTTGAAGGAGCTTGGAGTGTAATTCTTTGACAAAGTTCTTACTATGTAAACGTAGGAACTACACCCTTGTTTTACTTGTTTTCTTTATCTGTGTGTATTGCATGTAAGTGAATTATTTGTGAGCTTGTTGGAATCATCGGTAGAATTCCTAATTATGGTGTCAGAGAAGGCTATAGGTATTTTCTATTGTACGAAGTCATAAGAGTCTTGTTTCAAATTTTGGGAGGGATTTGGGTTGTGTGCCCCACCTTTGATAAGAAAAAAATCTTTTTTTTCTTACTTGGTTCTTTTAAGGGAAACATATGAGATTCTAGGGAGGCATAAGAGAATTTGGGAGGCATACCAGGATCTTGCAGAAGGAATAATAGTCATGTAGGGGTTTTGAGTTGTGTTTTGGAGGGTTTTAAGGTGGGAACCTAATCCCATTGGGAGGCATAAGTGATCTCCCCATAGATTCCTTTCTCTATTGGCTTTGAGTTTCGAAGCCTTGTGTATTTTGAAAGTTGCATTTTTTGTGATTTTTATCCTTGTGCTTGAATGGATGTGAAATGGTTGTGAAATTGTGTATTGTGATGCAGAAGTGTTGTGTTAGTTTTCATGAGTTACATCCATTACTTATTGCACTTTGGTTGGGGATTTGAGGCTAATGAGGAGGATAGCTTCTTCTCCTCATTAAATTATTGGTTGGGTGGAGAGTGTTGCCTACTCCCCCATTTTATTTGTTGTGATTGAAGTGAATAAAATGGTGGAGCTCTTGTTGAATATTTGGAACTTGGAGAAATTGTAGAAGTCAAAAAGGAAATTATTCATTCTAGAAACTTTCTTGTAGTTCCCACTAAAGGTGGGATGCTAGTAGTCCTGCATTGAAAATAAAAGTTGTATTGCATATTTTAGTTATCAAGTTGTAATGTATTATCGGAAAGAAACCTTTTTGCATTGTAAGCAAATGAGCTATACTAAAAAATAAGGAAATTTCATTGTTACTTTTAGGAGTTTTTATTATTGTCAGAATGAAGAGAAAACATAGAAGTTGTAAATCATTAAGAATGCATTATTAGAAAATATGAAATATAATATAGTTGTTTGTGCTTCTTTGAATAAATGGTTGTGGTTGTAATGGATGAATGTACTAAATTATAATGGATTACCTTGTTGAAGGATTACATTCTTGTTGTGGAAAAGAAGGCAATGATACTTAGAAATAGATATAAGCTCATTTCTTCATTTGAGCTTGAAAGTAATTTTATTCGAAAAGTATTCTTATAGTTGTTTTTCTTATATGTTATTAAGATAGAAACTATATGTAATTAGTGATTTAAGTCATGGAATGAATAAATTTTGTTAACCTCTCAACTAATGACTTTAGGCATTTAAATTTAAGCTAAGGTTAAACTGTAAATCACTCAAGTAAATTTTTTTTTGGTAAAAATTGATGAAATGATTGTTCTGTTTTCGAAAGAACTAGACCCACCACCCTGTACAGAGCAATGGTCTCTGGATCTCCATCCTAATTAGAGTGGTGGTCTCTAAACTGCCACCCAGATAGGGAAAATGTTTACAAATGTCACCTAAGTAGGTAGATGGTCACAGGACCTCCGACCTATTTAGGGTAGTGGTTTCATCACTTTCGGAAAAAAATTAAAATACGTGACTATGCAAATTTGAACTTGATTTAATTAAAATCTGAGCCTACAAAATGTAAAAAAGGAAACCTGTAGCAAACCCTAAGGGAGAAAACTCATTGTTTTTAAGCATGAAATTTCTTGAGTGGACATCTAAATATATTAAATCTCGTAGATTAAATGGGAATAGGGTTTTTACCAAATAGAGAACTCATAAAAATTGAAATAACTAAATAACTACTCCAGATTTAGCATATAATATCTATAATCAACAAATGAAAGAAATTGCTAGAATAAATTCATAAACCAAAATAAACTAAGCTTAGTCCAATTGAATCCCTCTATGGCTTCCCTCCTTTATTCCATGGCTTCCACTCCTCCAACCTGTAAATCAATGAAAAGTAAAGTGACCAAATGAGGCGGCTAGGGCAAAGAGAATGGTTTAATGAAATTTCATAAGGATAGTTAGGGTTAGTTTGGAACCTGTTGGTGCTCAATTGTAATCACGCCCCTTTGTCATTTAAAATTTCCAGCCCACCTAGTTAGAAGTATTTTATTTCTCCCTGTATGGATGCGTGAAAAATTTCTCCTTCATTTAGATGTCATTGTCAGTATTTTCCTTGGGTCATGGATCAAATTGAGTCTTCCTATTATTTATGGTATTCTCTCCAAGGGGAAATTTTTTTGTTGTTTTGCATCATCCACATTTTTTGTCTCCTCTATAAATCTTGTCCCACCATCCATATATATTTGGTCATCTTTAATTGGACGCAGCACAACGGGTTTATTTGGTGAACTTGTCACTTTTGTTACATTCATAAAAATTGCCAAATTGGTCCCATTTCTTACTTTGACCCTAAAGATGTACATGTGTCCTAAGACGAGCGGTTGTGGGGAAAGCGGGCCCCTGTTGGAATTTTGAGACATTATGATAAAATGAGTAATGTATAAAAAGTGAAGCGCGGGAACCCCCGAAAGTTCCCAGATAAAGCCACGTGTTGAGTCTACATCAAAGACGGAAGGGCAGGTCGCGGAAGGTATTTTAGAAATTTTGGCATTGTTTTGGAAAGGTAAAAAAGATGTAAAAATAACACACGACTCTGCCAGCACCCTAGGAAAGCCACGTGTTAAACCTATATTGAAAGTGGGTGGGCGGGCCATAATGTTTAAAAGCACACAATTCTTCTGAGTGGCATAAAATGCAAAATGCCCCCCAGGACCGCCTCAACTAAGATCTTTTCCATGTGGAGGGCCTACACTCATTTGAGGTCCCACCTCTGTGTCTTACCTTTGGAGTTGCGCCAAGGAGACACGTGGAGGCTTTCACTTGCTCCTCTTTACACTGATACTTCTCAATTCCTAAGGTAACTTTCTTGGGCCCAGGGAACATGGAGAGCATGCGCTCGTTTGAGGGTCCCACCTTTAGACTTCATTTTTGAAGTTGCAACGAACAGAAACGTGGAAGCTTCCAGTGGACTTTCCCATGCTCAGAATTTTCAGTGACCGGTGAAACTCTCTTGGGTTCTGGGCACATGGAGGGCCCATGATCATTTGAGGAACCTGCCTCTAGACTTCACCTTTGCAGTTGTGCTAAGGAGACACATGGAGGATTCCACTGGCTCCTCTTTACACTTGGCTGACTCAGACTCACAGCGTAGATATGTGGTATAATCCATGTGAAGACTCTCATTTGTGAGAGGCATGAATGTAGGTATCTATTCGTCAAGGTGTATTGTCAAATTTCAAAAGGATTTCTTGTCAGATCAAGCCATATGGAGCCACCCAAGAATTATTAAAAAGGGGATTTCTTCCACGACAAAATAAAAGAATGATTAAAAAGACTGTCAAAATTTATGACATGGTGCCCCAATCATATCTGATGAAAGTAGGAAATGTGAATTGCTCACAACTTTTCTATCTAGAAAAAATAGAGAGGCATATTCTCTTGAAGATTTATACTTTTACGGGGGAAAATTTGGGAGGAGTGAGTGAGTGAAATTGTATAAATGCAATGAGAATACTCTTGCAGAAGGGGGTTAATTTTTCTAAGAAAGTTTGAGAAAAACCATTTTTTACGAGAGACCGTCTGAGAAACCTGTTTATTTTCCTATGTTTTTAGATTTAGTCATGTCAAGATGGTTGCAAGTGTACAAGCCATTAAAAAGCTTTGAGATTGTTGAATAAAATTTCCCCTACTGATGAATCTAGTGAACCTTGAATGAATTTATGCTGATCATGAGCATAATTGTATTTTCTTTTATTTCAAAATGTTTTTCAAATAGTTTTTCATGTTCTTGTTGCAATATTATGTTAAAATCCCTATGAATCACACAAGATCTTATCCACATGGTAGTATTATGGCATTTTCAATTTCATTATGAGAAGAGCTTTCATCTTGTAATGAAATAAACAATTTAAAATCTTTTTAATTCCACTGTGTTGAAAAATATTTTTTGTTAGCCTATGAGTGTATCTTAGGCGTGATGAATCAAGGATTTAAAACATTTAGGTTAGTCTTGAACATGATCCTTTGTGTTTAATTCTTGAAGAGTGTATGAAATCGTGTATCTCTAGGCCTCCATTGACACACACCTTTCTGGTCGAAGGAATATTTTGGCTATTTTGAAGCTTTTTTCTGTGAGTGTTCCAATATTTGTAAAGGCTCTCAAATATCTTATATAATAAACTTTATCTTGCTTAACTTCCCACCAAAAAATTCTCAAATGATAAATCCTACATGAACTACCCTTTTTTTTACTATGTATCCACAAAGATTTAACAACTTTCACTGGAAAAATATGCAGAGACAATCATGTTTCAATTATTGTCTTTAGTAACCTTAACCTTGTCCAAGAAACATCTCCAATCTCTAGTGTGAAAACGCGTGAGAGATAGATTGTGTTGTATTGATCATATTTTCTCAAGGTTTTCATGAAAATTGTGCAAAGAAGGATCTCATGATATCCTTCACCAAAACAGGTTACAGAACGGGTCCTCTCACCCTAGTTTAAGACACAACCTAAAGTAGTGAGGGTAGATCAAACACTTAGTAAGGTGTTATCCATTTCTCCAATGCCTAAGTAACAAAGAGTTAGTTGAATCCCCTCCCTGGCTACAAAATGACTTATATCATGATTTTTCTATCTCTAAGCATCCTGATAGTTTCGTGATGATGCTTAGCCCTCGCAGGAGAATCAATTTGGATACCAATACCAAAATAGCATAGTTTTTGAGGATTTTTTGAAGTGCGGAGGATTATTTGAACAATGAGACCTATTTGTATGGAAACAACACCAAATTCACACCGTTGCCAAGGATTATTTGAATTACAGAGGAATATTTAAACAATGGGACCCTATTTGTGTGAAAACAACACCAAAATGGCATCATTGCTGAGGATTATTTTTAGAAATGCATACACATACCGACCTTGGTAATGCTTCTTACATGGTTTAAGTGCAAATAAGTTGTTTAAACATCACCCTCTATTGATATTTTTAAGATTTCTGCAAGATTAGAAGTTCATTGTGCAATATTTCCTGTTTCTAGTGGTAATTGCACTAAATTATCAATAATAATGATAAATGTGGGTAAAGGAAGGTTGAATTTTGTTAAGATTTTAAGAAATTAAGCATTGATAGACATTTGGGAAAGTTACTTATAGTGCATCTGCACAACTAAGCTGAAAATCCTTAGTGGCGACTCCGTGTTGAATTGAAATTTTCATGATTACCAGTGTCTTAACCTATGTCAAGTGAAATTTCTCATCGATATTTGCAAATCTGGAGGGAAGAAGGTCATTCTTCACTAGGGATCCTACTAGAAGGTTGTTTCCAGAACTAGGGAAAGAAAATTCAGAAGGAAAACAAGTCTGGAAACTTGTTGAAAATCAAGAATAAAAAAAGGAGATATCAGTTATGAAAGGTGATAAATCTATAGTTGAAAGATTACCATATGTCTCCAAGTGATTCTAAACCAAGTAATGTTTATATAAATTTGAGTTCTCCCAACTAGAGAGGGGCCATCATTTGTGTCTGAAAAGTGTGCCTCTTAATTTTCCCCAGTTTATTCGAAGGTTGATAGGGTTTTCCAATAAATTGAGTAATTAGAGGATATTTACTTTGAGATTTATACTCATGTGCCTCCAAATACCCGTCGTTCCCTATCATTTTGTTTCTTTTGTAAATTCACTACCTCAAGGAAATATGGCCCAACCTCCACCTAGACCTCCTTTTGTTATCAAAACTTTGGACCTATAAATTTATGAGGTATGGATGGATATCCTAATATGGTTTCACAAGATGTCAGAAACAGTTTGCCAAAATTTCAAGGGAATAATGCCATCACTGGTGACCATCTTTTAAGACTCTTTGTTAATATGATGGAAGATTTTGAAATTGATTTTGAATACGTGTATATAAAGTTATTTATTCATACTATTGTGGAGCATGCATTTGACTGGTATAAGGATTTACCAGATAATTCAATAGATTCATGGATCGATATGAAAAATGCCTTTAGATTGCAATATGGGGATAAGACAGATCCCAGGTTCCTTCTATCTGAATTTGAAAATATAAAGAAAAATACAAATGAATCTATCCATGATTTCAATACTCAGTTCAATAAGACCTTGAATAGGAATACCTATAATCCTAAGACCAAGTGACGAGTCTTTTTTGATAAAATATTTTGACACTTTTGATAAAAAGGTTGTTTATTACTTGAGAGATAAGAACCCAGGAACATTGAGGCAAGATTTCACCATGGCCTTACAAATAGAAAAAGTTAACATCAAAGTAGTTGGAAAGCATATTATGAGAGAGGGTGTACAATTGATCAATCCGGAGAGGCCTCAATCAAAAAAAGATGTGGATTTGGAAGAGGTTGTAAAAAATTTGGCTAGAGCAAAAAAAAAGGATAAGAAAAAGTTTTGAGGGTCTGCACAAGCCACACGGTCATGAGAGATTTGGAAATCATCCCAGAGGTGATCACAGACCAGATGACAGAGGGAAAGGAATAATAGGATCAGGAAATAAACAACCTCGACCTAGGGAGAATAGATTGGATCCTGATCCTTTGACTGCCAGGGTTGGTAGTATGGAGGAGGCCAATGTTATCAAGTTTTGTGATATGTGTTTCTTACCACAATCCTCATGTGATGTAGATCAATAAGTTGTGGAAGAATATGATGATGAGATGTATGATGATTTTTGCATGATGGAATGCCCTGCAAACTCACGACAGGGGGTAACCTCAATTGAATTGATAAGTGACAGAACTGTTGAAAACTTCTGGGATTTTATGCACTGGGTATTACCTCTTCCTCCTATTAATACTTTTGAAATTGATATGGTTTAAGCATTTGATCTTCTTAATCATGATTTTGAATACTTAAGGGCCTTGATGATTAAAAAGTATGATGGAGGGATTCCTTCCGAAGAGGATAGGCAACTGTTGATTAATGCAGTAGTTTCTCAGGAGAAATAATATAACACCATAAGTAAGGTTTTCAAAGGGGGAGGGCCATAAAAAAGCCAAAATTTCTAGTTGTTACCAATATCCCAAGGGAAACACCTAAGAAAGATACATCTCGCAAAGTCCTAACTACCCCAAATAAAACCTATGCTACTTCCCATGCCCAAACTCTGAAAAACTCCTATAATATTAGAGGAAGTGGTAAATATCCCTCTTAATACTTCCCTACCCAAATATATTACTTGGTAAATGTTGGTTTGAAAATATATCGGTTAGGAAAATCATGGGGAAACATGCCAATAGTGTGTAGGGCATAGCCCCTCTTTGAGACAACAAAGTGAAACTGGTTTATTACTATTCTATCAAAAAGGAATCTGTGTAAATCTACACTATTCTAAATTTAGGGGTTGGGATCTCATCCCAGTAGAGGTAGTTCCAACTGCGAAAAGAAAGGTAGGAGCGTAAGGAATGGAGGAAGGTAGGTCTGAAGGAAGAAAAGAAATGAATTCCAAAATAGAAAGGTTCAGAAGGATTTATGCTTTGGGCTGGTAGTAAACAGAGCCTAGCTTACTTTCATAAACAAACAAAGCAATACTGATGAACATCTGAAGATAAAAAGAATGAATCCAATAGAAATAGAAACATAGATCTAACTTAAGAAAGATCTGATGTAAATAACACATATATTGAGCATAAAGTCTGAACATATATATTAATAGTTTCTTCTGTTACAAGAAGGCACAAAGTCTTTCTCTCCTCTTTCTCTTTTCTCATACAAAAATTGTCCACCTGGAATACAACAAGTATTCCTAGTATTTATAGAAGGAGAAAGAGGAAGAAGACGAAAAGAAAGCCAACCACTATTTACAAAATATCTAAAAGTTCAACTGTTGACTTTGGGGCAAGTTTTAGGATGGCAACATCCCATGGTGCAAAATGGATGATGTCATCATGTGTGCCAACATGCTTTTTAAATATTTTCACAAAAGATGGGATAGTGTACATCCAGGAGGAAGAAGCTATTCATCATTGTCTCTCGGCTCAAACTGGAGTATCCGGAGGTGGCTCATTGCGAGAGTCGATGTGACACTGCAGCTCGATACTCCATGCAAACTTGCTGATCATTGTCTTGAAGTCGATTATTGATCAGGACCACTTGAAATGGTTGTCGAATGACTTTGCAAGTTTCCCTTTCTCAATCTTGAACTTGTCAGGAAATACGATGAACGTCTTCATTGGCATGCCTCGATCAAAAAGCCAATGAAATCGTGCACAACAGGCCATAGAGTTTGTTAATGGACTCTCGGTCGAAAGTGATCTCCTGGTGCCAAGATCTCGAGAGATGCGATAGCCTTGAAGCGTTGGAATGTATCATCTACCTCTCTTAATTCATAGGTGAACATTTCACTGAGTAGCCCTAGGAGCCATCTTTCGAGACTATCTTTTCCATTCTGATGCATTCGCTTCCAAGGCTTCTTCCTTGATTTTGTCAATCCTGCTCCAGGATGTATTCCATTTGATCGACTTGGTAATCTAAAGCGAGTGAGAGCTTTATAATGTGCCTCGTAAGTGATCGATAACGCCGACCTTCAACAGGTCGATCAACAAAGTAGTTGACCATTATCCTTGGAGTGTTCCTTGCTGCAACTTAGCATTATCCAGTTCCTCAGAGAGGGAACCTGCTACTGCTTGTAGCTCTTTATTTTCTCAAGTCTATATCTTAGTGGAGTGGGGTAAAACTTACTTGATTATCTCTTGACCATCCTGGAGGAATCTTCTCAATCCAGGATGACACAGCTATACCTTGTTCAACAATCTTTATGTACTCATTTATCTTGTGCTGGACTGGGAACTCTGAACAGGTTTTGTAGTAGTCATGTTGAAGGAGCTCTGACCCATTCTTCTGCAAGGCTTTGAGGAGATGTTTATTCTATTCCTTTGAGCATCTCTCTTCTCCTCCTTTGGCTTCTTGATAGCTTTTTGTAGAGGGCATTTACTAGCTGATAAGGCTTCTCCTTGCAGACTTTCTGAAATGAGGTTCCCATTGTGACTTGAGTCACTGTGAAGTCTGTAGGAGACAGATCTTTCTTTCTTCTTTGGTGGGATCCAGGTAGGCTATCTCCATGACCCTTTCTCTTGAAGTGCACTTTTTGAGAAGTGAGTTATTAATTTTCTGCTTCTTGGGTCCCTTCTGTCAGAATGACGGAGAAGTCCATGGGTGCTATGGGGACCTTTCTCTTAAGTTGACCCAGATGGTTAGAGATCCATCTTGGACTTATGGGAGTGGGAGCCAAAGGAATGGAAGAAGAAACGGGAGTAAAAGGGGAAGCAACTAGAAGGGGCCCACAAGGAAAGAAAGTGGATACACTTGGTGGTGGCATCGATAAGGATTCCAACGTACTGTTGCTACGGGTGGGGCCTGGAGTTACCACAGGGGAAGTAGAGGGACATGGAGAGCAGAAGGGATCTGCATACATGGGATGGAGGGAACATGTTGGGGACAGATCTGCGAGAGAAGAGAAGATGGAAGAGGAGGGAGATGGAAGGGAGGAATGATAGAGGAGAATACACAACCATTAGGAGCAGTTGCTTGAGTGAATAGAAGGAGGATAGGGGAGCAGAAGGTAGGAATGAGTGGTTACCTCAACAGTCATAGCTATGACAACATCCTGAGTGGATGTGTTCATGTCAGAACACTTTGTTGGTCTCCTCTTCTCTTCTTGGGGAAACTAAGGTCCACTATTTTCTTCTTCTGCAAGTAGAAGGAGGGCTCTTGAGGATATTTCCTCCTGCTTGCTTGAGCTCTCCAACTCCTTATCTTTTCCTTTGCCCTTTCGGCACTAGTGATCTGGCCTTAGAGATGCTCATTCCTGAAGGGAGAAGTAGTGAAATATACTCCTGAGGTAGATGAGACCATTTCTATTTGCACCAATGCTTAGTGCGTTGCAACATGTGATTTGACCCTTTCTTTTATGGTCTTAGGTGATTTGAGTTCTGTTGATACTCTGCAAATGGAAAATCATCCCCATCCATGTCAAGGTAAACTTGATCAATTTCTTGATTAGTTTCTTGGAAATCCTTTTGGGATGATGGCAACTGCCATAGTGGATTTCATCTCTGCCAAAGTCAGCCGAGAGTGATCCTTTCGCCTGATTTCTAATTTCATGATGTCACATCGATCCATATGTCCTCGATCTCTGGGACATGGATGGGACCAATATTTGCCTTTAGGGAGGTAACTTCGGACAGTTGAAGGTTGGCCTTTCCAGGAAATTTATGCTTCAGAGTTCAGCAATTCTAGCTCGGCGTATATTTCCCGTGCTTTGGCCTATTGAGGTGCAAGATGTATCTGGCCAACTGTGAGGGGGATTGGAGTTCCTCCCTTTCTTTCTTTTCATGCATCTTTAATGGTGATATGTTTATTAGCTATCTTGACATCTCCAAAAGAATCAGCTTGGGCCCTGCATACCTTGGTAACTTTGTTCAGCTCTCCCTCAGAAAGTTGGCAACTCCCTGAGATATGTGAAGGTGGGGAATTGTGTGAACAAAGCCCCCCATTTCTTGGTGGCATAGTGATCACGCTCGTGCTTGCTCCAAGCATGTATCTCATGTTCGGCCTCAAATAGGTAGATCACCTCATAGAAGAAGGCGTTGTTGATTTTATGAGACCTAACGTGATATTGTTCTCGAGCCTTAGTTCTGGGTAGTACTCATAAATTTTGACCTGGGGCCATACCCCACTTTGAAGCTAGCCCTGGGAAATCTCTCACTGATGCAGCTAGCATATACAACATAGGAATTAATATAGAACTTCCCAGTTGTCATGAAACCTATTGGAGTTGTCTCTGAGATAATATTGCTTATGATTTCCCCCCAGCCGAAGCGTTGATCGAGCACATTCTTACTCATGGTCTCTAAATACCTCGAGCATCCATTTGTGGAAATGTAGTGGGCGTTAGGAAACCCAAATACTCTACTCGAGGAAGGTGATTATTATCACTCAACTCCTCATTGAAGTCATTGCAATGGATGGTCTTGAGGCCATCCGCTTACTACGGCTTCTTGTTTTTTAGGTAGACCTCCTTCATCATCTGCATACACTTGTCTTCATTGTCATGGTCCATGTCTTATAAGCATTCTTTGTAGGCATATTACCACATACTGGCTGTGGTGAGGAATGCCCAATGTTATTTCAAAATGGCGGGCAGTGAGGTTGATGATCACCTTGCCCTCCTGTATCTTCGACACATCTTGTGTCTTTGTTGTAACATCGGGCCACCAAGCATGATGAACTCATTGTTCATGGCACTTACTAGAAGTCCTGCTACAAAGTGTAGCTCGACTACCCACCCATTTGTCCATCCATGGGACCACTGGTAACCTATTTGGTTCTCACCTAAAAGACATCCATATCTATGTGTCCCGATCTTGGAGTCTTTGATGTGGAGATTGCACTCTCTGCGTATAGCGAGTCAGGCATCCTGACTTTCTGGTATTTATATTTCATCTCCTGCTCTGTCAACCTTCGCTTTACCTTTTGAATTTGTTGGGTCTTCTTGCTTGACAGAAGACATGTGTGAGTTTGAAGGATAGCTGTTGTTGCTCTGCAAAAAGGATCAAGGAATTCCTAGCGTAGATAAGATCCATGTCAATCGTCATGTTCATTCATAATGAAAGCTTGTAGAAAGAAGAATGAGCAATTATAAGGCTTAGGGCGCAAGGTGCAAGTTCATAACATATTGTAGAGGCTTAAGAAGGCTGGGCACACTTTTGGAGATGTCAACATGCAAAAAGGTGCTGCCTGTGTTGAGAGGGGAAAAGCTACGCCAAAGGATTATAAAGGGTGCACTTTTCAAGAGTGTTGTACACAAGAGGTTTTAGCACCAAGGAGAAAGGCGCGGGGTACGGGTTTGCAACACACAACATGGTATTGTTGATGTTAAGGTTTGTGTGCCAACGCCTTTGGAAAATTGGTGTTAACTGGGCACTGCAAAAGGATGGTGTTGCATGGATGTTCAGTGCGCCCAAGGTGCAATTTTGGAATGTGCAGCATGGAAGCTTGATGCGCCAAAGGGTTTATAAATGGCGCAGATTTGGGGGACACAACATCAAATGTTGATGTTGGTCAGGAAGTGCCTGCGCCTTTAGGAAATTTGTTAAGTGTTTATAGTTGGCACAGGTTATTGATATGTCGCATGTGAATACAGTGTGCCAAGGCACGACTGTGGGGAGTGTAACATGAAAGGACAGTGTTCCAAAGGAAAAGATGATTTCTGCACTTCCTTTACAACATCTCAGATTTCTTCTTAACATGACTTTTCTCTCTCTTTGGTTTGACAAAATGGCAAGGAGGAGAGGGATTTCTTACAAGAATATCCTTCACAGATTTGCATATCTGAAAGGAGGGAAAATGGGTTTTCAGATGGTTTTGGAGTGTTAGTTTATTCATTTTTAGATATAACCTTTTATAACAATCATAAAACCTAATAACAACCAAGAAACAAAACCACAAACAATAATAAGAGTGATAAAATCCACTTACCCAGTTTAATAAAGGATGAAGGACGACTTTGGGGTCCACAAAATTGAAAAGCGAAACACGAGGGTGACAGGGATAGCTGATAGGTATAAAGGAATATTTTTCATAATTTTCAAATCGAGAAAATGAAAAGTGTTAAGCGCCTATATATAGAAAATTTGGCATTAATTACCCCACCCAATTTCTTTGGTGAACTTTTCAAAGTGTCGACATGGGTTTGGATGCGCCTTGGCGCAAGTCCTTTAGTGTCGACAAAACACTTTCAGCGCCTTAGCGCATATCCTATGGTGGAAACAAGAAGTTTTTCGCACCTTCAGGAATTTACTTAGCGCATATTTTAATGTGTTGACATCATTTTTTCAGTGCCTTAGCACACTTTTTAGGTGCATGTTTAATGATGTTGACATGTCATTCCCTATGCCAAAGGGGTGCAACTTCTCTGATGTTGACATGTCATTCCGGGGATTTTCAAAAGGTGACACATTTCCTGATGTTGACACAACATTTCTTGTGCCCAGTTCAAAAAGGAAAAAAATGGCTAAGTTCTTAAAACTTGATTTCTGGAAGGGAAATTTTAGGCCATTTTGAACGTTATCAGAGATCTTCAAGGGACCAAAATGGAATTTTGGTATGGTTATCTACAAAATTTCCCTTGTCAATTCTACAAGATAACAGGAAATAGCCCAAATCTTGAGTAAAATCAAGGTCACTGTTCCCATTGTTGAATTACTCAGGATCCCTGAGCATAGGAAAAGGGCATTTGAATATTTGGGATTAAAAGAAGAAAAGATTACCTAGGGAAAAAGTGTAAACAATGTGGATATTCCTCCTATTTTTGCTCAATTAGAAATACCCCAAGCATTAGAGGAACTCTGTGAGTCACCTGAGGTGTATTTGGGAACTTCTCTGGTTGAATCTAAGCTAGATGTATATCCATTTTTTACCACTTTGATTATTAAAGATAGGTTGGTAGATAATTGCGTGTTTGATTCGAGAGCCTCATGTAATGTAATACCTCTTGAGGTAATGGACGAGTTAAATATCAAGGTAAGAACAAATTTTGGGAAATGTACTTCTATGGATTAAAGAGAAGTGCCAGTAATTGGATATGTCAAAGGAATGGTAGTGCAACTAGTAGCTTATCCAAGAAAATGCTTAACCATAAATGTGGTTATTATGGACTGTCCTACCAAGTGGGGGATGTTATTATCTATAAAATGGGAAGCTAGTGTGGGTGGAAGTGTACAAAAGGACATGTCATATGAAACCATACCAGTGGAGGGGAACCTTGTGAAGTTGTACAGTGAGAAGAAAATGTTGTATATCATTAAGGACCCTACCAATGCTTCTTATGAAGTATTGTACACATATGTCAATGTCAATAACTTTGTGGGCTATGATCATTATAAGGAGCATTAAATTGATGAGTGCAAGTATCTTGATCAGGTTGGTTCTCCTTAGACCTTGATGTTTGATGGGGCTTGTTCTAGATTTGGTAATGGTGTTGGTGTTGTCTTGATATCTCCAAGCCAAGAGGAGTTTAAATTTTCTTTTAAACTCAAATTTGAGTGCACAACTAATATTGCTGAGTATGAAGCACTTCTCTTGGGTCGAAGGATTGCATGGAAGTATGGTGTCAGAGACATTATTGTTAAAGGAGATTCAAAGTTGATAGTCAAACAAGTCAGAAAGTTGTATACTACAAAGAATCAAAGAGTAAGAAATACAAGCATGAAGTTTGGTACTTCATTGAAATGTTTTATTCTTTCAATATAATACATCATAATAGGAAATACAATACTGTAGCAGACAAATTGGTGGTATTATCATCTAGGTTTGAGAATTTTACAGTGTCTCCCTATTGCAAATATGATATTGAAGTATTAACCAGGCCATCTGTCTTTGATAATATTAAGCATTGGCAAGTTTTTGAAGATGATGCCAAGGTCCAAAGGTTTTTACAAAATGAGGGAGAATTTTCCAATCAAAGTATGGACTGGGAACCAATGGTTTGTGTAAATGATGAAATAGAGACCCTGTTTGGTAAATAAATTATCCACATGGTTCAGATAGCCTAAAGCTTGGTGCTTACTCAACATAGTTTCCACCTCATAGCTTGGCGTGCATAGCCGATAGCTCGAGATGGTTCGTAGTTAGCTCAACCCCATGGCCATTCAACATTACATGGGCCACATTATACATGGAAATACAACTCACGCCACAACTTCCACATGACAATGTTAACTCATGGAAGGTTTCCACGTTCCACAGCTCGACCCACGACTCGGTGGGAATACAACACGACACAATGAGCCAATCGAACATGCAATACCCCTGGGAAGCTAATGCCAAAATGTTTAGACAAAGCCAAAGATTGATTTGGTCAGCCATTCCTATCTATAAAGGCACCTCCATCGTAAGTATTCCCATGCATTTGGGACAAAGGCTACATCCTCTCCACCAATAACTGTTAAGCCCAAGGAGATTAAGGCTTGACATAGAGGGTAAGCCATGTGAATTGGTGGATGTAACTCAAGATATACTTCCCTTGCATATGCAATCATCTTCATATCAATTCATCCGACAGTTGGAGGACCAGGAGGCTATTCCCTATGATGCAGAGATCAATAAAATTGTTGAACTAGATGAAGAGAGAAGGGAATCACATCAAAGACGTGAAGTTTAGGGAGAAAATGAAGAAATTGTTTGACAAAAAGGTTATTCCAAGGGTTTTTAATGTAGGAGATTAGGTTCTACTATGGGATACTAGACATGAGGATAAGGGAAAACATGGAAATTTTGACACATTATGGATGGAACCTTATTCTATTGATATTAGGATAGGCGAGCACACCTTCTTCCTCAAAGATATAGATAGGGAATTGCTTGAGTTTCCTATTAATGGGAGGCACTTGAAACATTTCCTAGGTTGATTTCTCATAATCAAGGCATGCATCATTGTAAAGTGTATAACCTTTTAGTTCTTTTTGGTCTTTGCATTTTTCTGTTTTTGTTCATCTCGGTCCTTAGCGGCTTGTTTTTGTTGGTTTCTCAGTTTGTTCTTGGGAGGATGGAAGTTGTTTTTCTCCTTTCCAATATTTTTCTTGACTCTGTTGCCCAATGGATTTTTTGTCACATGGCCCGTTATGTTTTCCTTGCATCACTTGCTGGGAGTGCCCATCCCTGAGTGGAAGCCGGTGTTGGTGCTCATTTGGGTAATCTCACCCCTTTGTCAATTAAATTTTCCAGCCCACCTAGTTAGAAGTATTTTTTCTCTCCTTGTATGGATGCGTGAAAATTGTCTCCTTCACTTAGATGCCCTTGTCAGTATTTTCATTGGGTCATGGATCACATTAAGTCTTGGTATTATTTACAGTATCTTCTCTCCATGAGGAAAAATTTTGTTGTTGGGTGTCATCCATGATTGTTTCTCCTCTGTAAATCATGTCCCAACATCTGTTGATACTTGGTCGTCTTTAGTTAGATGCGGCAGAGTGGGTCTATTTGGTGAACTTGTCACTTTTGTAACATTTTTTAAAAATGCCAAATTGGTCCTGTGGCTCCAATAATTTATAATTGGCTATTCAACAATATGAAGTGGTAAAGATAATTTCTTACTTTGACCCAAAATGTGTACATGTGTCATAAGACGAGCGGTTGCGGGAAAGCGGGCATTATTGGAATTTTGAGACATTATGATAAAAGGAGTAAGATATAAAAGTGAAGTGTGACACTCACAAGTGTCCAGATAAAGCCACGTGTTAAGTCTACATCAAAGATGAAAGGGCTAGTTGCCAGATGTATTTTAGAAATTTAAACTTTGATTTGGAAAGGTAAAAAGGTGTAAAAATAAGCCATGAATCCGCTAGCACCCTAAAAAAGCCACATGTTAAACCTATACTAAAAGCGGGTGGGTAGGCCATAATGTTTAAAAGCACACAATTCTTCTGAGTGGCATAAAATGTAAAAGGCCCCCGCAGGCCCGCCTCAACTAAGATCTTTTCCACGCGGAGGGCCTGCGCTCATTTGAGGTTCCACCTATGGGTATTACCTTTGGAGTTGCACTAAGGAGACATGTGGAGGCTTCCACTGGATCCTCTTTATACTGAGAGTTCTCAATGGCCGACGTAAATTTCTTGGGCCCAGGGAATGTGGAGAGTCTGTGCTCATTTGAGGTCGCACCTCTAGACTTCATCTTTGAAGTTACGTTGAACAGACACTTGGAATCTTCTGCTGGACTTTCCATGCTAGGACTTTTCAGTGACGGGTGCAACTCTCTTGGGTTCTAGGAAACTGGAGGGCCCACACTCATTTGAGGAGCCTGGCTCTGGAATTCAACTTTATAGTTGTGTCAAGGAGGCACGTGGTGGCTTCCACTGGCACCTCTTTACACTTGGCCAACTCGGACTTGCAGCTCAGATATGTGGTATAATCCATGCAACAACATTCATTTCTGAGAGGCATGAATTTAGGTATCTATTCCTCAAGGTGTATTATCAAAAGTGAACAAGATTTATTTTTAGATCAAGCCATATAGATCCACCTGATAATTATTAAAAAGGGGATTTCTTACAGGAAAAAATAAAATAATGATTAAAAAGACTATCAAAAGTTATGACATGGTGCCCCAATCATATCTGATGAAAGTAGGTAATGTGAATGGCTCACAACTTTTCTACTTGGAAAAAATATAGAGGAATATTCTCTTGAAGATTTATACTTTTGGGGGGGAATTTTTGGAGGAGTGAGCAAGTGAAACTGTATAAATGCAATGAGAATACTCTTGTAAAGAAGGGTTAATTTTTTAGAGAAATTTTGAGAAAAACCATATTCCCAGAAGACCATCTGAGAAACCTGTTTATTTTACTATGTTTGTAGATTTAGTCATGTCAAGATGGTTGCAAGTGTACATCCATTGACAATATCTGAGAATATTGAAGAAACTTTCCATTGTTGATGAATCTAGTGAACCTTAAATGAATTTGTGTTGATCATGAGCATAATTGTGTTTACTTTTATTTCAAAATGTTTTTAAATAGTTTTCCTTGTTCCTATTGTAATCTTATGTTAAAATCTCTATGAATCACACAAGATCTTATCCATGTGGTAGTATTGTGGCATTTACAATTTAAATATGAGAAGAGCTTTCATCTTGTAGTGAAATAAATAGTTTAAAATCACTTTACTTCCACTATGTTGAAAAATATTTTTTATTAACCTATGAGTGTATCTTAGGCATGATGAATTAGGGATTTCTAACGTTTAATTGAGTCTTTAACATGATCCTTTGTGTTGGATTCTTGAATCATTGTATGAAATCATGTATCTCTAGGCCTCCATTGGCACACATCTTTTGGTTGAAGGAATATTTTGGCTATTTTGAATCATTTAAAATTTGAGAATGTTCCAATATTTGTAAAGGCTCTCAAATATCTAGTATAATCAACTTTATCTTTCTTAACTTCCCACAAAAAATTCTCAAATGATAAATCCTACATGAACTACCCCTGTTTGTACTGTGTATCAACAGATATTTAACAAATTTCACTGCTAAAATATGCAGAGAAAATCATGTTTCAATTATTATATTTAGTAACCCGAAACTTGTCCAAGAAACATCTCCACTCTCTAGTGTGACAACTCATGAGAGTTATATTTTGTTGTATTGATCATATTTTTCAAGTTTTTCATGAAAATTGTGCAAAGAATGATATCTTGATATCCTTCACCGAAAAAGGTTACAAAATGGGTCCTCTCACCCTAGTTGAAGGCACAATCTAAAGTATTGAGGGTAGATCAAACCCTTAGTAAGGTGCTATCCATTTCTCCAATGCCTGAGTAACAAAGAGTCAGCTAAATCCCCTCCTCGGCTGCAAAATGACTTATATCATGAATTTTTTGTCTCTAACCATCCTGCCAATTTTGTGATGTTGCTAAGCCCTTGCAGGAGAATCAATTTGGATACCAATGGAACCCTAGGATCTAGTGGCCACAATGTATTTAATCCAATGGTTAGGAAGAAAGCCTAGAATTTTTAGGTGAGAATATATATCATGGTATTTTAAATAATTTTAAGTGTATGTGAAAATTGATGAATGGGGCTACTTAGTTCCCTAGTGTATTAAGTTAAAAATGTAACTCTCCTAGCATGTTTCAGTAAATGATTCAATGGACATTAAGGATAATAATTTAAGGGAACTAAGGTAACTAAGGATAAGTGTTGAATAAATGTGGCTTTGACTATTATCTTAAGAAGGGGAAAAGTACTTAATCAAGTAAAAGAATTAAATGACACCTTTCTTGGAGATTGAAATTAAAGTGACATTAGAAATGAATTAAGAATATTTAATTATTAATCTAGACCTAATCCATCCACTATAATGTATTAAATTGTTGGTGTTAACATACGTAGCATAGTTTATATTTTAGGAGTGTTTGTTCTATTTTATCCCTTTATTATCTCTTTCTTGTTGTATTCCATTATTCTCTCACCTTCATCCAAATATTCCTCCTTCATTTTAGGGGAATATAGTAAATTATTTTTCCTATATAATGTATGTGCTTCTTCATAATAAAATCAATGTGTTGAGAGTATTTCACTCCACATTTTTCTCATCTATCTACTTCCTACATTTTGGTATCAGAGCAGAAAATTATCTTGTTGCTACGTGGAAGAAGAATTTCACTAGAAGTTGCTGACAGCTACATAGAGTGACCTGCATGGAGTGTGCATGGAAAAATACACAAAGTGCTTATGAGTGGAGTGTTGTGCACTATATTTCTTCCTTGCTGGAACACCTGTGTGGAAAGAAAAAAAAGAAACCTGCGCAAAGATAAAGTTTTTTTATAAAAATGTGCACATCGAATAGTGTTATTTTGTTTTGTTTTTTTACCTATGCATGGATGTCTTGTTTTTTCTGTGAAGAAAAGGACAAAAGCTGCATGTTGAGTAGTGTGAAATATTCCTAGATTCTTTCTACCTACGTGAAGATCTTCAGCTACGTGTAGAAAAAAAAAGTGAAGGAAAAAACATGGAAGAATCTTTTTCACCTTCTTTGACACCTACGTGGAGAGTAGATTTGTTGTTCCTACGTGAAAGAAGCTTAAAATATTATGTTGCGTGAATGATTTTCTTACCTGCATGGATGAGGAACAGACCAGAAGCTGTATACTTATGCATGGAAGATTGAATCCAATTCTATTGTTATGATTTTTGTTTTATTTGTTGTAGTAAATTCAAAACAAAAGCTATGTGGAAGTATAATACTGGTGCATGAAGCTTTTATACCTATGTGAAGACAAATAAGTCTTCTACATCTACATGAAAAAGAAAATTCTAATTGACTGTTGCGTGGAGGTAACAGTGACCTGTAAGGAGAGTGGCTGGTGCAAGAGAAAACTCTAGTTAATCAAATGAAAGACATCTTCACCAAGACAACAAGGAAGTAGCTACTACATCGAATGTCGAGCATAAATAACTTGATTGAGAGTGTCAATAACACATTCGCCACTACTGAAAGCCAGAACATCAACTCACCAGTCAGAGAACACCGTGAAGAATCTCCTAAGAGCTCTGGGTTCTACTTTTCTTTGTTAAACGAGATTTGGAATACCGGAAATCTAACCTTCGATAAGCTAGTTCGAGTAGGACATATTGAATACTTCCTTTTCAACATTAGCTTCCAAGCAAAGTGAGTATAGGAATAATTAGAAGTCGTGTACAACACTGAATGTGACGATGAAGAAGAACACCCAAAAAAGTTTCACCATCTCATAGCACTCGAATATCACGAGCATCTATGAGCACGTAATTCTCATCATCAGTGAGTCAAAGTTATAATAACTCTTGAAATAAATAAATTATTTTTTTTTATTACAATGTCTACTCTGAAGTTACTTCTTTCCGATGCTTAGTTGCTTTAAAATCCCAATTTTGCGGCATGGAAAACAAAAATGAGGAAAATCCTTCAGTTTGAAGGATTATGGGGCATTGTCACAGGTTTTGTGCCCGCTCACACAACCCCTAAAGAACTAGTAAAGTATGAGATGGCTAGTGCGAAAGCCTTGATGCTGATAATGCTCAGTATCACTAATGATGTGCAACCACATGTTCAGAATGCGAACAAACCAAAGGAGGCTTAGGACAAGCTCGCAACAATTTATGAAGCCAAAAATCAGACAAAGATTCTTCATCTTCAGTTAAAGTTGCACACCCTCTCTATGGGATCTGATGAGAAAGTGGAGGATTTCTTACATCACGTGGCTAAGAGGAGATCAGATTTATTGGCACTCAGTGAAACAGTAGATGATAAAATTCTCATGGAGATCACCATGAGAGCATTCCCTTCGCAATTCTGAGTGTTTTTTATGATGCGAAATGTGTCTAAACAAATAGTGGAATTCAAAGAACTTGTGAATTTGTTGTAGTAGGAGGAGGCCATCACTTCATCCCATGAGGAGTCTCAGGACAAAGCCTTGTTCTCAAAGCCATATAGTGGTCAGAAAAATCGGAAGGGTCCCCCAAAGAATTAAAATCAAGTGCAACCAAAACAACAACAGAAAGATCAAAATTTAAAGAGGTGGTGTCACATTTACAAAACCAACACTCATGACACTAATCACTGCTGGTACAATAGCTTGAAACAAGGATCTTCAAGTCAAACAAGCACATCAGGGTGTGAATATTTTCAAAATTCCAAACAACGTCCCCGATGGAGAAAGCAGAAGAGACATCTCGCAGCCCAAGAAGATGATGAATCTGATGAGGAAACATCAAAATAAGCCCATTGTGGTAAGAACCTTGTACTTGTCTCTCAAACTTCTCAAGCCATGAAGAAAGTCTGGTTGATAGACTCCAGTGCAAGAAAACATATGTCAGGTGACAAAAATATGTTTGATTCATTACATGAATAACCAACTAGGCATCGGGTCCGGATAGCCGATGATAAATAATATGTTGCAGAAGGAATTGGAAATTTCACCATTCCTCTGAGACCACGAAAATGTACACTTACAAAGGTACTATATGTTCCTAGCTTGACTAACAACCTATTGTCAGTTACTCAACTCTTGAATCATCACCTTAAGTTAGAATTTCTTTTTCAAAATGGCATTAAATCATGCTTATTATCCCGATAAGGTACAGTTCTTGCTAAAGCATTTGTAAAAGATAAGTTATTTTCTTTAGATATTGTTTCATCTTCTGCAGTAGCTTTATCTACTTCTACAATAGAATCAACTTCCTTATGGCATTTCAGATATGGAAAATTTTCGGTTAGTTCACTGCACCATATGAGTTCAAAAGTAATGGTCCATGGACTACCCAAATTGTCCAGTTCCTTTCCTATTTTCCCTGGCTGTCTTACAGGAAAACTACACAGAGATCCGTTTCAGGTGAGCACCTTCCATGCCAAAAAGTGTCTAGAGGTAGTTCATACCGATCTGAACGGCCCGCTGCCTGCTTCATTTTTCAGGATATAAGTACTTCCAACTATTCATGGATGACCACTCTCACAAGATGTGGGTATATTTCCTAAAGAAGAAAAGTGAGGCTCTTCAACATTTTAAGAACTTCTATCATCATGATGTGAAAGAGACCGAACAACCAATTCTTCTACTTCACTTAGATCGAGGGGGGGAATTCACATCAAATAAGTTCTTGGCCTTCCTGAACCAACATGGCGTTAAGAAACACCTGACTAATCCCTACTTGCCCTAATAGAATGGCATTGTTAAGCGTCGCAATCACACAGTGATGGAGATGGCTTGCTACATGCTATCAATAGCAAAGCTAGAAGAACGCTATTGGGCTGAAGCAGTACAGAGAGCTGTATATATTCTCAATAGGGAACCAAAAAATATTCTACAAAATAAAACACTAGAAGAGGTATGGAGTGGTAGAAAGCCATCAATTTCTCATTTATGAGTATTTGGTTGTACAACATACATGTATGTCCCAGCTCAGAAGAGAAATAAGGTTAAGCCAAAGTCACTCCCATGCATCCTACTTGGCTATAGCACTACCTTGAAGGCATACCATCTCATGGATCCTAAGACAAAGAACATATATGAGAGTCAAGAAGATCCATTACCAACGACCTCTCATTGACTAGTCTTTGAATCAGATGATTAGCCAGAAGATACTTTTCATAGAAAGTAAATGCTTCCAGGAGAGATATTTGTTGATCTTGGAGAACTGGAGATTGTGACTCCACACCAATCAACATGACAATGAAAAAGTTCTCAAAAGCAGCCAAGTTCTCATCCAAAGTGGGTACAAAGCACCATCAAGGACTCACATTTGCAACAACTCCCAGATACATCATCCGGAGTCAAAACGAGGAGTCAAACAAGAAATGAGGTCAAATTTTCACTCATGATTTCACTAATTAATATCTTCGAGCTAGACAATGTTCATGAATCACTCAGTCAACCTCAGTGGAAGGAAGCCATGGATATAGAAATTGACTCACTCAAGAAAAATTGGACATGGGAACTTGTCTATCTGCCTAAAGGAAAGAAACCCATAGGCTACAAATGGGTTTTCAAGACAAAATATAAGGCAGATGGATCCATCGACAAACATAAAGCATGACTTGTAGTGAAAGGATATTCTCAAAAAGAGGACATCGACTATGAAGAAACCTTTGCACCCACTGCAAAGATGAAGACCATCAGAGTATTTTTCACACTTGCGGCACAGAAAGGATGAAGACTTCAGTAGATGGACGTCAAGAGTTCTTTCCTAAATGGTGATTTTAAAGAAGAAGTATACATGACCCAAACTGAAGGATTTTTTTATGAAGAGCATCTTAAAAAGGTATGTTGTCTCATCAAATCATTGTATGGACTGAAACAAGCTCCAAGGGCATGGTATATCAAGATCAAAGATCACCTTTTATAGCATGGGTTCACTCATAGCCCCTCATATTAAAATTTTTATATAAATAAGGTAGGAAAAGAAATTGTCATTCTTTTTGTATATGTAGATGATTTTGTGATCACTAGCAGTTTAGAATATCAGGTTGATAATGTAAAGAATGATCTCAAAAGAACCTTCGAGATGAAATATTCAGGGCTACTACATTACTGTCTTGACTTAGAGATATGGAAAAAAGAGCATCACTTTTTTGTCTCCAAAAAAAATTACGTGAAGACACTCCTGGAAAATTATAGAATGTCTGACTGTAAACCTATATCCACTCACATGGAAAAAGGCTTGCAACTTTAATGATTACAGGACTCACCTCAAGGAGATGCTACTCTCTACAGGAAATTTGTTGGAGGACTCATCTATTTGACATATACCATACCAAATCTCTTTTATGCTATCAGCTATCTTTCTAGGTTCATTCAGGAGCCGAAGAAATGTCACTGGAATGAAGTAAATCATGTTTTGAGATATGTCCACTGAACAACTGATTATGGTATGGAATATAAGAAGAATGATCAATTCTTCTTACAGGGATGTGTCGACTCCGACCACACCGGATCTAATGATGACAGGAAGTCAACTACAGGATACATATTTCATCTCGGATCTAGACCTATCTCGTGGATAAGTAAGAAGCAGAATGTTGTTTCTATCTCATCCATAGAGGCATAATATAATGCCGCAGAAGGAGCCGTGTGTGAATTGATATGGTTACATTGCATTTTGGATGACCTAGAAATTCTTGAAAAATAGTCACCTATTCTCTATTGCGACAATCAGAGTGTGTTGAAGCTCATGCAAAATCCATTCTTTCATGAACGAACAAAGCATATTGAAATTGAATTCCATTTCATTCGAGAGCACATCTTGAACCATCAAATTCATCTCCAGTACTATCCTATAAAAGAAAAAGTTGCTGACATTCTCACTAAATCTCTTGGAAAAGTGAAATTTGAACTTTTCAGGGGTCACATTTGCAAGAATAATGTAATAAGGGGGCAATGTTAGCATAAGTAGCATAGTTTATATTTTAGGAGTGTTTTTTTCTATTTTATCCCTTTATTATCTCTTCCTTTTTGTATTACATTATTCTCTCACCTTCATCCAAATCTTCCTCCTTCAGTTTAGGGGAATATGGTTAATTATTTCTCTTATATAATGTACGTGCTTCTTCATAATAAAATCAATGTGTTGAGAGTATTTCAGTCCACATTATTCTCATCTATCTACTTCCTACAGTTGGTACGAATTAATTAAACATACTATAGGGATTGAAAACCTTGTAATCTAAAACAAAAATAAAAAGTAAAAAAAATCTACAACTTTCTAGATGATTATTTAAGGCTTAATATCATTTTCGAACATAAAAAATTATGGGCATTATAGAAATTAATTGTAAGGGTGGATATTTTTTCCGTCTTATATTTTTTATGATTCAACTACTAGGTTATATTACATTTAACATCTACGCGACATGAGTTTTGTTTACCAAAATGAAATATTGTCCTCCCCAAAGCTTAAAATCGGATAGATCAATTCATCCCATCATTAAACACATGAAATGATTTAACATTGGTTTCAGGGTCCAATTGTTTCCATATTCTTTTAACTCAAAAGTCAACATCTTAGGAACTCCTTTTTGGATAGGAAAATTTGACTATAGGTTTCGAACACCAATATCATATAAAAATGTACCATGGCAAGGGTTAGAGGAAAAAGGTCAAATGGAATTCATCTTCATGATCTCATTGGTTATTAACTTGTCTTTTATTGAGGCTTACAAATTTATCATGAATGGTTGACAAATTCATTTAGGATTTTCTTGATTAAGTTTGATAGAAGGATACGATTTATAGTTTCAAACTCGATGAGGTAGATTTAATGGTTTCTTGACTAATCCCCCTACTTACTAAGACTCATAATTCTCCCAAAAGTAAAACATTGATTACACTTTAATATCATTTATCGTTTAGCAACATTAATGGTAAAGTTGTATTAGTTTATCTTAGGGGTAGAAAGTAAATCCTTTTACACAAGTGGATAGTCCCTCTTCTCCCACTTAAGGACTTGGGATTTTAACAAGAAGATCAAAAATTCATTATTATTATTATTATTTGAATAAATTTTATAAGACATATCCTACCCACTTTATTAATCCTATGATTGCATTAATGTCATAACCTAGAGGGAGTTACTACACAAAATTATAACTCAATGAAGAATTTACCAATACCCTTTTTGAGAAAACTATACATAGTTGCACCATTTCTACCTGGCCCGACACACAATCCCAAAGGTGGCAAAAATATGCTAGTAAATTTTGACTTGGAAACAAAAGGGAAAACAATATTGGTCATATCAAAGGTAAGATATCTTTCAAAATTGATATAATACAATAAAATACTCATAACAATGTTGTGATCTGGTTATAGCATTCCCAATATTAGTTACAAGTTAGATAGTTTCAGCAAGTTAGGACAACAGTACTCCAAAAATACAAAATATTAAGGCATTTTGTCCTTCTAACTTTTCATCAAATACCATTCCAGATCCCTTCTACACATTTAAGCATTCTAGAGAAAAAAAGAAATAACTTCATTAGCAAGACCAATGTAACTTTCTACAAGTCATTCCCTTTTTACACTCACGAGATCCATATGCACATTTATGATCTTTAGCTAGTTCACGAGAACTGAGCATGATAAGGACTATACAATAAAACATTATGCTACCATTTAACAATAACATGAAAGGAAACCTTCTACTTAATGAAATGGTGCTAATATCTAAAACACTAACAACTTCTATAATGATGTTATAAATTATACCATGTCAAATTAATAAAGAAGACATAAGAACCCATTGTGAACATTGTTTCTAAAACAATAAAAGTTTAACCATCATTTGAGTAGGGGTCAATGACCCGATAAGTTCAAATAGAGTATCGAGTGTATTATGATTTCAATCATGTAATCATATAGATTATATGATTGAAATCCAATACTCAAACATCAATCAACATTTCCTTAAATAATTCAGATGATCTAATATATTTTGAGTTAGAAATCTAACATCATTTACTTAACCACTATTTAACACCTTTGAAAATAACTCCTCAACAATTTGAAACTTATTTGCATGCAAACTAGAATACGAAATAACTTCTAAAAAGGTAGTTTTAAATAACATCTGATTATCTTTCCATGCCACACACAAATGTCATCATGTACAATAAAATAAATAACCAATATTCAGTAAAACAAACAATTAAAATTAATCTAATGTTACATTCTTACTAATTTTAACTTTAATAAATTTCCACTAAGTTTAATACAACTTATAAATGATACTAATATTAAATAATGTGGTTCTATATGGATCAACTACAACCCAATTAAAGTTCAACTATAACTAAAAAACTATCTATGACTAAGTAACGACACATAATAAAGTGATAAGACTTTCACAAGAATGTTGAGCCATATATCTGAAACACATATTTAATAGCCATCTCAGTAATGATCTATCAAGTAGAATGGACATGAGATAACAACTACTACATTACCAAAGATGTGTCCTTTTTACGGTTGATACAATGAATCAACTTAATACACAGTCCCTACGAAATTACAACTTGTTAGAAACAACACGAAAACAAGTATGATAACAATAAAAGGTCTCGCAAAGTTAAAAGGTTTTATGATTTAAATATGCCGAGTGTAGTTTTTAAAGAAGAAATTGAAACTTCAATGAACCCATAGAACATAACCCAAAGAAATTTACTTGAGGCAACAGTTCAACAAAATGACCCATTCAGCCTCCAACAACAAAGGTTTAAGAATAATTCCAGTAGGGGTCATTGACCATATAAGTCCAACATAGGTTATTGAGTGCATTAGGATTTCAATCATGTAATCATATAGATTATATGATTGAAATCTCATTCTATAACCATCCAAAAAAATTTCCTCATCCACCAAGTTCTTTCTAAGTAACCAAAATTATCATAATTAGAGCCACTCTTATAGATACATTTATAAGTACCCAACTAATAGCACATATCCCCTTTACACCCCACTACATTCCAGAACTGAATCAAAATATAGTTTTGTAAAATCCCTTTACTTGAAACAAGAATAACTGAGTATGAACCAGTCATTTAAAAGTTACCGAATCCTACAAACTGGTATGGGTTTTGTTGATGTGAAATCACAGCACCCCTGAATGGCCTCATATCTGAGTGTGGCATTCACTGTGATCTGCATAACATGGGACCATCTCTCAAGCCGTGGGACTTGCGGAATTCAGATGGGACTCCAGAGAAAGTAAGCTTCTTCTTCCTAAACTACCTGCCACAAGCTACTCTAGTGCAGGAAAACTATCTAATCCTACTCTAACATTCTAAGGAGACATGGAGAGAGAGAAAAACATGGAAACAGAGCCTACACTAAGCGGTACTACACTAGGAAAGGAAGTGGCTGATCAAAAATAGAACTTCCTAAAATGGAGAGAGATGAGCAATGGAGAGGGTGTACAAGATACACCAAAGACCAGAGATGAATGTCACATAGAACACCACTTCAACCAATTAATCATAGCAACCCAAAACAAGTAATATACATAAGAGATATGCACAATATACCTTGCAATGATGATGGGCATGAAGAGACAATAAAATAAGCAAAGAATGGACAAATGCATCACAAAATAGATTTTATTGCTCCATAAGTCACATAGTACATCATCAGTGGGCGAGAGGTAAGGAAATGCCATTATAGAGCCAAGAGAGGAGGCTTAGACTGCACATTCTACCCTAAAGAACAAAGAGATAGGGGGGTAGGAGAGAAAAAATGACCAACTCCTTAGGAAATTCCCCTCCTTTATAATATATAGGAAGAATAAGAGAGAAAGTAGGGAAGAATTCGAACCCTGCTCCAACCACCCCTAGAAGAGAATTTAATCCACCTACCACAATGATGAGCTTCACTACAAAACCCATGACTTCACCGCTTTCCCTTACTAGGAAAGAAATTAATCCTATTCTTCATCATGGCGGAAGGTGGGAGACTTGACAGCCTCGAAAATGGTGAGCTAAAACATTAATGGTGACAGGTAAGAAGCAAGCACCGAGATCTTTCCAAAACTTCCCTTTCCCACTCAAAATTGAGCCCTCGGTTGAAAGATATGGATGTTTTAAGATTTGGCCCACCATGTAAGACCCACGTGGCAATCTCGTGCACCTTGAATATATGTCCCCTTCTTCTTGCTCTTAAAGTTGCGTCGAACTAACATGTGGCAGCTTCTGCAGGCTCCTTTGTGTTCTACCTAAGTCCCTCATATTGGCGGAGACACTATGCCCAATCTGTGACATGTGGAGGCTTCATGCTCATTTGGAAACTACCCCCAGATCTTGCTTTTTAAGTTGCGTGGACGAGACACGTGGAGGCTTCCACAGGATTTTAGACTTTTTAATGACCAACCTTACCTTTTCAGACTCTAACCATGTGACGGGTTAGTGCTAATTTTGGGACTACCTTTTGGGTCTGACTTCTTAAGTTGCACCAAAGAGACACGTGGCACCTTCCATAGCTTTGATCTATTTCTCTTTGTTTTGGATAAGTCCCTTTTGTTTGGTGGGGCCATATGTCTTATCCTGGACACGTGGAGGTTCAGCACACATTTGGGACCTACCTCCAAATTATACTTTTGAAGTTGCACCATGTTGACACGTGGCTCATTCCACTGGCCTGCCTCTGTTTACAATTTTTAATAGCTAATTATACCTTTTCAGGCTCAAGACACGTGGAGGGTTTGTGCTCATTTGGAAACTACCTTTTGGGTCGTGCCTTTGAAGTTGCACCAGTGAGACATGTGGCACTGTTAGCTAGCCTTATACTTTTCAATGGCCGATTTAACTTTTTGAGGCTCTAACCATGTGGAGGGATGGTGCTCATTTCAAGTCCCCACTTTGGATATTCCCCTTGGAATTGCACCTATGAGACATGTGTCTCCTTCTACAACCTTGCTCTATGCTTATCCGATTTAGGTTGATGAGACACCCTTTATAGACCTTGACTACATGGCGGGCTGGTACTCGTTTTGGGTCTTCGTTTTGTTGTGCCTTTTGTAATTGTGGTGAGATGACGCATGGCACATTCCACAAGTCTTTTGTTTGACCTCAATTCAACTCCTATGCGGTGAAGTCCAGAAAATTTGAGCTTCTTCTCCAATTTCTTTCCTTTTGAGCCTCTGGACTCTTTTAACGTCATTGGCCTCCTTCACCGACCCTTGCTCCTCCATTATTGATTTTTCTTGCCCCTCAAATTGGGATTGATTGTTTGATTTTAAATGTGGGCTCGCATGACTAAACTGATCCTTCCGATTTCTTTTTTGTGGGCTCGTGTTTGATTCATTTTCTAGGGAAAAATTTGGGATAACAGTTTGGTGACTCACAGGGACATCTGCCTGCTACATGAAGAGACCATTTGCATTGAAGTATCCATTGGTCATGGACTCATGAATGATATCCTAATATTGATCTTGACCCTGAAACTACGAGCCTGGCTGCTTACTCTTGGTGACCCTAAGCCTGCCCCATTGTCTGAACTCTCAATTTTTTCAAGAAAATATTAAAGATGAGGTTTATGAGAGTAGAAAATTGCAATGACCTGGGACTTTCATCTGTCCAAGAAAATGAACTGCCTTGAAACCTGATTTTAGTTGCTTTGTATTTGGATCCTTTGAAATTGGCAATTGTTACAGGCAACTATGGGTCTTTCTGCCATGAATACTAAAGGGCCTGGCGTATTGTAATTTCAGAGTAATATGAATAAAAATTATATACAAAGATTAAATCATACATGCCTCAAATAAGACATTCAAAGTGTGTAAAGGCACTTCTTCTGTTGAAAACAAACATACTCCTACTCCTACACTAACCCTAAGAAAGAAAATCTAAACAAAGTCTATTACATGTAGGGAGAAATAGCTTCCCTTCCTTATAATTGGCAGCCATGTAAATGATTTGGCATTGAATATGTCTGTTATTAGGAGTGGAAGGTTGACTGCAAATTGTTTCTTCACTCCCTCCATCAAGGTATCAACTGGAAACAGAACAAACACCTCTTCAGCATACTACTCACTTAGTTCCAAGAGCTATTGTTGTTGATCCTAGGCACTTTTAGGCTCTCCCTCATGCTTAGAAAAAAACATGATTGGCTGTGGCTTTTCCCTTGGCTCCAATGAAGCCAAGTATTTGATTGGGCAAGGTCTGGTTTTTTTAATTTTCCCCTTCTCTGATATTTAACTCCAAAAATGGAGTCTTGTTGCAGATCTTCCTAGATGGATGATGTGAGAGGGATAATAGCCTCATAATCTTTCCCTTCCTCTGTAGCAGGTGTGGCTTTTGGAAGGTAAAAATATTCTAACTTTGATTCAAGAGGCATGTTGCAAACTACAGGTTGTGCTTGCACATTCTCTTCCATGGTAGCAGGTTCTTGTGGTTGAAGGATGAATGATGGGGGAGAAAATATTGTAATTTCAACTGGCTCCTCCTTATCAAAACATTCTTTTAAGTCTTATAGGAAATCAAAATCTTCATTTTCCTTCTTTAGAAAGGTCTCTCCCTCTTTCATGGTGATCTTAAAATCTTCATTATTTTCACCATATGAACTTTCATCTTAAAACATGAAGCTAGTGAGTTCAAACTCTTCATATTTTCTATCATTTCTTCTTTGTTGGGTTCATATTTTCTTTTTTGTTCTCCTTGAATGGAATCTTGAGTCTCTTCCCAACATGGACTTGGGAAAGCATGAGGAGTGATAGGTTGGGATTTAACCAATTTTACTATTGTTTGTGGTGGAGAGGGAAGTGGAATTTCTTGTTTGTTTGGAGGGAATGAATGCTTGGAAGGGAAAAGGGAAGAAGAATTGAGATGAGATGGAAGACCAGAAGATGGAGAAGGGAAAAAAAAAATTGGGGTAGTAAGTGAGGGTGTTGACTCTTGACCATGCTGAAATGATAAAGTTTGGGATGGAGAGAAGGGAGCATAAGGAGCTGGTGATTGACTTACCCATTGATAAGTTTTTCTTGCACTTTGGTCACATGCCTCAATATCCTCAATCCACAGTGCAAGTTGAGGCAACATTTTAACCATGAAGTCAACCTTCTCCTATGGGTTGTAATGTCTTGGCATAGGGACGACCCATGGACAAGGTGTCGTATAGCCAATTCTAAACGCTTTCATCTGAGAAGTGGCCCTTGATTGTACCATGCGATCCTCCATTATTAGAGTTTACATATACAAATTAGTTTCTTCAGGTGTGGAACTACCTCTAAAATCTATATATCCATGCTCTGTAACAACTGTATAGTTTGGAAAATGACCAAACTGATTTGAATTTAGCTCACCTGGATATCCATAGTGCTGATTTTCATTGTGAAACCTTTCTAGAGGTTGAAGTAACATGGAGATGGATATGAATAGAATTTCTACTACAAGTGTGAATTCTAAGATGGAAATGAAGTCATGATTGCACAACTTCATGTAATGGAAGAAAATGGGAGATGTGGAAAGGAAGATGAATGAAGATGGGTGGAAATGGATGGAAGGAAAGTCTGTAACTCATAGAATGGGTTGTTGAATAGATGGAGTCACCTGATGTGCTTGACATGTACCTAAAAATCTTGAATCTCACCAAGAACACATCAACTTGATGAAATGAATTGGTAAGGTGCTTCAGACCTATCCCACTGGGCGTGCCAAAACTGCTGATGTGAAATCAAATAACCTTTGAATGGCCTCAGATCTGAGTGGGGCATTTGGTGTGATCTGCATAATATGGGACCATCTCTCAAGCTGTGGGACTTGTGGACATGAGATGGCCCACTGGAGAAAGTCAGATTCTTCTTCCTAAACTACCTGTCGTGAGCTACTCTAGTGTAGGAAAATTATCTAATTCTAATCTAAATTTCCAAGGAGATAGGGAGAGAGATAAAAACATGGAAAAAGATCCTACACTAAGTGGTGATACACCAGAAAAGGAAGTGGCTGATCAAAAATCCAACCGCCTTAAGTGGAGAGAGGTGAGCAATGGAGAGGGTGGATAAGATACACCAGAGACCAGAGATGAATGTCACACAAAACACCACTTCAACCCATTAAGCACAACAACCCAAAACCTACAATATACATTAGAGATATGTATAGTATACCATGCAATGATGAAAGGCAAGAAGAGATAATAAAATAAGCAAAGGATTGACAAATGCATCACAAAATAGACTTTATTGCTCCATAAGTCACATATTACATAATAAGTGGGCAAGAGGAAAGGAAATACCATTACAGAGCCAAGAGAGGAGGCTTAGACTCTACATTCTACCCTAAGAAAGAAAGAGACATGGGGGCAGGAGAGAAACAATGGCCAACTCCTTAGAAAATGCCCCTCATTTACAATATATAAGAAAAATAAGAGAGAAAGGAAGGAAGAATTTGAATCCTACTCTAACCACCCCTGGAAGAGCATTGAATCCACCTACCACAATGATGAGCTTCACTGCAAGACCCATGACTTCACCGCTCTCCCTTACTGGGAAAGAAAGGTAACCCATTCTTCATTATGGAGGCAGGTGGGAGACTTCACAACCTCAGAAATGGCAAGCTGAAACATTAATGGCGGAAAGTGAGAAGAAAATGTTGAGATCTCTCCAAAATGTCCCTTTCCCTCTCAAAACCGAGCTCCTAGTTGAAGGATATTGTTGTCTGAAGATCAGGGTTGTGGGATCATGATATTTTAGACCTTGACTATGTGGCGGGCTGGCACTCGTTTAGGGTCTCCATTTTTCTGTGCCTTTTGAAAATTGTACCAATCTGACACATGATGCCTTCCGCAAGTCTTCCGTTCATCCCCAAGTCGACTCGTATGCGTTGAAGTCTGAAAAATTCAAAAAAATTCTTTGATTTCTTTCATGTCAAGTCTCTGGACTCTTTTAACCTCATTGGCCTCCTTCGCTGACCCTTTCTCTTCCATTGTTGAGTTTTCCTACCCCTCGAATTGGGATCGATTGTTGAATTTGAAATGCGGGCTCGCATGACTGAATTGACCCTTTTATTTCTTCTTTGCGGGGTCATGTTTGATCAATTTTTCCGGGGGGCAAAATTGGGATGATAGGTTTTTGATTTAAAACAATTATATGCTAAGCCCCAACTTCCTATCAACCAATAGGTCAGAAAAAAAAACTATAAACAATCGTAGCTAAATGAAGAAGTAAGGGAGTTCCTATTTAAGTTTGTGAATCCAGATGCATACCACTACATGGTAAATTGAAGTCATCGCTCTTCCACTAGTCAAATAAAACTAGGTTCAAACTAAGATCTTGAGATATAATCAACATAAAAGCCATGATTTTAAATGGGTAATCATAATAAAGAAAAATCAGTTGCCCAGAAGAGGATTTTTTTCCTTAGTCATCTAAATATAGTATTAACCAAACAGTAAGGCAAATCCGTATTCAAGACAAGTTTTTGGAAAAATATAAACACCGAAACCCAGATTTGAAATGAGTATCCGTATTATTAGAAAACCCAGAACCCTAAAAATTAATATGAATAATTTCTCACAAAAATGGTAGAATGATATAGTCACAACAATAATTTAACTACCAATACCCAAGTTCAATCCCGATTCCACCATCAAAATACAAATACAGTCAAGAATAATAAAAACATCCTTAAGGACTCATCTCTACAGAATCAAATAAGAGCAAACACAAAGATTTTAGTAAATAATACAGGATACGTATTCAATTTAATCACTTCCTCTTTGAAATGTAATATTAAGAAGTAAGAGGAGATCCTGTTTAAAATACCATTTTAGAAAAAGAGGACATTTTGTTTCAAGAGATTATTAAAGCTAGCAAATGTTAAAGTGGGTAGTGCTTTACATGCCTATAATAAGCTTCCACCTGTTGCCGAAAACAAATTCTACCAGGGCCCTCTCAACAACAACGTCTGGAAACCTTTCTCTTCCCTTTTTGCTTTCAAGATGTCCATACTCTATTCACAACTCATGATTTTACACAGGTAGGGAGTAAGTGGCAGTAGCCATGGAGAATGGTCCTACACCTACGAATCCCATTTTCATGGAATTTCAACGCCTTTTCAACCACTAGAAGAATATGGGTTTGAGTATCCACAAATTTTTCACAATATTTTTTGTAGATACCTTTTTCAAAATTATGAATCTAAATAGTTGGACTCCATCAACAATTTATTTGTGGAAATATAAAATGTTACAAAACATGTGGTAAAATTCACAATGAAAAACATTGTGAAAATTCTATAATTTTATAATTGTGGAAATTGTCACAATTCTACCATTGTTGCATATTTACAATTGAAAAACTTGTGAAATTTTTTACAGTTTAAATAATGTTGTTAATCCACAATTTGAAAATTGTATTATAAACTAGACTAATAGGGAAATTGTGAGTAAATACTAAATGAAAATTATAAAAAGTATTTTGTAATTTTAAAATTTTTTATAATGTAATTATTTTATTTACAAATAAGCGTCCAATAAAAATTATTACATTTTTAACATTAATTTATATTTTATTTTTTCAATTCAATTTAGTTAATATTATAATATTTTTGTTGCATAACTTGAAACTATTACTATTGATTAAAAGTGAGAATTCTAAATTGGAAAAAATCCTTTTGCATGGTAAGAAAAAATATTTAAAATGCATACCTAAATATATGCATGTGAACAATTAAATAGTAACTATATATAATAATTTATTAAAAATAAAACATTATCACAGATCAATTCATTAATTTTAAAAATATCTTTCTTGAAACATTGCATGAAAAAAATACAAATATTTTATATTGTAATATCTATTTAAAAATTTGATATTTGAAAAATAGTATTTTATTCCTAAAAAATAGTTTTTAAGAGATACATCTCTTTAAAATATTGAATAAAAATATTTATTGAATTACATATTCATAAATGTTAAACTTGAATTCCAGTGGTCTTTACTAGAATGGAGCTTTATTTCAAACTTTGTTAATTTTCATTGCTTGAGGTAAATTATATCTTTTAATTTCTTCGAATTGTTTCACTAGTAAGAAAATATATTTCAATGTGATAGGATAAACATATTTCAAAATATTTTTCTCACCTTTCTATTACATTTAGATTAAAATTTATAAAAAATGAATACAAAATGACATATGAATTGATGAACTTACAGTATTAAGAGAAATCAGATAATTTAATTCTTACCCAATAAAAAAATCTATCTATAATCACTTTCTTAAATTTCTCTATTTAGTATACGATGGATGATAGCTTATTGATAAAAGTTAATCATTCTTTTCTTTCATAAACATCATGAGATCTTCTTAAAAAGAATCTCTAGTTAAAAAACATTCTACAGTTTTAATTGAAGTGTCGATCCTTTTTAGAGAAAACGGAATATGGAAAAGGCGTCAATCCTTTGTTTGTGAAAATGTTATTGAATTAAAAAATTAGATATAAATTAGGAGATGAGAGAGGATTTGCAAATCAAAATCTTGCATGCATAGAAATTGTTATAATACAATATTTTTCAGGTTTTATAATCCATACAAAATCTTAAGGAAGATGAAAATCATGGACCATAAAGATGTGTTTAACAACTGTCACAAATTTGTGGGATATGTGACAAATATTCTCCGAGGCTTGCATAAATCCCTGGTAGTACACTTTTTTCAAAAGAAACTAAGAGATCTGTTACATAGAATTTTAATACATAATATCCCATCAGATCTAGACATTATTTTTCAAATCCTCTTAGAAACCTGACTATATTGGTATAGTGAATAATTTTTTTATTGAAAAACACCTGTAAACTCTTTCACCATTACAGACATGCATTTGTTACAAACAATGTATTTGTGTTTAAAAAAATATTAAAAGTAAAAACAAAACAAAAAACTAAAATAAAAGTAAGGCTTTTGCATGTGAATGTCATTCTTACCACTATTGTACAACATCCTCTTCTACAATGGCTCTGGAAAAAATACTTGTGCTCTGCAAACAAAGGTTTCCTTAGCCATCTTTCAGCTTTCTAAAATCAAAATTTCTCATTTTATCTACTCTTAAACACAAATAAAGTAAACATTTGTATATGTATGCATGCATCTGCATATCTAATACACAAAACCTTCTACCTTTTTATCCCTGCAGAAAAGTAATATTCAGAATGTTCAGAGAGAAAATAAGGGAATGCATTTTAGGATTCATATAAAGTTGGATGAGACCATATCCTGACCCTTGGATCATTGTTTTCTATCAACAGCCTACAGATGTTCATTCTCGATCCTTGTGAAAAAAGTAGACATTTCTTTACCATTGCTTGTGACAAGTAGGTTAAATTCTATGGCTATTTACACGTAGGCTAAATCGTATAGATATTCAGCATACTTTATTTTTTATTTAGTCTAGTAAACTACAATAATGATTAATAGATTTTAATAACTAAAAGGAAATTAGATATGTGTGGTCAATGGTTTAATGGTTATTGGCATTTATTTTAATTTATTCACCTAGGATATTAGAAGTTTATACTAGTGATGATGAAATCTGCTTTAAAGTTGTTAAAATTATTTCCAATGAAGAATTATTATACTAATGACATTTGACAATGAATTATGTTTTAAAGTGGTTAAAATTATTTTGAATGAAGGGATTATATTAAAAACATATTTTTCAATTATTCTTTGTATTTATAATTATCTGAACATTTGAAGTGTATTAGTCAAATAGGATTATATAGATTGAGGTTTAGTTTTGACAATTTTTTCCTTAATATTAGAAGGGTAATAATGAGATACACATTGTTGGAAAAATGTTTTTTCAAATGATACTTGTAATCCACTATTTAAAACTCTCTTCCTTAAATAGAATTATTTCTCTATGAACAAATATTTCGAAAGTTCTAACTTTTAAATTTATTTTAGCAACATTCTTACACTTTATTTCTTTATTTTTAGATAATACATTATTATAGTTTTAGTAGTGTAAATTTTTTTATAAATTCTATCATAAATTAAAATTGTCCTCAATGTATATACTATACATTTTGTAGATAATATAAAATGAAAGTTTTAATGGTGTAGATTTTTTTGTTAAGTTTTATGTATATCAAAGAGTGGTGAAGAAAATAGGAATTAAGGTATCTTTTTTTGGGTGGTTTAAATAATCAATAATTTTTTGTTCAAAAGTCTATTTTTATTCAAACTATAATGCAAAAATGTGAATTATCCACAATAAAAATTTGATTATGGAAAATTCACAAATTTAAGTTTATCATTTCGAAATTCTGGAATATCCACTATGTACGTTCCTCTGAACTCTGAGCAGAGATGCCGACAATCTATGTAATCAAGATCCCAATGAGTGCAATACTTATTAAAAAAATGCGGAACATCTATATCATATTTGAAAATTCTATCCATTTGTTTGTTGAAAATTCATATTATTTCCACAACAATGTATTCTTTTATGCACAATATTATGGATAAATAAACGTACTTCTAGTAATGTGTATTATTCAAATTAAAACTAAGGCGTTTATAATGTCGACAACTAGATTTTTTTTGGTTTTTTTAAATTATGATACTAATAATATATTTTACATTTTGTGAATGATATACCACCATTATAATTGAATTTTGTAGAATTTTCATAATTTTTATTTGTAATAATATTATAGTATATATAATTTCTATTTAAACCTTACAAATTTGTGTGAAAAGTCAAATAAGAAGACTCATATTTAGGTTGTGGTAACCAATATCTATAATTGTATTTTCAAATTTATATTATTTTTCAAAACATGAGGAGAAATCATGATTTATTCAAAATAAAATTTGTAGGATGTGGATATTTCACAATTTTAAATTTTACATTTATGAATTAGTGGAAATATTTTTTGAAAAATGACAAAATGTGATTTTTCCACAATGAAATTTCAATAATGTGGATCTTTGAAAAGTTAAAATGTATTTTTAATGAAATTGTAGAAAATCTAAATTTTATTTATACAAAGTTATCTATTTAATGTTGATAATTCACACATTTTCTACAAAATCCTTTTTGTGTGGATAACGATGTGGATAAATTAGCCTAGTTCTAGAAGTGAACGTCCTCTATCTGGGGTAGATCTCCAGCTTCAGAAAACTCCACGCGGCCCAAATATTTTTCCTCCCTCCTCCACAAAACAAGATAAAACATTTCTTGGACCAAAGTAACTAATTACACAACTAGTAAAGGGAATTAATGAGTGCGGTGCTTTCAAGAGTGGGCAAGGTTGGTGGTTGGGCCAATTAAATTCACCATTAAAATTTACTATAAAAAAATGCGTGGAGGCCTGGTTAGCCAAGGTGAAATTTATTGGGTAGATAAAAATAAATTCAAAATTAATATAACCAGTCCATTCCCAAGTTTTAACGTCATCAAAAAAACCAACTCCACTTTCCCCTTACCATACGCACTAAGGTCCCCTTTTTTTAAATATTATTTTATATTTTGGTCAGGGCACTACAGGCAACATGATCCAAAACTAAATCTCATTCATAGATAAAATTTTAAGACGTCTCTCGATAAACATCTACTAATTGAGTCACCATAGACTCCCAAAATACTCATGTACAAGAATTAATTAATAATTTTATTATGTTTTAAGTTAAGATTATTTTTAGGTAATTTTACAAAACGAGAGAACCAACATACTTTGTGGTTTACCAAGGTTTTTTTTTGACCGCACAACAAGGAATAATAATTATCTTCCTCATTTTTCCTTATGATCCCATACACATACGTTGATTATACCTTCCAGAGAGGCTTCGTATATAAGAAAACAATTTTAAAATGTTTGTAATCAATACATCCTTTATGTCACAAATTTAAATTGTACCCTTAATTATAACATCATGCATGAATATAATTCCTATTAGGAACTTCTCACACAAGTGTTTAACGATTACCATTCATATAGGGTGGCTTTTGTGACAATTTCAACAAGGAGACAAGATTCTCCAAAATGCATAATTTTGTGCTCTTGTTACCTCTAATCTATGAGGTGCTAAAGAATGATAAGAAAACTAGGCTTATCCTTTAATATTAAGATTTCTAATCTAATGTTTTCACACACAAGAGTGTGTCACACAAGAATCTTACTCTAAGGTTGCTTTCTTTCTTTGGTTCTTCTACGAATTCCCATGTAATTAATGAAACAAAAAGGAGTTCATTCATTAATAAAACACAAAATCACGCTATGAAATTGTAGATCAAGAATTTTGCGCTTGTTACCTGTCCAAGTTAATGCACCAAACTAAACACAAAAACCCTGAAAAACTCCAATGAAATTGATACCTGATGAAGATGTAGACGGATGAGGAAGCCGATGTAGATAAGACGGGCGCACACGAGCAATTCGCACAATAGATCTGAGTAACTTGCAAAACACCGATGCTTGACAATAAAAAGACCACGTTAAAAGATATTTAGGTGGACTGCCCGAGAAGCGGGTCCGGGAAGCGATAAGCTTCCTCAGCGGATGTCAGTCCACGTTTTCAATTAAGAAAAGAAGCATACATGATAAAAGATGTAAGTAAAAAGCTAGATTTTCTTATTGCAGTAATAAGACAGAATCTAAACAGCAGACAAAAAGTACAGAAAACAGGGAACTATGAAATAATGCCGGATTTGTGTTACCTGTATCCTTTTACCTATCTGTGGGGAAATCGGCGTCGACTGGGTAGAATCGGCGTCAATTGAGACGGATCGGCATCGACTGGGTAAGATCGGCGTCGACTGGAGGCAGATCGATCAATCAGGGACTGTGCGATAAGATTCGGGAATTGGAAGGTGAATGTGGTCTGCTGGATGTGCCGAAGTTGGCGAGACACTGGAACAGAGTCACCAGATGATAGATGGTTGTGTGCGATGCTGATGTGACAGGGACAGAGTAACGGTGCTCCTCTCAGGGACTGATTCGGACAGGATCTTCCCTAATTTGATACAAATTGATGCTAACAAGATCTCTCTTTCTCACAACCTGTATCTTTCTCGCTCTCTGTTCGTGCGTAAGTGCATCCTTTTTTCATCTGTTCACTTTTTCACTCGTTCGTGGTCTCTTTTTTGGTCCCTAGAATTGAGTTCTGGACTTGCTTTTATAATCGGCGCCGCTCCTAGAAAATCGGCGCCAACCATATGGGTCGGCGCCGATCGCGGAATAGACTCCCGAGATGGCCAAAATGAGCGATTTCAAGAAAGATAAGACTTACCCCGAATACGGGAAATATCCCACTTAGGGAAGAGGAAAAATAGATGTGATACATAGATAGAATAAATTTGGGGTGGATAAGTGATTAAGATGCATGGGAAGAAGCGTAATTAAATATTTAATATTTAATCACTCATGGGTAAGATATGATGGGGTGGATTAAATTTGGAATAAGTGATTACATCACAAATTGGATAATATCCCAAGGGGATAGTTGGTGACGTAAAACATGCCCCAGGTTACCTAAGCAAGTAAATGGATGAGAGGGACACTAAATTGAGTAACCAATTTTAAGTGTCTACATTTTTTCCCTTTTCGTCAAGTAACTTGCGATAAGCAAGGTTATGAGACAAAAACAAAGGGATGGAAGAAAGGAAGAATGAGTGATGATGTGATCCCCCTCAAACTAGGGATGGGATGGGTGATACAACAGACGATCCCAAGTTTGAAAAAGGTAGATGAAAAATGCAGGATGCCCCAGTTGGATGTCTGGAGTAGATCTGATCATTGATGATGCATACACATAAATAAAAGGCAACAACCTAAGGAACTCACATTAGTAGGGCAAACTAGCCGGTCTCCTCATGAGACGATGTTAGTGCCTACAGACCCATGAGTGTAAGGAGAACTGCAAAATAGTCAGCATCTAAAGAGAGACACATTGGTAGGGACAACTAGACGGTCTGGAAAAGTAGACGACGTTAGTGCCTATAGACCTATTTAACTCTAAGCTGCCAAAAAGTACGAGTGTCCCACGCAAAGGGAACAAACCCGAAATAGACAATGATATCGAAAAGATGCGTCGAAAGACAATATTCAGGACATAATAATGATCAGACAGACCAATAAACCAAGCATCAACAATATGGCAAACAGATATGGAAAATCGGCGTCGACCAAAATAATCGGCGACGACTAAAACAAACGGCGTCGACCCACAAAATCGGCGCCGACCAATCCAGGCACATATAAATATGCGAATGGAAAACGTAAACGATTTATTTTCAACGTGACGATTGATTCAGAGAAAGCCAGATTTTTGATTTGAGCATCATGGAAGCCTCTGGGAGCGGTCAAAAGCGCAGGAGGACACGACCTGGGGTAAGTGGTCATTCTTGAACCCATTGTTCTTAATTTTTTTTTTTTCGTTTGATTTTTTTTGCATGGGAGGCCAGGGTCCGGTTTATGTCCGGACAGGCAGTCGGCGCCGATTGGTGTAATCGGCGTCAATTGCTGTTAGATCAGCGTCGATTGGTATTAATCAGTGCCGAGTTAAATGAATGACGCCGATTTTACCAAATCGACGCCGATTGATATATGTTCATTTTTTTTTGTTATTGTTTTGGAGGATGTGATTTGGGGAAATAAGAGACTAATTATGTTTTTGATGTCGTGGATGCAGGCATGAGAGGCTCTTCATATGAGGGATGTCATTCCTGAGTTATTGGAGACTATTCTCCCTGATGTGACAGATGCAGACTGGCAGCATTTAGAGCTAGCCGGGCTCGGGGGTTTCTGGTATTATAGACGAGTGCCATGAGATGTGGAGCTCATGCGGGCACTAGTGCGACGGTGGGACAGCCACACGTGCACTTTTTGGTTCAGGACGGGTGAGATGACTATCACCCATGAGGATATATTCAGGATCCTGAGATTGCCGATCACTGGGGACCCGATTGAGATCACACCCTGGGAGCATGAGCAGAGGGCCCTAGGTCGGTTATATAGAGATAGGGCAGATGACTCGGAGATAGTGTCCGGGGCAGTGAGGATAGCCTCACAGTACAGGCAGGATAGCCCTCGGAGCAGACGGATAGTGCTGATTCAGATGGCTATATCCTACTTTGCTCTGCCAGATTCAGGAGGTGGGAGATTCCCATTGTTACTGTTAGACAGTGTTTGCGACATCCTACAGTACAGACAGGGTTTTGCCTTTGCCGATGCCCTGATAGCTCAGATATATCATGAGCTATGGATGTACACCACTGGCCGGAGGACAGGGATTGACGTCAGTTTTGTGCTCCATTGCTAGGCATATGAGCACATAGCGGTGATCACGCCATCCGGGCTTCCTTGGATGCCAGCAGGAGTGGGAGGGATTGATTATGGATTTCAGAGATGGTGGGCTGACATGGCTGCAGGGGATACAGGTAGATCAGCCGAGTGGTACTCTGAGCATTTCAAGACGGTGACACCAGATCAAGTTATCTGGAGGCCGTATCGGGCATTTCCGACATGGGCTGGTCAGGATGCCCACTTGGCAGCATTGAGACGGAGCCGGGTGGTCAGGGGCCGTAGGCCGGATATGTGGGAGAGAGTCCCGTTTATGCGGATATTGAGGGCAGTTCGGCCTAGTGCAGACAGTACCGACCATCTACACGCCTTATAGGCGGGATAGCAGGGAGACGGATTTTCCGATTTTGATCCCGGCAGATCCATTGAGAGAGGCCCTACCCTCTACAGATAGCAATGATGATGTAGGGGTAGACGAGGGTTACGCAACATGGTATGACACCGAGCTACCACGACATCTCCTGCCATCTATAGATGCTGACGAGGAGGACATAGCTGCGATGCTGGATAGACTAGAGGGAGAGCATGCCACCCTTACACAGACACATCAGGTAGCTTTGGAGGAGATCAGGGCTTTGACAGAGGAGAGGGATGCCCTGATTGTGGAGAGAGACACCGCTCGCCAGGAGCGAGATATAGCGATCCAGCAGAGGGATCGCTACTTTCGACATAGGGAGGCCCTCAGGGCCAAATATGGAGAGACCGGTGCCACGTCAGAGTCCGGTATACAGGGCACGACCCTAGGAGGAGCACCAGCAGCAGTGCCAGCTAGCCCCAGCAGCACCAGCAGCATCGTTACGAGCACCGGGTACTGTGAGCCTGAGCACATACCAGTCTCTCCTCGCTGAGGTGAGATACTATGAGGATGCCCTAGCGCAGCATGCCCCAGACGTGCCTCAGTACGGGGCGAGGAGGAGAGCAGCGACGGCTTACAGTGAGCGGGAGCCTCAGGTGGAGGGAGCACTGGGAGAGATCAAGGTGGGCCGAGACCTCCAGCAACAGGTGCATCGAGCTCGATAGGCGGCGGCCAGGAGAGACAGCCAGGTGCAGAGGAGGGTGGAGGAGATAGAGTCGTCCACGCTTCAGATTTTACTATATAGAGATTTGATAGAGTTTGTATCTGTATAGTGATGTAGCCTCGATTGAAAGGCATTGTATGGATGGCTTGATTGAAAGCCATCCATTTTTGTACAGACACACATGTATATATAGATTCATCATGTTATTTGTCATATAATTGTACTCATGCTTTTAATTTTGATATACATGGATAAATGGATATAGATATAGACTGATAGAGGATAAAATAGATGTGATTGGATAGATATAGACTGATAGATGATAGAAATAGATGTGATTAGATAGATTGATATGTGGATATAACTTTGATAGATGGATGTGATGTAACTTGGATGTACATGTGTTTGATGTTTGGATTAGATATGGATAGATGTAATGTACCTTGGATGTACATTTTGATGGATAGATTTAGATATAGATAGATGTAATGTACCTTGGATGTACATTGTGATGGATAGATAGACGGATGTGGTTGATGTATGGATTAGATATAGATAGATGTTTTGATAGATAAGATGAATTTTGATAAAAAATAAATTTCGATTGAATCTAACATGTGAAATGTCAATTTAACTGGATGCAAGACAAAGAAAATGGGGAATAATCCTTGCAAGAGGCCAAAGATGTAAATGGAAACAACCGTGACTTAGAAGAGAAGATACTCGGATAAGAAGAAAAATGATAAGTCGGACTTCCCAACTGACCATAGATAAGATCCAGATAGGAAATCAAAAGACCAAGCATATAAGGCCCTTTATACGATTAAAATAAACCTGACACTAACTAGTCGCAAACCAGATCTAGGATAGAAACGGAAAGAAAAGTAAGTATCTTGTCGGAACTTACAAGGGACAGAATACATGTCCATAGTGGGGAAAATAGGATTCTCCATATGATCGACAAAAGGTCTTAAATCTCAGCTTCATGATTTTGACAGAAAAGCAAACTGATCAATGCGGGAAGTTTGCTTGATATGGAAAGACTGATCGATGCGGGAAGTCTTTCAGTGATGCTAAAAAAGTGTATAAACTGACTGAAAGGCTGATTAATTGCAAGAAGCCTTGAATATATCTTTGAGAAACAGCCGTCCTTCAAGCGAGCGGTCTGTATTTTGAATTTCAATGATAGCCATCCTTCGAGGGTATGGTCTATGTTTTTGATTAATTTGATAATGATAGGGATAGCTGTCCTTCAAGGGCATGGTCTAGTTTCTTTTTGATTCACTTGATAATGTATGGATAGCTATCTCTTTTTTTTTTCTTTTTTTCTTTTTTTTTCTTTTTTCTTTTTTAAAGTCTTTTGGAAGAAGCTGAGTTTAGACCTAGGTAGATCAGACGGAGGGGGGGAGAACATAGAAGAACATGTACTCATGCCCCGAGAAGATTCGCTTAGGATAAGCACTTGGGACAGATGAAGTGGTGATTAAGGTATTCCTACCATGAGGAGGAACATATCCACAAGAAACGTGTAATGAGTAGAGCCGTGATACTCATATTTAAGGTAAACGAGGCAATAGGCGGAGAACCACACAATTTCGAATCACCACGAAAGTATATGACTGGTTGTTTCAGGACGGATGAAAGATCTGGTGTTCCGACTAGACTTGTGTAAGATAGACTTTAACAGTAGAAGGGCCGTAGATGCAAAGCATTAAGAGGTTCTGCTTCAGGTATACCATCCATGGAAGATAAACGATAAGCCCCATACCCATATTTATGAGTGATAATTGTAGGGGCCCATCCAGTTGGGGGCAAACTTACCACGTTGACTTCTTTCGAGTGTAGTGACATTTTGATTTTCCTTAAGAACAAGGTCACCAATTTTGAAGTCACGATGCTGCAAATGCTTGTTATAAGCACGTTTGACACGCTCAAGATAGACTTGATGATGCTCAAGAGCGTTGAGATCGCCGCTCGTCCTAATAATTCAAGTTGTGCTAGATGATTTTGACGATAGTCCTCATCGAAGACAAATTCTCTGAGAGAAACACGGAGAGATGGGATTTGGACTTCCAAAGGAAGGACAGCCTCAGACCCATGGACGAGAGAGAAGGGGAGTAGCAATAGTAGGAGTACGAATGCTAGTCCGATAAGCCCAGAGAGCAAAAGGGATATGTAAATGCCAATCCCGACTAGCTCGACTAGTTACCTTTGCGAGGATACTACGCAAAGTTTTATTGGACGCTTCGGCCTGACCATTAGCTTGAGGATAGTATGGAGAAGAAAAACTGAGTTTGATATTGAAAGCATTGTAGAGATTTTACAAATCAGCGTTCTTGAAAGACTTACCATTATCTGTAATTAGCTTGTGTGGAACGCCAAAGCGACAAATGATGTGTTGATAGATGAAATCAACTATGGGTTTAGCCTTTGTTGAAGAAAGAGGGATAGCTTCTACCCACTTAGTAAAGTACTCAGTGGCAGTAATGATAGAATGATGACGTTGTGAAGAACGAGGATTGATGAGACCAATAAGATCAAGACCCCATTGCGAAAAAGGCCACAAATCTGCTGCAGGCTGTAAAGCCTGACTAGGGATGTGCGTAAGATTGGAATGTTGTTGACACTTGACGCATTTCTTAGTGTATTCACAACAATCTTGATTAAGAGAAGGCCAATGATATCCCAAACATAAGATGTGCTTAGCTACAGCTAAGCCACTAAAATGTCCAGCACAGATACCATCATGGACCTCCTGGATAGCTTTAGATGATTCATGGGTTTTGAGGCACCGAAGCAAAATACCATCAAAGCCGCGTTTGTAGAGAAGGCCTACCTAGAATAGTATAAGCGATTAGCGCGTTGGATAAAAGACCTTCTACCATTGGAAGTCATATCTGGGGGAAGCACCGAATGAGATAGATAATCAATTATCTGTTGATACCACTCATCCTGAGTATGGGTTGTGACAACATTGATCGAAGTTAGTTGCTCAAGATGAGATGGTTGATCTAATCGTTGCACAGCCACATAAAGACACGAGTCTTCAGTAAAAGGTGGGATAAGTGAGGCTAATGAGGCCATTGTATCTGCGAATCGATTTGCAGTGCGAGGAATAGCTTGGATAGTGAATTTTATCAAAAGACTGGAGTTGAGCAAGAACGATGTCACGATATTTTTTGAAGGATATCATTCTTGCATTGATAGACACCCGTGATCTTGATTAACGATGAGTTCAAAATCATCGAAGATGTCAATATGACGAGCGCTGAGATTAATGGCATTTTGAAGACCTAAGACAAGAGCTTCGTACTCATCCATATTATTGGTGCACTCAAAGTTCAATTTGTGTGCGACTGGGATAGGCGTACCCCAAGGAGGAAAAATCACAAAACCTGCACCTCCCCCTTGCTGGCATTTGGATCCATCAAAGAAGAGCTTTACTTTAAATGGAGATAGACCAAAATCAATTTGTTGGATATATTCATCAGGGAATTGAGCAAGGGGGTCACGAGTGTCCGGAAGAGGAGCATCAGCTAATTGATCTGCAATAACCTAACCCTTGATAGACTTTTGCGGGATAAACTCGAGGTCAAATTCTGTCATGAGCATAAGCCAACGAGTGATACGATCATTGTGATAAGGCTTTGCATGAATTGTCTTAAGTGGATTGACACTTGTGACAATATAAGTTTTGTGATTAAGGAGGTAATGACAAAGCTTAGAAGTTGCGAAGAAGAGAGCACAACATAGTTTTTCAGCTTCGGAGTAACGTGTCTCATACTCATGGAGGGTGTGCGACTGATGTAATAGACAGCTTTTTCTTTACCACAAGTGTCCCGATGCGAAATCATGGCTCCCAGGAGCATGGTCAGTCACAGAGATATAAAGATAGAAAGGCTCCCCCTCGCATGGAGGTGTAAGCACAGGTGGAGAAAGAAGATAAGCTTTGAGATCATCAAAGGCCTTTTGGCAATGCTCATCCCATTCAAAATGAACATTCTTACGGAGGAGATGGTGAAAATGTTGACAACGGTCCGACAATTGGGAGATAAAACGACGCACCGATTGAAGACATCCTTGGAGACTGCGGAGTTGCTTTAAGTTAGAAGGGGGAGGCATCTCAAGGATGGACTTTTATTTTTGCGGGGGTCCACTTCAATACCCCTAATGGAAATGATAAAACCTAAAAGTTTACTAGTGAGCACGCCAAACACGCACTTAGATGGATTTAGACGAAGACAAAAGCGGATAAGCCTCTCAAAGAGAGGTGCAAGGATGAAAAGATGATCCTGACGACGCTTTGGACCTGCCGAGGAGATCGTCAACATAATCTTCCACATTTTTGTGCAAGAGATCATGGAAGATGTAGGTCATTGCTCTTTGATAGGTTGCTCCTGCGTTCTTAAGACCAAAAGGCATGACACAATAACAAAAGGTCCCCCAAGGAGTTATGAAGGAAGTCTTATGTTGGTCTTCTGGTGCGATGAGAATTTGATTATATCCAGAGAAACCATCCATAAGAGAAAGCATCTCATGACCCGCAGTTAAATCTACGAGTTGGTCGATATTAGGTAGAGGAAAATCATCTTTTGGACAAGAAAGATTAAGATCCCGGAAGTCGGTACAAATTCGAATTTTCCCAGTAGCCCTTAGTTACTGGTACTACATTGGAAACCCATTGTGGATAATCGATGGGTTGGATGAAGTTAGCCGAGAGCAAGCGCTGTAATTCTTCTTTAACAAGAAGGGCTACTCGAGGGTGCATTTTACGTAATTTTTTCTTAACTGGTTAGATATTGGGAAGGGTAATGATATTGTGGACCACAATATCGGGATCGAGTCCTGGCATATCCTCATATGACCAAGCAAAGGCTTGACAATGTTTGGAAAGAAAAGTGGTAAAATCTCCTAATTCCTGTGGATTAAGGGATTGGCCGACCTTAATGATGCGAGGGTCTTCAGAAGTCCCTATATTAAGGTCGATAGTGGCCTCGTTGAGAACGGTAGACGTATCAGAAGGAATAGTCTTGGGGAGATATGAATCCTCTACCCCCAGATAGGTGAGGACAGAATCATCATCCGCACAGTGGATAGTGTTGATAGTAGGAGAGTCGTCTCCAACTATTTCAGGGAAGATTAATGGTATAGAAGCGGACCGATTGTTAGTCTCATAGGCTAATGGCCCTAAGGAAATGGTATTGATCAAAAAAAAAATGTTAGGGGGGATGGAAATGTCGTCGTCCACATCAAGTGATGTTTCTGACTTAGTGGGGGAAGATGGTTCCTTCAGTAGGAAGAGGCTCATTGAGAATAGTGACGGTGGCTTTTGAAAGAGGTTTAAATCCTAAAATAAATTTCTGATGTGGCATGAGAGTAGGAATGGATTTGAGGTCATGTATACCTTGTTCATATTTTCCCAGGCCAAAACCTTTCCACGCGCATCGATATAGATAAGTTTTTGCAAACGTGGGATTTTGTAGATAATCAAACCCTGTTGAGTAAGGTTTGGTCCTAGGAGGAGAATCTAGGTGATAGTGAGGCGTATCAAGACCACCGTAGATGAAATTAGTCTGTTGATTAGGCAGACTAATGGTGACGATGCGACCGAGACCTGGTTGATATTCAGGTTGTTTGTTTGGTCTACCATACTCATTAGGTTTGAGATGGGCTTCAAAAGAAAAGAGAAGAAGCTCTCCTAGTGAGAAACGCTGCAATGTCTCTTCTAGATTTTGTAAATCCGGTAGTTTGGTTGCAGGTATAGAAGAAGATGAGGCCCCGTCAGGAGGACATGCATTTTCTTTTAAAGGGGCAGATCTTGTGGTCATGTCGCATTGTGCGGAAGGAAAAGGATCTCCTGGATGAGTATATATTTTTGCCCTCATATTGATATTTTAAGCATCAATGGAGGGTGGATGGGACACAATGCATTGCACGAATCCAGGAGCGTCCGAGGATCATATTATAGTGGAATTTTCCTTCGACGATGTAGAAGAGTTCATGAAGCAGCTTCTTACCTACTTGAATAGGTAAGACCACAGTTCCTAAAGTAACTGCTAGCTGATCGTTAAATGATCAAAGGGCGAAAGGCGGGGGTGACACTACATTCTTTGGTAACTTAAGTTGCTCAAACGTGTGCAAGGAGATGACGTTGAGTGCAGCTCCACTATCAATCATAACACGTTTTAAGGTAGTATTATTGATTTGGACTGTGATAAAGAGGGGAGCCTTCAAATCCTCTGAAGAAAGAGGAGGAATTTCTGAATCTTCAAAATAAATGGCGGTTGATGGTCCATTCAATCCAACAACCAACTCGAAGGGCTGGGGCTCATCGGAATTCACTGCGATGCGACGCAGATTATCGATTAGAGCCCGACGATGTTGTGGAGAGGATTGGATGAGGTCAAAAAGAGATATTTTGACCGGAGCCTGGGTGAGTTGTTTCATAACACTCTCCTCAACAGACACGGGAACTTGAGCCCGAGGTGCAGCACGAATAGAGACCCTGGGTCGTGGGGCTGATGAGGAAGGAGAAACTCCTTCAGGGGCTGCAGAAATGACAACCTGTGGTCGAGATGTTGTAGATGAAGATGGGTTATCATAGCGTTGGGTTCTAGTGGCGATATGGATTGTGTCAATTTGAGAAGGTGGAAGATCAAGTGGAGTGGAACCACCAGAGGTCTGAGTGGATTGTTGGGGCTCAGATGGGGCTAAGGTGACAGGAGGTACTTGTTCCTCCTCCTCCAGCAAAAGATCGCTTTCTTCCAAAAGGTTGTTCACAACAGCTTGAAGAGCTTTACATCCCTCAATATCGTGACCCGGGGTACGGTGGTAAGCACAAATCAAATCAGAGTTAAACCAGGTAGGTTTCACTCCTTTAGGGTTATAATGTTTAATTGGAGGAAGGGTTATGGATGAAGATTGGATAAGTTGGTGAAGGATTTCGGTGTAGAATCCGGTAGATGAAGAGGAGGATAGAGATGATGAAGGTTGTTATTTTACATTAACCGACTGCCGTGGTAAAAGAACTTGCATGTTAGGGTTAACAGTCTTTTTAGGGATCCTCTTATTTGTTTGGACATTTGGAGGGGTAGTCTTGGGCACTTGAGATGGGAGTAAGTGAGACATGATTGACTTTGGTGAAGGAGGAGCCCCTAAAATAGATTTTGAAGATGATGGATATGTGACAAATTTTGCGGTCTTTGGAGACAAAGGGGGTTACTTGGTCGAATTTACTGATGATTTAGATAATGTCGATTTAGAAGAGGAAGAAGCTCCCAAAGTAGGTGTAATCGAAGGAACATAGGGTGCCTTGGTTTTTGACGATGATGATCCTGATAGAAGAGGTGACGTCTTTTTAGTAGGTAAGTCTATTTTTCGGGGTATTGGTGAAGAATGTGTTGTAGAAGAAGATGATGGCTTTGATAAGTGTGTAGAAGAAAACACCTTCTCAGCGGGGAAATCCAATTGTTTATGAGGCGTAGAGAGAGATTTTTGTGGAAGAGCACCAAGAGTCTTGATGGTCCAAAATATGGGCTCTCCTTTTTTAGGGATGGTGACAACTTCAATGGCATAAGGTGATTGTAACCTTTTTTGGAGGAAGCAGGTGGGGAGGTACTGATGGTGTAACGTTAGATTTTGGTTGTCTCGGTTTAGGTTCAGGAACTGAGTGTATAGGTGTTGGTGCTACTTCTTTTGATTTTTCTTTAATAGGCAAAGTAACATTAGTGATGGAAGAAGGGGGTGATGAAGAAGCAGTTCCTTGCGAAGGGACTACTTCTGATGCAGTAATCATGGGTGAAACTACTGTAGGAAAAGAGATAGGAAGGGTCAAAATCGAAGATGCTTCCGTCGAAGTCGGCACAATTATAGGTACGTTCACCAAGGTCATAGTTGCAGCGGGAATGGGAGCAACAGAAGTAGATGTGTCTGTAGTGGAAAATCGAAGGGATGTAATTGCCTCGAGTATTGAAAGAATGTCTGATGATGAGACAGATGAGGATGACACTGTCTCGGGTATGGATGGAAGGTCAGACAAAGGAGCGGAGACAGATGACTCTGTGCTTAGTAATGTAGGAATATTCAAAGACGGGCTATCTGAAGATGGTGAAATTCCAGTGATTGATGAAGTGGAAGGAGGTTCTGATTCGATTGATGTGTTTGTAGATGGCTTGGTTTCAGAAGAAGATTTTTCGGTAGAGATGAAGTTGATGGTATGAGTGTTTGGTTTTTGAGACTCTGAAGCATTATGGTTCGGGGCATGATTGGGAAAAGGTTGTTTAAAAAACATCGAGTGCCTGATTTGGGGGAGCATTTGGGTTATCCAGAATGAGCTCGCCTTTATCAATGAATTTCTGGACAAGATTTTTGAAAGTCTGACATCGTTCGATGTCATGACCTTTGGTTCTATGATAATGACAGAAATCATTTTCCCTATACCAGAATGGACGTTCTTGGTTTTCATCAATATTCCTAATGGGGGGAAGTTCGATCATGCGAACTTCCAACATTTTTTCTAAGATAGAGGCATATGATTCCCCCAATGGAGCGAAGGATTGAGATGATGAAGTCCCTTTTCGAGAAGATGAGGGGTCTCTTCATGGTGTTTGATTAGAAGTATTGTCGGCTCGTGATGCTTTTAATACGATAGAGTTGGTGGATCCTTGATTTTTGTCTTTAGAAGGGGAAGAATTTGGTTTGGTAAACCGAGAAAAATATGGTTTAGATTTAGAGCGAAGTTTTAGCTTCCCTTGCTCAATGGCGCGAGATTCAAGTTTGCGTGCCATCGTGAAGGCTTCTTCAAAGGTATGAAAAGTTTGGATCCTTAAAGTAGAAGAAATGTGATTATCTCAAGATCGAGTAAACAACTCGATTTGTTGGGATTGAGGAAGGGAGAAAGACAATTGGTTGATTATCCCTCTCCAACGAGCGACAAAGTCTGCAATAGACTCATCATCGAATTGGCGAATGTTATAAAGATCTGTCATCGAGATCTTATGCGCGATATTTATTGAAAAGTTTTCAACAAACATCTGGGCCAATTGAGAGAAAGAAAACAAGGAATGTTGAGGAATGTTATTGTACCAGTCTAAAGCAGGACCTGCTAGAGACATAGGAAAGGTACGGAGCATAAGCTCCTGATCCTGGACTATAAGGTAGCAAGCATGTTTGAATGCTCGCAAATGTTGTTGAGGGTCTTCTCGACTATGAAATTTTGAAAATTTAGGAAGTTCCCATTGGGGAGGATAAGGCTTGAAAGCTACTGAGGGGTGAATGGGTTCATTACACACTTCTTCAAAGGAGTATGAAGGACGAGCCCCTTTTGTGGAGGCTTCCAAGTCTGTGATTTTCTTGAAGAGAATTTGAACCGCGTCAGATTGAGGAGGAGGTACATTGGTATGTCCTACATAAGAAGCAAGTGGTGGATGTTGTTGAGGTGTCAATGGGGGATTCATCTGTTGATGAATAGGATGATAAGAGGAATAACCAGGTGTTCTGGGTGACACCAGGTAGGGTATTTACTGTGAGGTAGCTTGCGTATAGGCAGGCTGTGAGATAATAAGTGGTTGAGAAAATGAAGGTTGGACGACGGACGGAGCCTATGATTAGTGGACTCCTATGTTTGTTGATTGAATCGAGACAGATTGAGGAATATGAGTGCCGGCTTGATTGGACATATTGGGGAACCAGACCTGAAAGGGGCCTTCTACTTCTGGGTTAGGTATTAAGGGTGTGTCGATGTTAGAGGATGGGTGAAGGTCACAGTTGCTGGAACATTGGAAGAAAGACCCCCTAGAGGATGAGAAGTAGGAGCCAACTGACTATTCGAAGGGGGTTGGCTCATGAAGAGGGTACTGACCTTGGGACACGATGGAGGGCATAGATGAATTAACAGCAATATGCGGGTGTGCAGACGCATTCATTATAGCCAGGGCAGAAGACCTCTCAGAAGTAGGTTGTGGAATATTAGAGGTAACTGCGGTGTTAGGAATAGGTAAGACTATTTGAGAACTAGTCGATATGGTAGGTGGAAGAGAAAAGGGAGGCATAGGGGCCCTCGCCCTTCTCCGTGGCTCGAGGCAAGAGAGATGATGCAAACTGCTCTACAAAGGCTTGGGATGATCCACGAGGATAATCGTACACTTGTTGGATTGGTGGTCCTTGATCAGATATTTGAATAGACTTGTGTACTAGGTAGTCCATGAGGGCTATCGGATTGCGGTCGAGGAATGCCTGGAATTCAGGATCCCCGCGGGGGAACATACTCCGAGCCAGATGATATTTCCGAAGGACTAGGGGAAGCTAGACGTGATGGGATTGCTTTGGCTTGATAGAAAGGATTATATGACCAGGATGGGGAACCAACTAACAGCGGTCCCGAGGAAGATTGGGGGGGTGCCGAAACCTCCACACTAGTGGTGATCTCAGAGGAAGAAGGAACCAGTTGAGCCATTCTTCTAGATTGTGACTGAGTGATAACCATCATAAACACGCAGAAAAGAAGATTGACCTAACTAATGCACAGACAATTCAAGCAGCGCAAGTGATTATCTACTTTAAATTTTGATGCTTTTAAGAAAAGAAAATGTTAGGGAAGGCTTTTTAGAATAGGAACTACTCAGATAGCCAAACTAAGGATGGTTTTGGTAATGTTTGGTGAGGAGTCCCGAAGGCAATTCAGTAAAATACCGGTACGTGGCTTGATATAGGGGCCTACCCCCGCACTTCACACACCGCTGCGATAAGGGAGTCAGGTGCTTTGCCAATATATACCAAAATCTTCCGTGAATTTATAGCGCGGCGTGAGTACTGCGTAGGCTCTTCCTCTTGGATATCACTTCCAAGTAGGCGAGGCCAGGGAAGGAATTTTGTTTAAATGCTTTATACCTAGTGATTTTGGCTTTGTGTGCAAGGGTGAAAAATAAAAATCAAATAGTGTCACTACCGACTTTGATCAATTTTCCAGCCTAATTAAAACTAGATGAAAAACATGCAGCAATGACAAAGGAAAAGTTCTTTTTAAGCACTTAAAAACGAAGTGTTTGATTTCGATGAAGACAAGTCAAACAGATTCTTTCCCAAATGCGATTAAGTTCTTTTTAAGCACCAAAAATTGAAGTGTTTGGATGTGATAGGCAACCGACAAAGAAATCCTAAAAAGGAGAAAACACCGTAAAAGAGGAATACCTGTAGATTTAGCTCTCCAAGGTGTGTGGACTTCAAAAAGCGCGTTGTTGAGCTCTTCCCCTCGAACAATCCCACGAACAAGCAAAGTGCTCCGCAAGAAGAGGTCAAGCAAACACCAAAGAAAACCCAGAAAGATATATCCAGATAACGGTGAAACAAAAATTTCCATTTTTAAGGAACTAGAATTTTTTTGAAGATAACGATTTTGCCTAAAAAAAAGCAAGATTGAAATGATGAAAAGAAATGCTCAAATAGGACTGATAGAAATCAGTGAAGAAAAGGAACAAAGTTCAAAACTAGAAAAGAAATGAACTTACCAATGAGGGACTTTGGTTGGGTCCCACCGGGCATGCTAGTATGTAGATCAAGAATTTTGTGCTTATTACCTATCCAAGTTAATGCACCAAACTAAACACAAAAACCCTGAAAAACTCCAATGAAATTGATACCTGATAAAGATGTAGATGGATGAGGAAGCCGATGTAGATAAGACGGGCGCACACGAGCAATTCGCACAATAGATCCGAGTAACCTGCAAAACACCGATGCTTGACAGAAAAAGACCACGTTAAAAGATATTTAGGTGGACTGCCCGAGAAGCGGGTCCGGGAAGCGATAAGCTTCCTCGGCGGATGTCAGTCCACGTTTTCAATTAAGAAAAAAACCATACATGATAAAAGATGTAAGTAAAAAGTTAGATTTTCTAATTGCAGTAATAAGACAGAATCTAAACAGCAGACATAAAGTACAGAAAATAGGGAACTATGAAATAATGCCAGATTTGTGTTACCTGTATCCTTTTACCTATCTGTGGGGAAATCGGCATCGACTGGGTAGAATCGGCGTCGATTGAGACGGATCAGCGTCGACTGGGTAAAATCGGCGTCGACTGGAGGCAGATCGATCAATCAGGGACTGTGCGATAAGATTCGGGAATTGGAAGGTGAATGTGGTCTGCTGGATGTGCCGAAGTTGGCGAGACACTGGAACAGAGTCACCAGATGATAGATGATTGTGTGCGATGCTGATGTGACAGGGACAGAGTAACGGTGCTCCTCTCAGGGACTGATTCGGACAGGATCTTCCCTAATTTGATACAATTGATGCTAACAAGATCTCTCTTTCTCACAACCTATATCTTTCTCGCTCTCTGTTCGTGCGTAAGTTATTCCTTTTTTCGTCTGTTCACTTTTTTGCTCGTTCGTGGTCTCTTTTTCGGTCCCTAGAACTGAGTTCTGGACTTGCTTTTATAATCGGCGCCGCTCCTAGAAAATCGGCGCCGACCATATGGGTCGGCGCCGATCGTGGAATAGACTCCCGAGATGGCCAAAATGAGCGATTTCAAGAAAGATAAGACTTACCCTGAATACGGGAAATATCCCGCTTAGGGAAGAGGAAAAATAGATGTGATACATAGATAGAATAAATTTGGGGTGGATAAGTGATTAAGATGAATGGGAAGAAGCGTAATTAAATATTTAATATTTAATCACTCATGGGTAAGATATGATGGGGTGGATTAAATTTGGAATAAGTGATTACATCACAAATTGGATAATATCCCAAGGGGATAGTTGGTGACGTAAAACATGCCCTAGGTTACCTAAGCAAGTAAATGGATGAGAGGGACACTAAATTGAGTAACCAATTTTAAGTTTCTACAGAAATATCATATCATTTCTAGTCTAAAAATTACATCTACACCATTAGCAAGATTATATATACCTACAATTAAAATCACCCCTTCATAGAATGCCCATTGAGCCCAAGATATCAATATACTACAATTTCTCACTCATCATAAAATAATCCATAAATAACATTCATGTTTATAAACATAGTGTTTACATACATCCATTTTTTATTACATGTGATTCAAAGATAACCCATTATTACAAAAGCATATAGTATACGACAATTTTTTTCATGTCTCCTGTACCTACAACCACCGCATGGTCACCACAATTGTTGGCATGGATTATAACTAAAATAAATCAAAAAATATTATTTCACATTTTTTTAATAGTAATGAAATAATACCTAACACACTTTTAACGAGAGTAAGAATAGAAATGCCATTTTATTTTATTTTCAAAGCTAAAGATAGAGCTAGAGAGAGGATAGAAAAACATAATTTCATTTCACATTCGAAATATTTTTAAACAAGTTTCGATATGGTTTCCTACAATCATATTTTAGTGTATACAAGCTTTACCAATTGTTATTTGACTTGGATAAGGTGAAATGATAGTTTTCTCCATTGAGTCATAAGTTTCGAAAAACGTCAAATATAGCCGAGTAGCCCAACAATCAACATTCAAAAAAACTCTGAGACTCAAACAGAAAAGTAAACCAATCCCTACCTACTCTTATATATATAGGAAATTAATCCGAGCTAATAGAATTCAAAAATGGTGAACTCTGTTCAATTGGAGCCCGTCTTTATTGAGCCATTGATCATTAATGCACCAAAACGACCTCATCACCCAATGACCGAACACCTACAAAACCTATCTAGAAAACTATCTTGCGGCATTTTTTTCTCCATACTGAGGGTTAGTAGTGATTCACACAGAGAAAAACTAGAGGTCTATGGAAGCCAAAACCCATTTCTACACCCAAGGCCAAAAATATGGGTTGAAACAAAACATTTTTAAAAACTTAAAGCGGTTGTTTACAGATGCAAACTAGCCCATTTGGCTCCTAAATGCGTGAGAAAACAAACCAAAATGAACATCCAAAGGACAACCTAGGGTTGGGTTGGACACTCCATGTGACAAGGAAAACAATCCAAGCTCTATTTTCTCACTTCAAGTTTTAAAGAGATATTTTAAGCCCCATTGAAAACAATTTTTGTTTATATTTTACAAGGACGCTAAGCATTATTTTTGAACTAACATTCAAGTTTAAATCCACTAACCATGTTGTTTTCATAGTCGATATTGCTATCAAATTTTTTCTAACCATCCATGAGGCAAACGTGAGTAGTGATTAAATTCATGGCTAATAGTCTAGTTTCATACAAAACAGAGGAAACCTTTGCTATAAAATAATGTCTCATTTAATTCACGCAATTTTTTTATTTAGATTGATTTACCACTCCGTTAAAATTAAGAAAACTAGCAACATTCAAATCATGCAAGAGGAAAAAATATCCATTTTTATGCGAGAATTGAAATGGTACGAGGGACTCCAAGTTAATTACACGTGTTCAGGATACAAGTCCATAACTAAAGCATATGTTGACAGATTAATGTGCATAAAAATAATTTCCCCATTCTTGCATCTAAAAAAGCTTGTATTTTTACTAATGTCAGAAATATGTTGGTGCTTAAGACCACCCTCATACCTCTAATTTAAGCACACACATCAGCAATGCATTTTAAGCTACAATAATGGGAAAACTTCCACCGCCTACACTACTACAAGGGGGGGTGTTTTGAGACAATAGTAGAGACAATACTTGACCAAATTGTCTCAAATAGAGACAATAAAAAAGTTGTCTATTGTCTCTATTATTGTCTCTAATTATTGTCTCTCCAGAGACAATATAGTTTGATACAAATTTTGTCTCTTGAGAGACAATATCATTTTCATCTCTCTAGAGACAATACCATTATTGTCTCCCTAGAGACATTACATAATACTAATTTTGTCTTTCTAGAGACAATACTAATTTCAATATTTATTGTCTCTCTAGAGAAGATACGAATTAAAATAATGAAAAATATGAATTTCAAGAATAAATAACAATCAAATATCATGTAGTGCAATCAACAACTACATATCATCTATGATGTCAAATTGGGCTAGTAATTAATATTATAAATTAAGAACAATTTTATTTGAATCTTGTGCCCAACAAATGGGTCCACAAACATTTTATTAATATCAAATAAGATAAAATACAAAAGGGTGTCTAATTTCCGTTAGCCCTTGAAATACAATGATAAAATACAAAAGGGTGCCTAAACGTCGTTAACCCTTAACATACAATATTAACACTTTCTCTCCACCACCAGTTTCAAGCGATCTATTTTCTGCCCTAGTGCTACTTTGAGGTTCTTTTTCTTAACTTTTATTTTGAGCAACTGCCTCTCGACCGAAGATTTTCATCTTCATGTTCTTCACTTTGATTGTCTCAACTTTGATACAATTCTCTACTCTTATTAGCAACGAAGGTGCATTGGATTCTAAGATATTAAGAACATATTTTACTCTAGTTATGTCGAAAGTATTCACAAATTACATTTAAAACAAGTTAATAATTAAAACCTCGCACATAACTAATAAGCTAAGCTGCACACTCATATACCTGTATGATAAAATCCATGTTTTACTGCCATTCCCAATACCTAAATATCCAGTTCATCATCTGTAGCCGCCATCCAAGAAAAAAAATTTGTTTCTTTGTTCATAGTCCTTGCAGAAAAACATTAAGTCTATAAATTAAAATGGCTTAAATCAAATTCAAACTGGGGTCAATATTGCTCCTGATGTTGACCCTCATGTTCACGTCCAAGTTGAATCCAAACAACATATTAACAAAATATGGGAACCACAAAGAATTGTACATAATAAAAGTCATCTATAAGTTTTAAAAATGTTAATATGTCATGGAAGTAAAAAAAATCAGGAAAAGAAGAAAATTACTAGTTATTGTTCAGAAAGCCAATTCCAACACTTGTAGACTTACAAAGTGCTATGCTCTATGAAGAAATTCATAACGGAAAAAAACTTCCATAAATCAAGTTAGAATCCCCCAAGACAAAAAAATATATGGAAAAAAACTAATGAAAATTACTAAATTATTTGCTGCTCTTTTCCTTGGATTGTTTAACATGTAGACCATTTTGAGTGAACACTTCTAAAGTTATGTAGTGCCCACATTTTTATAGCTCAGTTACTTGTTGCTCATTTCTCATAGACATGTTTTGACATAGATTTGTTATATTTTAGACATTACGTTAGGAGATTTGATCTAATTAGGCATGTATGGACATTTAGACGTATAATGTCGATTTAGTTTGATTACTGTGTTGTTTGCATTATCTTATGATGTCACGGATACTAATTGATATGATTTTGTTTCGGGATGTAGTTATATTGATGGATACTCAGTTTGTTGCGTGTTGGATTCTATGGATACATGTCATTTTATCATTGTGACTAACTTATGGTAAATTATGTATAGTTGTGCACGTTGTCGCACTTTCGATTCCAGAAAGATGCAATGTTAGTCTAGAAATCATTGATATCTTATTTAATATTTGATTTATATTTAATCAGACAGGTGTGTTTAATGTGTGTAATGAGTGTGCAGGTGATAGGTCACAGGAGAATGTGCGACTCAAGCAAGCTACGTAACTTTACACAAGCAGCCCACGAGCTAAGTCCAAGCCATGTTTACTGCTTGAGGCCTTAGCATGAGATTTATTGTTTTAGGCACCATAGGTGACCCTCATTTGTAATATAACATGTCTTGTAATTATTAATTTTTCTTAGGGTGCTTAGTTTGTGTTGTAAACTAGTTTTGGGGGAAATAATGACCCCACTTGCATTAAGTTTTGAATTAAATTAATGATGTAATTAATCTAGAGGGTTTAGGGTCACATGTGAACCCTTGGTTGGTCCCCACACCCTCTAACCTTGTGCCAAATCTTGCCAAACCCGAAATTGGGTTATTTTGGGAATTTCTAGGGACCCCTTTTTAGTTTGGGAGTTCCCTTAACATAAAAATGAGCCCTTCGACCCTACCTAAAAGTTACGGGGGATTATTTCCAAGGTTAGAGGGATTTTTCCCTCCCTTTTTTCCTCTTATTTGGTCACATCCATGTAAGGGTTATGGTTTAGTGTGCTTGTTAAAAGTTGCACATGAATTGTCTTGTTAGCATTTAGAGTAATTTGGGAGAAGAGGGCTAAAAGGCATTTCACCCTTTCTCTCTTTTGTTTTGGCATCTTTGACCTTGAAGGAAGAGAGGGGTGACACATTTCACCCCCTCATTTGTGAGGATTTTTTCTTGCTCCTTTTCAAATTCTCCCTCATGAGAAAATAAGAGAACTTTTTTTGGAGCCTTTGCTTGGATGCTTTTGGATTTGGAGCTAGAGTTTGCTTGAGTAAAGAAGTGGAAAATATTGAAGTTGAAAAGCTTATTGGAGAGATTTCTTTAAGGTAGGTTTCTTAAGCCTTATTGTATGTGTTGTATTCATAATAGTTGTTAGATTTGTTTACTTAGAAATGTGGTTGTTGCATGTGGATTTTTATTTATTGTTACTTATTTTGTGCCCTCCATCATATGGCAAGATGGAGTTTTGGAGTTGTGGGGAAAGAGAGAGGGATTTTAACCTCTCAATCCTCATAGGCTTGATGGGCAAGCTTTGTAGGATTTTTTTTTTTTCCCTTAAGTGGTTGAGGTGGGGAAGTTGGTTCATTTGGCTTGAAGCTCCTTCCCCATTCTTGAAAAGGAAACCCCTTTAGGGTTTGAAAATTCTTCCAAGAATTATTTGGTGAAAGGGAGGAGAAATAAGGAGGACTTGAATGAATTAGGAGAAATAAGGAGGGCATGGAGATCTTGTTTTAATGCAACTATTGTTGGTTAAAATTTTTGATAACTTCTCTCCTCTCTTCCCCCTTTGTTTTAGAGGTAGAATTTGGGTTCTCCTCTTTTTCATCTTATAAAATTTGGAGTCTTTTTATACTTGTCTTGTGTTTTCATGTGGATGTATCATTGTTTGTTCACCCTCATTCTTGTGCATGGTTGTGGATTGTTGTCCTCTTTCCCATGGGCTTGGGGGAGGCTAACATGCATCCCAACCTTGGGAAATGCATGTAATGATGCCTATGGTTGGGTGGTAAACAAGCTTCTTCTCCTTGGTTGGATTTCTTAAAGGCATAAAAGTTGAATCTCAAACTTGGAGTTGGTGGCAACTTGGGCTCTCATTGTTCTCTCTTCCCTTATGAAACTTTCTCGCATTGTAACCTCTAGAGTATGACTATGTGGAAAGATCCTTGGACATGTTAAAAAGTTCTCATCTTGAGAATGGAACACCACTTGTAAGCTTTGGATTTCTTTGTATTTGAAAACTTTCTTTCAATCTTGGAAACGAGTTGATAGTTGTCTCCATATGTATTTTAGCATGATTTTGAAATATGAAGTATTGAGGTTTTTTACAAAAGAGATATTGTAAAATAGTTATATTCCTTCCACATGCCTTGTTTTTTTAATATCTTTTTGATAAAGAAAGACCATTTAATGGAAAAGTGTTTTTTTTCTTTATCAAACAAATAATATTACTTGTTAAAAGTTATTTTCTACTTGCTTAAAAATTTGAAATGATCTTTTATTGTATTGAAAAAAAATATATATACCCTTTTTTAATGTTTGTAATAGTAATGATGGGAATAAGAATAGCTTTGTTTTTTCTTGCTATGTTAAGTTTTAATGAGTTGTTTTCTTTAAAGCAAAACACATTTGAATAAGTAATCTTCTTTGAAAAGTTTCCTTTAGAAATGAGTATTTTATTTTATTGGAAAATATTGGTTTACCTTCCTTCTTACACAAAATATAAAGTAAGTCATATTAATCTTTTTATCTTGGTAGATAAATAAAAATAAGCATTGCATATTTTTCATATTTAAAACTGTATTTTCTTAGTGCTTTATCCTTAAGATGTGTTATACCTTTACTGGAATATATATATTTATAAATATGCATTTTATATATGTATATGTATAAATCTATATATATAATGTAAAACATTATCATTTTATTTTTTTGAAATATATATATATATATATATATATATATATATATATATATATTATATTTATTATCATATTATATATTATATATTTTATATAATAACATATAATATATAGAATATATGTGTTTTTTTCTAAATAAACAAAACTAAATAATATAAAAAAAGGAGTTAATAAAAAAATATTAAACACAAAAAAATGGAATCAGATTTATTTTAAAGTTTTTAATAAACAAATATATATATATATATACAAAACAAGTTTGGGGGAGGTTGAACCCTCCACCGGCCGCCATTACCATGGGCTTTGCTACCCCTGCGCAGCCCCACGCATCCCTCCACCTTGTCCCCCTGCCCCTATCCGTACCGCCCCTCTCTACTCTGCACACACACACCCTCCGACCTCCCTTCTTCCTCCATGAACAACATCTCCTTTAGATCCACCCCCCCTCCTCTCTCTTTCACAAAAAAAAAAAGAAAAACAAGTTCTATAAATAAATATATATTTCTCAAAAAAAACTTAGCCGTTTATATATATATATGCGCACATGCACGTGCACGCGCACACACATACTTTGATTTATTTTCATATATATAAATGCACAAAACCAAGAAAATAATACAAGGGAAACTTGAGATCTCTTGTTGAACATTCATGACTTCTTTCTTAACCTACACATTCAAATGAAAACACAAAATAAAATGAGAAGAAGAAATAGAAAAGAAGAGAAACCAAAGAGATAATTAGGGAAAACTTTAGGGCTTTTTCAAAACCAAGGGTGAAAATCAGATTTGATCGAAGGGCTCACAAATAACCTGTTCACTTTTAAGACATGGGTATTTAAATGGGAAATAAAGTTTAGTGTATGTGCATGTAAAGAAAATAAATTAAAAGGAGATGTGTGGACAAATGTTTTAAAGGGGGAAAACAAATAAATTTTAAAAGATGTGTGTATTTATTTGGTAACTTTAGTAAGTCTAATTGAATTAGGCAATTAATTTGTTTGGGGCTAATAATATCTTTGATTTTTTGAACATGATAAAATTACTATAATTAAATAACGTGGGGCAAGACAGATTAAGCAAATACAACTATAGTAGATGTAGTTCACCTTTTAAAAAAAAATTACCTAAAATATTAGTTGCACATTTTTATGATTTTTCCGTGTCCCGAGGCGGGGCATTACAAGTTACAATGTTGAAGATCCCGATCGCTCATCTCATTCCAAAAATTCTAACTCTATCATTACTTGGTATACCTATGACATCTAAGCACTATCGAAGGTTTGTTACCACTTCTTGAACTTTTACTTGAAGGAGACAACTTACGCTTTTTGGAATAGATGTTGACATTCTTTGATTCCATACGAAGCTGTGGTAAGCATAAGTGATGCAGGAGCATCCTCGGTGATTATGACAATCTCACATCAACAAAATTAACCTGTGTGAGAAGTACTAGTCTAAAGGGATAAAATGTAAGTGTTTTGATGTGTGGACGCATTTCTTAAATATCGTTGGAAGTGGTAGTGAAGGAGTAAAATACTACTAGTCCAATACTTCTCTGATCACATAAATGACATTGTTGATTCACCAACTTCCTGGCAAACAAGGATAAAACTCAAGGTAATAGAGGTTGATTGAGTGCTCACGTATACTCATATCTCTTCATGGATCATTAGCACCTTGAACACTCTTCAAAGAGCATTAGATTCTAATCTTACTGGACACCTGGGAAAAATTCGAGCATACATTCACAATGGGTTTCTGAAGTTAGGAAGGGATCAATCATCAAGTTTGGAGGGGAGAGCTGCTGCTAAAGTTGGAAAACTTCTTTTTTTCTATCCAAAAAAAAGTTTTTAGCTAGCTTTGGCAAGGATTTTGATGGCTAGAATGATGGAAAGAGCCTGGATGAATTTTAAGGACATTTTTAGTATGGGTTTTGATCCCTAAAGAGAATTCGTCATTACAGAAGAAAAAAGTTTTTTTTTCTTTTTTCAAAGGAGTTTATGTTGTTGTGTCTAATAGCGTGATTCTTATAACTCTGTTTTCTTCAGAACATTTTGATAGTTTATTAAGTGTGTGGTGGGAAGAAATTTTACTTTGAATGTTTCCATTGCACTCAACATTAAGTGAGTGGTTAGGAATTTCATTCGATTGAATGATGATTGGTCTATTATAAGTGTGATTTAGTGAAAGTATTTTTGATTGAAAAGTTATTTCCATTAATCATACATGTAATGCAACGGTGGTCTTACAGAAAATGGGCAGAATGGAAACACCCCCTAGAAAACACAGCAAACCAAAAAAGAATACCAAAAACAAAAGTAGCATTCAAACAGCTTGAGATGGTCATGGCACCAATCCCAAAAGAATTGTGTTTTTGATGAGCGCGTGATCCACTTCACTTGGAAAGGAGGAAAACATTCAGAGGCTAGCCCCAAGCTGCATTCCATCTTCGGCTCACAAGGAACTTTATGTGATCAAGTTTATGACCAAACTTTGGAGAATCCCTTAGGGATTCCAGCTCCCTATCGGTTGGAGCCTCTTCTTCCATTTGGCCAACTTGTTCCCCATTCTTGTGAAGACTCTTTGTATAATATTGCACCTTTACTATACCAAATTCAACTTGACTTGATTTTATTTACCCTTCTTCCAACAACCTCCTGAGAAACTATCTCCTATTATTTCAAACCTATTCAATACTTTAGGAGCCGCTTGTACCTTTTTGATCCATGCATTCTGTTGACCTTTTTTTTGGTGAGCATGTCATTTTGTTTTGGAAGAAATGAAAGCCTATAGCTGAGTGATTTGCAGTTTGTGAGCCACATTTTTTTCTTTATTGTAGTCCTTAGCAAAGTGGATATAATCATACAGTCAAGCTTCTGCAAATATGACCATCCATCCAATTTAACTGAATTGCATCAGGCAGACCATTCTCTGAATATACTTCTAAAAAAATTTGTGCACACAAAAAATTTCCTTTAGGCTCAGTACCTATGTCACAGGATTGGCTGAATTCAAAGGAAAAGCTCAAATTTAGGCGATTTTATTTGGAAGGCGAAAAATTGTCAAAAATCACAAAAATTCATACAAAATTTTCAAAATAAAATAATTTCACTTAAAACCCTAAATAATTAGAAATTTTAGGTTGGCTCAGGTCAACTAAGGCTTTAGTTTTCAGATTTGCACAGGACGAGAGTTTGGTATACAGATGCTGAGCTGCCAAAATACTCTACTTGGAGAGTTTATTCCCTATCATCATTGTCAAAACATGTTTGTGTGAATAAATATATGCCATTGTCAAAGCCCTGTCACAAACTGCATGTCATGTGAGGAGTCTCGAAGTGTATGTGGGAGGGAGGAAAGTGGACGAAACGTTAGCTTAGGTTTTTTATTTTATTTTAATATTATGATGTAGCTTATTTAGGATCGGCAAACGCTTTTTGATCAGAGCTATGAACCAGGGAACTTTGTGAGGTTCTGAAACTAGGTGGGCGCTGGACACAAGTTACAACTGGGCCATTTTACCAACTCATCTATTACTCATTGGCTATAAAAATTAATTATTGATATACAGTTTATATTTAGTTTTTGAAGCTATCAAATATGATTATTTGTGCATTGATTTTTAATTTTTTTTATTTCAAAAATAAACAATAATAAAACTAGATATTTATATTATATGAATTTAATTACAATTTTATTTACAGAATTTTTCGTTTTGAATTGAATCAATTGCAAAACATTAACATGAACACGAGCCTGAACCTTGTGACTCAGCTCATCACTATCAACGAATCAGCCTAAAGCATTACCAGTGGCAGCCAGGGATCGGTGGGAAGTTTCACCCACACAAACTTCCTTAAGCATATCACATGAAAAGGCCAAAGCTTTCTTCCTTGGATCACTGAGGCTAAATACTAGTTGTGGTATTGCGTCTACTTTTTTTACATAATACGGTCGGGGAGAAATGGCCTTAGCCTTGCCGTCTGCCATTACTGTTAAGCTTTTTAAGGCAGAACTCTCCGCATCCAAAAAAAGCTTCCCAGGGGTTAAACCCTTCATTCTCTACATCCACACCAGTAATTGGAGGATCCATTTGCTACTAGCTACCACAACATTCACAGCGGTCGCCACCAGAGGAAACAACAACCTATGCCCGAATAACATTGATGCCCCTTCATACCCTAATCCGTTCGCCAAACTTGTCCTCTCCATCAATATATGTATAACTAATCATATTTGCATGCATGAGAAAGAGCGAGAGGGGAGGAATTGATTCCTAGGGCATTTATTTGCTATGGTATCAGTCTTTTGTTGATTAAATTTATGAGAAAATTAATAGGGAGATACTAATTACATATATAACATAATGTTTCTAGTATTAAATTCAAGCAGTTACACATGCAATCAAGTGAAGGTTGGGTAAGGGCTCGGGTGTTGGGCTTGATACTTATGTGTGGTTTTGTTATATTTTTGTATTTTTTTTAATCGGTGCTAGAATTTTCCCAATTTTACCCAAAATGACTCCCATGCTAGTGATATGAGGTAGTGTAAATAATGTAAATGCAATTGAATCTAGTTTTTTGTAATTTTATGCGTCTGTCTAACAAGTAATTACCTGTGCATGCGTATTCAGGGGTTATGGCAATTGAGGATACTACAAAACCCCAATGGTTTGAGACTTGTAATTGAAGACTACCCATATGCTGCTGATGGTCTTCTTATTTGGTCTGCTATCAAAGAATAGGTGGAAGATTATGTTTCCATTTATTATTCAGTACCCAACAACATACAAAATGATATCGAGCTTCAAGTATGGTGGGATGAAGTAATAAACAAAGGGCATTATGATAAAAGAAGTGCAACATGGTGGCCAAAATTGAAGACAAAGGATGACCTCGCAGGGATCTTGACTACAATCATGTGGGTAGCATCAGAATAACACGCTACCTTAAATTTTGGGCAATACCCATATGGAGGATACGTGCCCAACCGACCTTGTCTTATGAGAAATTTAATCCCGCAAGAAAGTGATCCAGAGTACAAAATACTCCTCGCAAATTTACAAAGTATCTACTTATCATCAATGCCAACTCAGCTTCAAGCCACCAAATCCAATATAGTGATACTTTTCTAATTACAACTAAAAAAAATTATGAAATAAAGAAGATTACATTATTGTAACTAACCACACGAGTACAAACTCATAGAAGAATACTTAGCATGGGAAATGTAGCATAAAAGAGGATGCGATGATCAAAAAGACAAAATAAACTAGCATAAAGAAGGCAACTCAGCAAAGGATAGACAACGATTTCAATTTTGTATTCTTTTCCAAATATAATTAAAACAAATCCATCAATAAGAAATTTAAGCCCATGAGAATAGGAGACATTTTACAATTACAGAACAACGATCTAAACAATTTAATAGGAGTGTGTAACACGTACGTGAAATATTAGATCAAGAATATAAAGTAGAAACAATATTATGCATAAAAATATCAAACTACAAAGGAAAAATGGAAACCTGGTAAATGCACTTTGATCGGTAATACAGAACATTTTGGCTGTGTAAAGACACTTCTCTCAAATCTAAAAAAATAGCAAAGAGGAGAATAGCATAATTTATAAGTAGTCAAGTAAAGGCCAGCATAGAGGAGCGTACTAAATGGGCCACTATATGACTAATTTCTACTATGAATTATAGTTGGGTATGACTGTAACTGAACATTTTCAACTAAATTTTGTAACTAATATATTGTTGTAACTAACCAAATTCAGAGGCATAGTAATCTAGGCACAGTAAAACATTTGTGCATAATAAATTGAGAGAAGGGAAGCATGGCAAAAACTAGCATAATGTAGGTAGCTCAATAGATGATGGACAAAAATTTAAGTGTTTACATTCTTTTCTGGCGGTCAAAAAGCATAGAATAAAGAAGGTAACTCAACAGATGATGGGAAAAAATTTAACTGTTTACTTTATTTTCTGAATTGATTTATATAAAATCACAAAAACAAATCCATCAATAACTAGTTTAACTCCAACGAAATGAAAGTAATTTTGCAGTTAATGAACAACGATCTAAGCAGATTACACACCCAATCTAGAGAAAGGAAAGTAATATAACTAAAGGAATGAAGATGATGGAGAGTAAGGGTGACATGCCTACAGATCCCTCCCTCTTCCTCTTTTTTGAGCCTTTGTGATTTCCCTGGCAACACCTACACCTACACATAAATAGCACCAACACTCCAATGTTGGATCTGATGGCATATAAACAGCACAACAATGTTTGATTCCAAGAAATCCCCTGGCAGCACCTACACATAAACAACACCAGCACACCAATGGTTAGATGAGATGGCACATAAACAAGACACCAATGTTTGATTCCAAGGCATCCCTTGTCTTTTGCAAAGCCGTTGGGTTTTCAGGCTTTGGCAGTGTGTTTTGTTATGGTTAGTTTAAGGGGGTTTGTTAAAATAAAACCACTCTCTATACCTACAAGACTACCCTTACTTATTTACTCCATAATCCTTTGGTGTCGTGTAAAGAAAATGTAAATAATGGAGCAGTCAAACTATTGATTTTGGCACAGGGTTAAAAGATCCTCTGTGAATAACCATAAAGAAGGAACGGTTATAGTTTTCCTTCACAGATTGGTAAGACTAAAGCATCCATTTGATACAAGGAATGCACAAGTTTCCAAACTCTCTGGTTCCCTAATACATCCCCTGTGTTAAGTGTATTCAGACCAAATGGTAAGCTAAAAATAACAGAGTTAAAAAACATTTTAGCATATTGTTACCAGTATGGGAATAGACACATATTTCTAGTTTAGTTTGCATGTGCAACATAGGGATAAAGAATAAAGCTATTTAACTAAAATCTAAAACCTAATAGATAAAAGAAGGTTGAGCAACACACAGTCCCAGCTTAGGTTTAATCCCAATATGAAAAGCACATGAAAAGTGAACAATTGTGCGTTGCCCATTAAACTTCCATGGCTTAAGTTGTGTTTGTGTGTGTAGCTCTACTTGCGTCAACAACAGACCCTCATCAAAGGAACACCTACACATAAACAACACCAACACACCTACGTTAGATGAGATGGCATATATACATAAAAATAAGTGCAAAGAACAACACATATGCACCAGGGGCCTGCCCTTTTTCCTTGTTCTCATCCACCATCTTTGCTGCATAAACACATACAGAATGAATTTATACCAAAAAAGTTCACGCAAACTGCTATCAGAAGCAAACTATTACCATCAATTAAGAATCATCACAGAGCTCCGCCATGACCCTGTGGAAGGCTGTTGTGCCCTGCTCTGTTACAGAGCTTACCCATTCTACCCTGTTATGTGGAATAGGTGAAAAGGCTGAACCATTCTGAATGGATCAGCATATATGGAAGTGTAATCATATGGCCATGGAGAATCTAAAGGATCTGGTACCTGCATACGATCACACAGAGTTCGAGTAAAAGGCATTGACGAGTGAATCAAAGACAACCTCAGATTTGTAGAAAGAAATGAAATGATTAAAATGTAGCTGAAATGTTGTGAAGATGAGTGTGAATAACTTACTCCAAAGATAATTTGATCAACCTGATGTCGATTGGTCCTAAAATGAAAGGATCTTTATACGCAACAAGTGATTTTAGGAAGAATGAACAAAAAGAAAAGTTAAAAATACAGAGCATAAGCAAACAAATTTCATGTGATCTGCTATGCTCATTTTCAAACCGAACAATAAGATAACTAAAAAATATAGAGCATAAGAAGAAGAAGCTTACCCTACTAGGGCATCGATCTCGACCTCCTCGGCGATAAACTTGTAGAGAAAGAACAAAGCGAAGGCATATTCAGGGTCGTTTCATGGCACAAGCTCTGCCCCAAATCGTGTATGGATCCCATTTGCCTTGCAAGTCTTGCCTTCCCCGGATATCTTGTTGGTGTGGAGAGACCGACAATATTGCTAGGGCATCATCGCTTGCAAGTCCACGAGGAAGCTGTTATTCAGAGGAAGAACATGCTTTCTCATTCTTCCCCGAATCCTCCATAACTGTAATCGATCACCTATTTTCATAATGGAAGCCACGATTTTGGGGAAAAACAGGATAAAACCCTAACTCCTCACATTATCTATGCTCCTTAGAAAAAGAAAATATAATTTTGTTTTTTACAAAGAATGAAAATGAAAATAAAATTAGAGACGAATGCTCAATTAAAAAATAGAAAATAAAAAATTAGAGACGGAAAGAAAATAATGTCTCTAATATTTGTCTCTAATGACCCCTCCGTGTAATAGTGCTATGACCTGAAGCGTATGCTCTTAGTCAAACGTCTATTCGCCACTCCATTAAACTAAAACACATCAACGTAGAGTTCTTGACGAGATTATTGGTAATCTCAAGGGCTTGCAAAGCGTTTTCAACATATCCATCTTGTGTGCACTCAAAAGTCATTGTTTTCCATGAACCCACATTCTTTCAGACATCTTGGAAAACATTTCTCATGCATAGCGTGAAATTCCACATTTTGCAAACTTTGTCAAACAGGACAATAAACAATTTCAACAACTGCATTTTTTTAAAACCAAACAATCATCACACTCCACGTGACCCCATTTCGAGGCATTTTGTTAAACTGTGTACGTTCCTTGTCTGTTCTTCCACATCTTTCTTGTCTACCAACCCGCACACTTACAACTGATATAGCAGACAAAATCCCTCCTCCAAACATATGGGCCACATTTAAAACCAGATTTAGAGCTACTATTGTGGCAGGGGTGTGCGCTAGCAAAGGTTTTAACTAATTGCTTTACACCTGACAATTACATTTGTTTGAAAGAAACAAAAGCCTTGTTTTAACAAAAACTATATTGTTCTTATGAAACAACCATTCAAAGGCCTGTGAGGTCCCATCCAAAGGCATCTATCAAACAATCCAAGTTCCCTGTAAAGGCGCTACCTATACCATTAGCATGCATCCAAGTTTTAAAACCTGTCTTTTCGTGATGTTTTCCATGCGTTTTAACAAATCCATTCTTGAAACCGCCTCTCTTTTAGGCATTTAATTATGCCGAGAGGCATATACATTTTCATATATTAAGTGCATTTGCCTAATGTTGTGCCCGTGTCCTCCTTTGTGTGAAATAAAAACAATAATACCAAAAAAAAATTGCCAGCGGGGATGCGGGAATGAGGCAGTGTGCAAGAAGCAAAAATAAAATGTTTATTAAACGTTTCTGCCTTGGCAGCAGGGATGATGTTGATAATGATCCGTATGCAGCTACAGTATAATTTATGGTGGTAAATTATAATCCCATGATCCCGCCAAACCTCTGATTGCTGCAACTTCTGTATCAACGATTTTTATGACTCTGTTGTAAAATGGGCCACAATGGTGGGTCGATCAGAGGGCCGTTTCTTGGTGCAAAGCAAGCCAACTGCGAGATTTTTCTTACAATCCCAAGATTATTTCTTTCAAAGTTGATTCAATTTCCATATATAGTGTTTGGTTTCCCAAAACTAAAGTCTCCCCAAACAACATTAACGCGTTGCACAGTACTGATTTCTCTGACTCATCATCATCTAGAGCACATGTATTCGACATTACCTGTGCTTAAAGATGGAAAATAGATAGATCATTTGTGTATATATGCTTATTTAAAAAAAAAAAGAAAATTGATGTTAGTTTTATTAGTTTTGCAAGCTTAAAAGTAAGGTTGTGGGTGAAGGATATTCCTGCATGGAGGTGGCTTTGAGTCTTCTGATCTGAATTTTCGTAGCAGGCTCAAGATCGCGTCAAGAACAACCAAGGCATTGGCATATCTGCACAGTGATTGCTGCTCGTATCAGCCTCACTATCAATAATATCTCCAAGGGATTTCTGTACTCGTACTACATTGCTCCAGGTCGCGTAACCTTTTCTTATTGTATTCAGTACCAAATTAATTTAATTTTAGTGGAAGTATTATATTTTAAATGTTCCACAAGAAATGGGGAAATGAAATGGTCGAAGTAAATACGATAATAATCATATTTAAAATAATTGTTTAGGCGTCAATTTAATTAAAAGATCAATTCTCCTCTAAGAAGTTAGAAATTAATTGGTACATACTCAAAAATATATTATTTTAAATATATTTAATTATTATTTGGTTGCAAGTTTTTAATAGCTTTGATATTTAACAAAGTGGATAGAATTTTTAATATTTACAGAGTGACAGGTTGAAAATAAGCTAAATAATTAATGAAAATAAGCTCAATAATTAATTAGTTGCATGGTAATGAAACTTGAGTTGTAAATCAAATATTAATGACCGGGTAACTTTTTCAGTATTATTTTATGGACCAGAAATAACTAATTACTGGATAGCCTCATGCTCGTTTTTTTCATTTGAAAAAAAAAAAAGCATGCATAGAAACAAATAGTATAAAATGAATAGGACATAAAATTTAGTTAAATAAAACCTTCATTACAAGGCTGATATTAGAATTTTTTATATTTACTTAGCTTATTATTACGAAGGCTATATTTTGTAAACACTTGTGTAATTTCTTGCTTTCTTTAATAATATATAGAATCATGTTAACTTGTAAATAATAATTGCAATGCCGATTAATATTAACATTAAATCATTTATCTCTTTAATTTGAAGATTGTTTTTTTGTTCATTGATAGGTTGTGGTTATTCTTCGATCAGAGGCAGAGCATTTATTAAACTTGGACTGTTTTATCCAACCGACATAGGCAAAAATAGTCTCGCAAAGATTTATCATTTGTGGAACAACAGTATCGTGTTCTATACAACCTCGCCCTCATATTTAATATCCAACAAAAAATATTCTTTAGTTAATTGAGCAAATCAATATTATTTAAAAAATAATCACAAATTTATCATAGATACATAAGGAATAATGTTGGATTTTATATATTGTCACAAATGGTATATTAATTTGTGATTTTTTTTAATAAATTGTAAATGTCAACATTATTTTATTTGTATGTTTGTATGTGTTTATATATCTTTGCCTTATTCACATCGGGGAACATGTGTGGACATTTGTCCAACTCAGAATTTAGTGTTGCATGTGCCTTCTTTGATACCAGGAGTTAGGATTTACAAATGGGATATTTCCTCTTAATGCTCTCCGAACATGTCCAAATTTGGACATTAGCCTGTGTTCTCAATAAGGCTTTTAAAGCAACGTAATGAGGGACCCCCCAATGTATGTTCAACATATGCATCTTGCAACGATACGGTTTTTTATATTAAACATATAACAAATTGTGACATCCTATTTTGTATATCCTTGGAAAAATGCTTTCGGATATGTTTATATGTTATTGATATTTGTATGTTGCGGTTTTTGTTAAATGCTTTGTACGTATGGCTCGAACAAGATTAAATATTGAAAATGAAGAGCAAAGAAGAGCATATCGAAGATAATATTAAAGACAATATCAGAGAAGAAGACAACAAAAAATGGAAGATGCACAGTGAGAGGAACAAAGGAAACGTCAAAATGATACTGATAGAAAAATATATTTTGAACACAAGGTTCAATTAACAAATGAAGAATCAGATGCAGAAATATGACAACATGCAAATAACATGATAGAAATTTTTGCATGATCTTCTCAAGATGACTCACATGTATCGAGAACGAGGCTACAAAATTTTATTCATTCATATCAGTTGTCTAAGGAAGAAATACAAAAATTTAAATATTTGATTACATTATTTTTGTACATGATTTTATAAATGACAGTGTTTTGAGTATGTTGGTGAATAAACTATTAAAATTCAACCAGAAGGCCATATATATGGGAAAGGAACCCCTTCTAATATCTTATTCTCTTTATTATATATCATTCTTTGACTAGCCTTGGTAATTGTTAGAATTTGTATATTATATGATTGTTGTCTATTACATGTACATGGATTTCTTAGTTGTTTAAACAATTAGATTTTCTTCTTAAAATTCTTTATAGGTATGGCTCAACCAATATTAAATTTGGGAAACAAAGATCGATTGAAGAGCATACCAAAGAGAATATAAAAGATAATATCGTAGAAGAAGACAAAAAGAAATGATAAATGCACAACGAGAGTTACAAAGGAAACATAGAAATGATAATGATAGACAAAGATTTTTAAAATGGAGGGATGAATTAACAAATGTAGAAATAGATGCTGAAATATGACAACATGTAAATAACATGATAATAATTTGTGTATAATTGTCTCAAGATGACTCACATGTATTAAGAATGAGGTTACAAATATGGATTTATTTACATCATTTACTGGAGGAAGAAACACTGAACAGACAAGAAATTCAACGCAAAGCATCCTAAAGGAATTATCATAGATTGGTTGGTAATGCTGAAGTAAATTTTGGGGGAGGAAATTCAACATAAGTGGGTCGTATGCTTGAAAAACTAGAAAACTTAGCCCAATGTATAATGAATGTTGACATTAGAAATAATATAGAGAATAATTGTGTGCAAGAGGAAAGAAAATTACAACCAATACAAACATGAGAAGAAGAAGAATGAAAAATAAATATTTCCAAGAGGAGATGACCATCGAACCTAGAAGAAGAAGAAGAATGTCAAGAATCACATATTGATAGTCAATGAAATATAATCGATCCCAACGGAATGCTTGAGAGACATTCGAATACCTTCCATATAAGTTTTCAACATAGTCTTGATAACCTTGCTTTGTTAATCATTTGTTATATTTGTCAAAAATGGTTTCTTGGAATTAAAGTTTCTTGAACACCTGAAGGGCCTATGTGTACTAGATGTCGACAAGAGAAAGGCCATCACTAATTTTAAACATCGAACAATATGGATCCTAGGCCAAAATTTCCAAAACTTGCAAACTTAACTCAAGTTGAGGAAATGTATATAGCCCGTGTCAACCCAATTCTGCAAGTGAAACATGCAACTGGAGGCTAATACAAATATAAAAGGTCACACGATAAGTTTTCCTTAAGTAAAAGAAATTGCTAAACTTTTTCCACATAGATTGAAATATTTAGAGATGATTATTGTTCGGAGGAGAGATCAACGTGGAAAAAATTAAAATTTTACATTCAATAGAGAGAGTTAATATTGCACAAAAATAGAAAATAGAACATGATAATTTCTATTCAGATGTTCAAATTGATGAAAATTATCTAAATGAACTTCCACATCATTCTGATGAAAATGTATTCGAGCAGTTGAACTTTTTGCATATGGAGTTTGATTTTGATACAAATGAAATTATATTTTTACTTTCAACCGTTGAGATAGATGAAGGAAATGTCATTAGTCACACAATAAATGTGGCCTCTAAACCACCCAAATACCCAAGGAAGATGTAATTAATCCATGTATGGTTAAATAACCCTCTTACAAACCCTGTAATAATGATTGATTTGTCAGGGATAGGAGAATATCCTATAAATGAGTATGTGACATTAGGATTACTTGATATGTCATTCTCTACTTTGTTTCCTGCTGGAAAATGTGATTGGTTAGAACCACAACTAAAATAAGTACGTATCCCTGAATCTGTAAAAAAATTAATTTGATATAGGTATCACATGTTTGGATGACATCCCCAATTAAGGTATTACACATCGAACATGATCATGAGACATCATGCAGAAAACTATTCTGCAGTGTTTGTCAAGAAAAACCTCCAAGATTTTCCAATCACCATCAATGAGTTATGCGAGCATATGGAAAATGTGCCCCATTCACATCTGGAAAATCATTTGATGCAGCTTGGAACATATTTAAGAAGTAACAAGGTCCTATTGGAAAAAATTTCATGTTTAGTTGACTAAAATGTTACATTAAATAGGATCACCTACCATTTTTTTCATATTGAGTGCAACGGATATGTATTAGCCTGATATGCATGCATTAATGTTTGGAACACCACCATATAAACCATGTGAAGCGTAAAAGTAGGTAAGGTAGAATATCATTGAATATCCTCACATACTGGCACACTACATGTACCAATGACATACACTTTTCATGAAATGAGATATTGTAAAAAGGAATGAAAGTTAAAGATTTTTGGTTTAGATATGAATGATAACATAGAGGTTAGGCACATGTGCATAGAATCATATAGTTAGAAGGGGATTTAAATATGGATAAAATTGATTTGATTGATGATTTCTAATGTACAAATGTTGAAAAATACTTATATTCTCGTGTCCATGCATGGAATCTATTGGTACCAAAAATTGTTCTCCTTTTCAAGCCAAGCAGCAACACTGATTCAAAATGGAACATAGAAGGTAGTCAGATCATAAATATATGTCATGTTGTAGACGGGGAGGAGATCTAATTGTCCCTTTGTTACTTGGGTTTGTGGAGAGATGGGTAGCACCTTAAAAGGATATGATCTTATCCTAACTATTTTAGGTTGTGCCTTTCAACCAAGGTAAGAGAACCTATTTTGTAACCTCTGTTATTTTGAAAGGAGATACAGGTAACTTTCCTTTGCATAATTTTTTTAGAGAATACCTTAGGGAAAATATGATCAACACACCAGATCTAACTCTCACGAGTTGTCACTTCCAGATCATGGATATATATTCACAACAAGGCAAAGGTTACTACAAATATTTGAGACCCTGTTTGCTTCTGCATGTTTAGGTGATGAGGATTGTGCATTGGCATACACACATGAAAAACAAGGGTAGGATGGATAAGACTAGTTGTTTTTGAATGAAATTTTGGTGGGAGGTGGGGCATGGTGAAACTAGATTCACCAGATCCTTGAGGAACCTTACGAAATGGAAAGTCAAAACAACAGAATGCCACAAAACAGCTAAAATGTTTCTTAACTAGAATATGTGCTTCAATGGAGGCCCAGATTTGCACACTTTCACACAATCTCTGAGATTCTATTATGAAGGCTTGAGTTAAAAAACCCAACAAAGAATGAAGATCTAAGCCAAATCATGCCTAAGATACACCCAAAGGCTTATAGATAATCTATGTCAACAGATGAGAGAAAAGTGATTTTAAATTGTTTATTCCAATCCCAAATAAAAGCTCTTCTGAGAAGTGGAATTGAAAATGCCACGAAAATGTCATAAGGATTGAGGCCCATGTGATTGAATCATATTTCAACACATGATTGCAACACAAACAAGAAAAACTATTTGCATACATTCAAAATTAAAATCAGCACATTTTGCTCAAGACAACATAGAAATAACTCAAATTCGATTAAATCTACCAGCAAGGAAAATTTCCTAGAATAGTCTCAGAGCTTGTCAATGGTTGTACACTTGCAACCATCTCCACATGATCAAAATTTAATACAAAAAGAGATAACCTAGTTTCTCAAATGGCTTCTCAAAAGGGATAGGCTCTAGTCAAATTTTCCTCTTAGGAATATTAGTCTTCAGACCTCTAACACTTTGACCTCAAAATTCTAACTTCCCAACCCTTTTACGTGAAAAATTTGTGCCATTTATAATATTTTCAACAAAGCCCCTTCTCTCTTAAAAGACAAAAACATGTTAAATGCACCTGTGTTCGCCATGATTCTTTCGTGATTCTAAGAATCAGATATGCAAGAAGTCATCCAGGTGCTTCGAGGGGGTAAATCTCATCGAATTATGCCTCCTGCATTCAACTCTTTCCTCTAGTAGATCACTCTTTCTTCAAATTTCCAACCACCTCTCACCCCTAATCTGTCAAATCTGGCTCCGTTTTGATTCTTGGGAGAATAAAAACAGAAAATCCGATCGAGCACGAAAGTCAGACAATTTTAATGGTGAAAGTTGTCCTCCAGATCTTCCCACCAAACTCCAGATATCAACATTAACTTCGTTCTCTGCTTAGCATGTAGAAAATACCAAGAAATAATGGAGACTTGCACTTCTCATATGTGTTTCAAAGAAAAATGGGGGGAAAAATCAGATTTAAACTCATCAGCTACTATTGATCTTTACTTTGAATTTGGGTCGTCCACGTGGTATATTCAAACTTTAGAATAGACCCGGGGAAGCTTCCTTTGACTTTTTACAACTCTATTGAAAAAATGGAAAAAAAAATCCATTTTATTTTGCTCTTCTACCCTCGAGAAACATGAGCCTGACATGTGTAAAAATTTGGTTGGAGGGGAACCGCGACTCTAATTCTACCATTTTACTCTCTTTTTGGAAAAGGGAAAAAATTTCCAAGTTTTCCCATGCAGCTCCACCCTTGGGAGATGTGTCTGATGCATGTGTCCAAATGTGATTTGAGTGGACACACACTTCTATTTTTACTTTCGACTCTTTTCTCCCAAAGGAAAATTTTCTAAATTATTGCCAAGAGCCCTTACCTCTGCCGTTGATAAAGGTAAAACATTGACCTTTTCCCTCATCGAGCTATGCAGGGCCATTTTGAGATTTTAATCCTTAAGGGGCAAAAAATCCAAGTTGACTCCAATGGTCTACCTCCCCACCTCTGGGAATTTTCAAACTACCACATGTCATCATGGTGCTCGTTTAGATGGTACAAAAAATTTGATACTTTGAACGAGCACGAGCTTACCACATGTCTTGTTCTAGAAAGGTTTGTCTAAATTCTTGAAGCTCAGTGGAAGGCACCACGTGTCATGCTCTGAGGTAGTCTCCTTTGGCCATTGAAAAGTTTAAGAAAAATACAAAGCAAGTGGAGGCCTCCATGTGTCATCCTAGTGCTACTTTAAAATGAAACTCAAAGGCCAGTCCCCAAACATGTGCGGTTCCTCCATGTGTCTCCATGATGCAACTTCAAGATGGTGCCCAATGTAGAGCCCATGAATGAGTGTGAGCTCACCATGTATCTTTTTCAGCTAAACTGTATCAACTGCATAAAAAAATTTCTAAGTCTGGGCCAAGCAGCGGAAGCCTCCATGTGGACACATTTTGAGTTGAGGCTTTTCATAGATTGTTTTGAAGTATCCAGCTAAGCCGAATTTAAATAAAAGGTTCCACATCCCCTGTAGATGTAAGGATGAAAATTTGACCACGAGAAATTCCCATCAAACTTTAAAATATAGAAAAATGACCATTTGAGCTTGGGAATGAAATTTTCTTCAAGGACAGAAAGTTAGAGAATGTTACAAGGCTCAAATAATTTCTTTAGGGACACATCAATTCATTCTTCTTCAAGGATTTAAGGTAAAAATTACAAGAAAGACAAATCCCGATCGTGGAGCATAGAAAACATGGGAGAACCCAAGTTTTTTGAAGGAACAGAGCATGAGAGACTCAAAATATTGACACTTCCCAGAGGAACAAAGAAACAAGGATCAAACCATGGACCCCTAAGTTATTTACGACCCAGGAATAGAATAAAAATGGTAACAAATATTTACTGGGAATAACACGGGGAAAAATAAAGTGACAGAGGCCATAAATCAATCGATTTTCAAAGGTGAATACCGGCGAGACAATTTTGAGCACCAACACTAGCTCCGATTTAAGGATGGGCACTCCCTATGAGTGCCACAAGAATAAAGGTAGACCAAGTGCCAAGGATAGCCATTGGGTAACACAGTCATCATGTAGAGCAAAGAAACAAAGCCATCTCCAAAAATGAATAGAGAGACCTAGCAAAAATAGGTCACCGAGGACCAGAACGAGTAAAAACACAAAAATAAGGAACAAACAACAAAATATACACTATACAGAAGATTTTTCCTTGATGCAGGGGAATCAATCCAAGAAATACTTCAAATTCCTACCATTAACAGGTAACTCGAGTAGTTCACCATCTAAGTCCTTGAGGAAGATGGTGTGTTCACCAATCCTGATATCAATAGAGTAAGAGCCCATCCATAATGAGTCAAACTTGCCATGCTTGCTCTTATCCTCATGTCTGCTATCCCATAATAGCACAATATCTCCAATATTGAAGGCTCTGGGATCAACCTTCTTGTCAAAAAAATTCTTCAGTTTCTCTCTGAACTTTATATGCCTCTGGTGGGGTGCCCTCCTCTCTTCATTAAGCTCAACAATCTTGTTAATACGAGCATCATAAGGACCTACCTCTTGATCTTCTAGCTTCTGGATGAACTGATAAGAAGATAATTTCATATGAAGGTGTAGCAGGGCTTGAGTCCCATACACCAACTCAAATGGACTCTTTCTCGTGACCCTCTTGACAATGATCCTATCGGCCCAAATAGCAAACTTCAACTGTTCACCCCACTTTCTCTTGTTCTACTCCAATGTTCTTTTGATGATCTTCAACAAATTTTTATTACTAGACTCAACTTGTCCATTTCCTTAGGGATTGTAATTGGAGGCATATGTCAAGTTGATTCCATACCTCCTGCACATTGCCACTAAAGGTTTAGCTCTAAAGCTCATGGCATTATCACCTACAATCTTGACTGGCACCCCAAACTTGTAGATGATGTTGTTAACCAAAAATTCAATGACAACTTGGTGTGGTGTCTTCTTGGTGGGGATTTCCTCCACCCATTTATTAAAATAATTAGTTACAAGAATCCACTTGTGGCTAGCACTTAAAGAGTCTGAAATTTCACCAATAAAATCCATTCCCCATTACTTGAATGAAGCTTCAATTGACACAGGCTGCAAAGGGAGGGAGCCTGAAGCTTTCAATCTACTAGAGAAGCATTGGCATCTATCACATATTCTAACCAACAAGGATACATCCTTGAAAAGATTTTTCCACCAATAACCAGCCCTCAGGATCTTATGTGCTATGACTCTTACAGCAAAGTGCCCCCCACAAAATCCTCCATGGAGGTTAACAATTATCTTGGGGGTTTCTTCTTCAGTAATTCACCTTAAGAGGACTCCCTCTAGGTTCTTCCAAGCTAACCCATAATCACTGATGACATATTTTTGGGAAGCCAACTTAAGGGATTATTTTTAGTTCTTACTTAAATGCTTAGGGAAGTTTAAATGTCTGAGATAAAACATCACATCCTTGTACCACTCGGAATTCATCAAATTTTCAAAAACACCTACCCTTTCTTCTTCTACCTCATTTACCTCAATAGTTTGCAAGTTGTTCTCCACCATAATCTTAGCCAAGCCCAAACCTCTCACTAACTTCATGGCTTTGATGTTCATATTATATTCTTGCAATTTGTTCACCCATCTACATATTTTTCTTGAGACTTCCATCTCTGAAAGATGTCTTTTACCATGGTATGGGGAACATGAGAAACAACATTTGAACTTAAAATATAAGGCCTGATAAACCATTTTTGCTTTTACCAAGGCATATGCCTACTTTTCCATGATAGTGTACTTCAGCTCAAACCCCTGCAAGGCCTTACTAAAAAAGGAAATGGGCCTTTCATCCCCTTCATCATCCTTCTATAGAAATAAAGGGAGTAATAGTATTCTCTGAAGCAAAAGAGAATAGTCGAAAGATCTTCTTATAATCTAGAGTTGTCAGCACAGAAGCATGCTTGAGTGCCTCTTTAATCCCATTGAAAGCTTGGATGGCAGCCTCCTCCCATTTGATGACCTATTCTTTCTTCAGCATGGAAGTAATTGGAATGGTTAACTCATTAAAGTTTGTTATGAATCTTCTAATGGAATTTATTTACCCAAAAAAGGATTGGATTCCTTTCTTATTCTTTGGGATTGAGACCTTGTTGATGGCTTCTACTCTTTCTGGATCAATCATCAGTCCTTCTTGTGACACTATGTGACCAAGTAATTTTTCCTTCTGCACTCCAAAATGGCATTTCTTTGGATTGAGTGAGATGCCATATTCTCTACATCTTATCAGCATCTTCTCTAAGTGTAGCAGGTGATCACTTCTCTATCTAGAAAATACAGTTACATCATCTTGATAGACTGCAATAAATTCATTGATGTAACCAACAAAAGCAACATCCATTTCTCTTTGAAAGGTGGCTCCAACATTCATCAGACCAAAGGGCATCTTGACATAAACATAAGTCCCCTAAGGAGTAGTGAAGGTTGTCTTGATCCTTTCTAATTCCTTCACTGCAACCTAGTTATCACCAGAGAAGCCATCCAAGGTGGAAAGAAACTCAGAACCAGTCACTAACTGTAACATGTTCTCCATGTTTGGTAAAGGATAGTTGTCCTTCGTTGAAGATTTTATCAGATTCTGGAAGTCCACACACAACCTGATGTCACCATTTTTCTTTCTGACTAGTATTAGGTTTGCCACCCAAGAGGAATATCTTGTGGCCTGGATAATCCCTCCATCTCTTAGTTTCTTCAGTTCTTCTTGCATTTTAAGAGATAGAAGTGGATTGATTGGCCTGTAATTCTTCCTGAATAGTCTTGCATTAGATTCTAAGGGGATCTCATCCTAAAAAATGTCCTCTCTATATGCCTTTAGTTCGAAGTAGGTCCAAGCCATGCAATCTTGGTATTTTTTCAACAATTGGATGTATGACTATTTCTCCTTCTTGCTGAGATTACTACCTAACAAAATTTTCCTTGGCTTCTCCTCTATACCAAGATCATGCTCCTCAATATCCCTTGAGGCTGCCATGCATTTATTAGAAATTTTATCAACATTACCAAAACTGGATTCAATAGTCACTAGCCCTCTAGGAATAGTGTTGGTCTTCACCTAGATGATACCCTTGCCAAACAAGGTCTCCTTTCCTTCTGTTGCACATACAATTAGCTCCTAATCAATACTTTGATAAAAAAATTCTCCATTGTTTTATAGGAATCTTCTGATTTGAGCATCATCATCAAAAACATGCCAATTCTTGATATTGTCAGGAACAGAAGGTCTTGTCAAATCCTCAACATCATATTCACAATATGGGGACATTGTGCAATTTTCAAACCGAGACCCCAACATTGCAAGATTTTCAGCCAAGTCATTAAATTTCCTATCATGATGCACAATGTTGAAGGAGTCCAACATCTCAATAAGATCCCAAGCTGCATGTTTATGTTGTTTCATTCGTTGATTCCTTGTAGCATATAGTCTTCTGACTTGTTTGAAAATTAGCTTTGAATCTCCTTTGAAAATAATTTCCTTGAAACCATATTTCCAAGCAATTCTTAAACCTAGCAACAGTGTCTCATACTCAGCAATGTTTTTAGTGCATTCAAAGTTTAACTTGAAGGAGAAAAAATCTTTCCTGGCTTGGAGAAAGTAAAACAACACCAGCACCATTCCCAAACCTAGAGAAAGCTCCATCAAACAATAGGGTCCAAGGAGAACCCACTTGTTCAAGGCATTTTCATTCTTTAATCTTGTGCTCCCTTCCATCAGCAAATCCAATAAAGTTGTTTACATCCACACTTGTGTACAATACCTCATAGGAAACATTGTTAGGATCCTCAATAAGATGCAACATTTTCTTTTCTCCATACAACCTAACAAGGATGCCCTCAATTGGAATGGTAACATAGGACATATCCATGTGAACACTCCCACCAACACTTGCAGCCCATTTTATTTACAGTAGCATGCCCCACTTGGCTGGGCAATCTACTATGACAACATCAAGTTTTAAATTTTGACCTGGGTATGTTGCAAGCTGCACCACCAAACCCTTCACACATCCTACCACTGGCACTTCTCTAGAGTCGATGACAGTGCACTTCCCATATGCTTTAGTTACATTAATATTAAGTTCATTCATGACTTCCAGAGGCATGACATTGCATGATGCCCTTGAGTCAAACATATAGTTATGGAGTAGCATGTCTTTGATAACCAAAGTGGTGAAGAATGGATCCACATTCATCTGAGATTCCACCAAGGATGTTAGCAAATAGACCTTAGGTGGTTCATATAGCTCTTCTGATGTTGGTGGTGCTTCTGGTTCTTCAATAATTGGAGGAATCTCCACAATATTTATATTTCTACGTAGGGCAGTCTTCTCTTCTTTCAACCCCAAGTATTCAAATGCTCTCCTTTTGTGCTCAGGAATCCTAAGTAGCTCAAAAATTGGGACAAAGACTTTGATTTGACTCAACACTAAGGAAATATCATATGGGACATTCCTTGGCAAGGTATTATTGGAAGGAAAGCCAACACACTCATTAGGTGGTACATGATTTTTGACAACTTGGGCATGAGGAGGGGTATGATTTTTGTTTGGAACTACAAGGATTTTGAGCAGGTGCATCCTTTCTTAGTGAGCCTCTTTAGAAATTTTTGAAAGTAAGGGAGCTTTTGGCTTGGCTTGAGGCCCTGGTCCTATGACTAGCCTTACTTCTTGTATTATATTCCTTCTCTTGAGCCAGAACAACATTCATCAGCAACTGTCTATCTTCCTCAGATGGGATTCCTCCATCATACTTTTTTTTATCATTAAATCCCTTAAATATCCAAAGTCATTATTGAGTAATTTGAAAGCTTTTGTACATTATCTACCTCTAAAGTGTGAGAGAGAGAAATAATAGGTACCCTATGAATGTAGTCCAAAAAAGTAGCAGCAGTCCGGGCACTTATCACCTCAGTTGAATTTTTTCCTTGTTGTAAGCTCTTGGAGACAACCCATCATGTAGACATCATGAACATTGTCATCAACTTCTTCTTATTTTTGTTGATCTTCTTCATAAGGAGCATGAGGCATGAAACATTTTTCACACCAATCAATGACATCTGTCTCCTCCACAATAGCAACTCTAGACAACCAAAGGATCAGGTACCATTTTGTTATCCCTGGCTTGAGACTGTCTATTTCAAAATCCAACAGGTCCCTTACCTCTGTCATCGGATCTCTTTGGTGATTTGTGAACTTGTATCTTGGGCTTGTCTGTTTGTGTTGACCTTGTGAGCTCTTCCCAATTCCCTTCTCATCCCAAGCTAGCTTATAGGAAATTTCTTTGATAAACCCTTGCCAAAGTCTTCACAAATTTTTCCAAATCAGCTAGCCTTGCTTGTTTGGGGTTTTTTTTGGGTTAACTCAGCTTTACACCCTCCCTCTATGGAGGCTTTCCAATTGCCTTGATATTATTCTCTATTTGCAGAGCCATAGTGAAGGCTTGCCTCAAAATTTATGGGTTTTTTGTCTCTTAAATAATATGCAGCCTTTTTATCGAACGCATCACTATATTTGATCAAACATGACCCATCACATGGCTTTATCCTAACAGGCAATCTACTCAAGGTCTTATTAAACCTTGTGTTTGAAATCATGTACTAACTCATTAGGGTTCATTTTTGATGTTTTCAAATTTTGTCAAAAGAAACCTAGGGTCAGTTCTATCACCATGTTGCAATCTAAATGCATTGCTGCATCTTAGTCCAAGAATCAATAGAGTTATTTGGAAATGCTTTATACCAGTCCCTAACATCTTCTTCCAAGGAATGGATAAATAGACTTGGTATATACATCTTCATGTTCAATTTCAAAATATTCCATCATATTGATAAAAAGATTTAGATGTTGATCACCAGTAATAACATTATTTACCTAGAAATTTGGCATTATGTTTCTTACATATTCAGGCACTGCATTTGGATATCCCATCCATTCCCAAAAACATTTATAGGTCCAAAAAGTGTTTACAACAAAAGGGGGTCTGGGAGGAAGTTAAGGACCATGTTTCTTTGAGGAGGTGACCCTGGAGGGGTGAACAAATTGATGAGGGGCAGAGGGTCCTTGGAATACAGAGGAGTATAACTTTCAAAATGGAAGATCCCCCAAAGGCCTTATTCTCTTGGAAATCTCTATCAACCTCAGAAAAGACACGAGCAGAGTGTGAAGAAAACCTTTCAAAATCAAATGAAGGACCCTCTCCAGCTGGAGAGTTCAATTCCACAAAGAGGATACCTGATTTAGAATCACTTGAATGGTAGTCTTCAATGATAGGCCGATCACTTTCATCAATGGAGATCCCTCTCCTTGTTTATTGATCCCCAACAACTCTCCAAGATTTTCTTCCTTCTGATTTTTCTCTTCCTAGCTCTGGAAACAATGTCCTAGTAGGATCCCTAGCAAAGAAAGACCTTCTTCCTTCCATCTTTGCAAATATTAGTAAAAAATATGACTATGACAGAGTTTTAAGACACTGGTACTTATTAAAAATCAAGATCAACAGGGAGTCACCACTAAGGATTTCCACCTTAGTTGTGCAAATGCACTAAATATGATCTGTTAAATGTCTATCAATGCTAGGAACTGGAAATCGAAAAGATTCTAACTTTTATTTACCCAGATGCATCAAATGAAAGCTAGTGCATTAGGTGTGAACATTGAAAGAATTACACATGGAACTTGGAGCATACAAGAAATGTTTTACCAGGGTTTGAAAATGATCTACAATCACAATATCCTCAGCAATGGTCGCCACAAGTGTTGGTACCCAAATTTGTTCTCCTTTTCAAGCCAAGCAACAACACTGATTCAACATGGAGCTTAGAGGCAACAAATCATAGATCATATATATATGTCATTTTGTAGCTAGGGAGGAGATCTGATTGTCCCTTTGTTACTTGGGTTTTTGGAGAGATGGGTAGCACCTTAAAAGGATATGATCTTATCCTAACTATTTTAGGTTGTGCCTTTCAACCAAGGTAAGAGAACCTATTTTGTAACCTCTATTTATTTTGAAAGGATGATATAAGTACCTTTGTTTTGCATAAATTTTATAGAGAAGACCTTGGGAAAATATGATCAACACACCAGATCTAACTCTCACGAGTTGTCACTTCCAGATCATGGAGATATTTTCACAACAAGGAAAAGGTTACTAGAGACATTTGAGACCCTGCTTACTTCTACATGTTTAGGTGATGAGGATTGTGCATTGGCATACATACATGAAAAACAGGGGTAGGATGGGTAAGATTAGTTGTTTTTGAATGAAATTTTTGTGGGAGGTGGGGCAGGGTGAAACTAGATTCACCAGATCCTTGAGGAACCTTACAAAATGGAAAGTCAAACCAACAGAATGCCACAGAATAGCTAAAATGTTTCTTTAACTAGAATATGTGCTTCAATGGAGGCCCAGATTAGCACTCTTTCACACAATCTCTGAGATTCTATCATAAAGGATCGAGTTAGAAAACCCAACAAAGCATCAAGAATATCTAAGCCAAATCACACCTAAGGTACACCCAAAGGCTTACAGACAATCTCTTTCAACAAATGAGAGAAAAGTGATTTTAAATCATTTATTTCAATCCCAAATGAAATATCTTCTGAGAAATGGAATTACAGATGCCACTAAACTGTCATAAGGATTGAGGCCTGTGTGATTGAATCAGATTTCAACACAAGATTGCAACAGAAACAAGAAAAACTATTTACATACATTCAAAAGTAAAAACAACACATTTTTCTCAAGACAACACAGAAATAACTCGAATTCGATTAAATTTATCAACAGGGGAAAGTTTCTAGAACAATATCATAGCTTGTCAATGGCTGTACACTTGCAACCACCTTGACATGATTAAATTTTAATACAAAAGAGATATACAAGCTTCTTGAATGGTTTCTCAAAAGGGATGGGCTCTATCAAGATTTTGATTAGAAAATTCATTCTAGACCCCTCACACTCCAACAACTCTCAACCATTTGCACAAAACAAATTTTTGCCATTTATAAAATTTACAACAGACTCCCCTCACCCCAAAAGATCAAAAATGTTAAATGCACAAGTGCTCACCATGATTGTTTCGTGATTCTCATAATCAAATCTGCAAGAAGTCTCCAGGTGCTCGAGGGGGTAGATTTCATTGAATGCCTCCTGCATTCAACTCCTTTCTCTGGTAGATCACTCTTCCTTCAATTTTCCAACCACTTCCACCCCTAATCTATCAAATCTGGCCCTTGTGTGCTCAGGAGAGGAAAAATGGAAAATCTGATCGAGCACGAAAGTCAGACCATTTTAATGGTGAAAGACGTCCTCCAGATCTTCCCACCAAACTTTAGATATCAACATTAACTTCCTTCTCTACTTGGCATGTAGAAAAGACCAAGAAATCATGAAGACTCGCACTTCTAGATGTGTTTTAGAGAAAATGAGGGGGGAAAATCAGATTTAGACTCACAACAGCCGTTGATCTTTACTTTGAATTTGAGCCGTCCACAGTGGAAGATTCAAACTCTAGAAATAGACCCAGGGGGCTTTCTCTGAATTTTTACAACCTTTTGAAAAAATGGAAAAAAATTCCATTTTACCCACAACCTCCGCCCTAATGGGAAACGAGCCTGACACATGTCCTTAATATGAATTAAGTGGAACCACGCTCAAATTCTACCATTTTACTCCCTTTTTGGAAAAGGAAAATTTTCCAAATTTTCCCCATAGCTCTCACCCTTGGGAACGATCCTGACACGGAGTCCCAATATTATTCGAGTAGACCCTTTATCATGCTTCCTTTTTTATGTTTTGAGCCCTTTTTCCCAAAAGGAAATTTTCCAAATTTCCCCCGAGACCGCCGTACCTCCATCTGTTGAATAGGGAAAAACATTGACCTTTTTCGTTCATGGCAGGCTTGAGATGGTCCATTTTGAAATTTTAATCCTTGAAGGGGAAAAAAATCCAAGTTTCCTCCTATGGCCTACCTTTTTATGAATTTTCAAACTACCACGTGTCACCGATGGCGCACCTTGAGGCGGTCCCAAAAATTTTATACCTTAAAAAGTGAGCACAGGCTCTCCACGTGTCATATTCGGACATAGGTTTTCCTAAATGCTTGAAGCTTTTAACAGAAGGTGTCACATGTCATGGAGGTGAGTCTCCTTTAGGCCATTGAAAAGTCTAAGTGAAAAGAAAAGTGAGTGGAGGCCTCCACGTGTCATCTTGACGCTTCTTTGGGGAATATCCAAACCTCAAGGGCCGGGTCCCTGAACATGCGTGGTTCCTCCACGTGTCTCCATGGCGTCAACTTCAAGATGGTGTGCCAAACTTAAATATGATCCTAAATGAGTGCAAGCTACGCCACATGTTTCATTCCAGCCAAAGTACTCCAACTGCATAAACAATTTGTGTAAATCCTAGCCAAGCAGCGGAAGCCTCCATGTGTCCTCATGTACACTACTCTAAGGAAAAACCAAAAAATTAGATGGAGCCTTCAAATGAATTTTCCGTGTTTCCACGTGGAAGCATTTTGAGTTGAGGTTTTTTATGAATTTTTCTAAGTATCCAACTGAGCCACATCCAACCAAAAGATGCCATGTCCCTTGCCGATGCTAGGATGTAAATTTGACTGGGAGAAATTCCCGTCAAACCATAAAATATAGAAAAATGATTATTTGAGCCAGGCAATGAAATTTTCTTTGAGGACAGAAAGTTTAGGAATGTTACAAGCCTCAAATATGTTCCTCAGGGACACATCAATTCATTATTCTTCAAGTACTTAGGGCAGAAAAGATAGGGAAGATGAATCCCGACTATGGAGAACCAAAAAACATGGGAGAAACCTGAGTTTCTAATTGAACAGAGCATGGGAGACTCAAAATATAGACCCCTAAGAGATTTACAACCTAGGAACAATTAAAAATGGCCACAAGGATCAACCAAGCACAACATGGGGAAGGGAGAAAATGACAGAGCCCGTGAATCAATATGATTTCAACCAGGTACAACATGGGGAAAAAAGAATAGTGAATGCATGCCAACAGAATCAATCGGGAGGATTTTCACACATGCAAATTGGGGCGAGACTAGGTAATTTGAGATACCAGACAGTGTCACTTTCTCAAAGTATATGATATATTCTTATGTGCTATGAATTACAGGAGTATTGAAATTTTAGGGAACATGAATGTCTTTGGGACAAGTTACAACTGGTACACAAGTGAATATTGTATGTGACAAGCCTAGAGATTATCGCCTTGTGTAGAGGCACCATACGATGTGTATAATAGGGTGCCCACCTTTTTAAGATTAGAGGTATGCATGAGTTTGAATGTTCATTGATGAAATTTTATGGCAATAATTATCTGGAAGAACTAGTAATGTTACAATATGTATGGTTTGCTACAGGTGTAATGCAACTTGGCCATTGAAGCTTAAGGGATCAAGGTATATGGTGAAGAATGGTGGATTTGCATGCCTAGAAGATGAAAAATGATGTTTTATCTCCTATGAGAAGGTGATGATATTGTAAATACACACAATTTCTACATGTTTACAATAATGTTGAGAGCCAACATAGATTAGTAACCTGTTGATTTCTAGGAGGATGCTAGCTATCAGGTACATTGCCCAGTACTGCAAGGAACAGTATAGAAGATTTATGGGAAAAATTATAATGAAATTTGAGACCTTTGGATTATAAATGTTTCTAACCAAAGCGTGGAATAGTATGAAGAATGAGGTATAGGATAATTTCGGTGATTGAAACAATTGTTTCCTTTGTCATTAATGTGAACAAGGGGGACAATTGTCAGAAGTTATTGGATCTTCCATCAATGACAAAGGGTAGTAGAGTATTTCTGGCAATGTAGGCCTCATAGGTGTTCATACAATGCATGCAAAACTGGTACATTAATTGATGAAGATTGACCATGTCGTATTATGTAATAACATGATGATTTATGAGGTGCTACAAGAGTAGGCTTTATTCAGATGGGGTTCAGCTGTTTCAGTGATTGATTCGGTGATACGATCTTGCTTGTAGCAAGCCCATAAAGGTGCCTAGTTGGTCTAGCTTGACAATGTGAGGATTATTGGATGATTAGGAAGCTATTGTTGAAAGTCATTCATAGAATTTTTTGAGTCCATCCCTTCAGCATTTATCATGAGTGATATGGGTCTAGGTACTTGTTGGATCAACATGATTACATGTGATCATTAGGAGTAGGTATACTTGTTATGGAAAGAGTGTGATCAGAGTTCAATGGGGCTCAGATGAGTGTCGTGGACTAGCATGTCATTTAGGTATAATCCATGGCATGTCGAGATGAGGTATTTTGTGGAAGTATGTTGATAATAACAGTTGATTCTAAAGTTGAATTTATTCAACATTGTTTCATTTGAATTAGACAACTTTCAAGAAATGTAAGTTATATGTAGGCTTCATTGTGCTCATATGTTTCAAGTGACCCACCTAATAAATAGTAGTTTCTGAAGAAGATGGTATCTGGGAAAATATTTTCACCATAGGATGATGAATATTCAAGGTGAACTGATTACATGTGTAAAGATTAATGTGAGTTCATAAGCATCATGAAAGATCATGAGGTTGGTTATAGATCGATGAATTCATGCCCCAGGTTACAATTGTAAAACCTTGGGTGCTAAACAAAAACATCCACTTGACTAGTCAACAGGGTACACATGTAGGTAATTAAGGTAGTAGTGTTCAGTGCCATTTGATCATGATACTTGAAGTTATAGACCAGGAACTGTGAAGATTTTTCAAGTTTTATTAGAAATATTATTCATATCATATTTCAAATTATATATGGATTGTCATCATGATGAGATCAAAGTCATAGGTACTCTTCGAGGGATTTCTTTCAGTATGACACAATTTTGGAACATTCAGGAAATTGGTGCCTGTAATTGATGCAAGTTTGAGGATGTTTGAATGCCTATGTGATAGATTATTATGATGCATCATATAAGGCTGGAAAACTTACAGCATTCCAACAATAGAATCCATCACATCCAATTATCCTAATTTTAAGGCTTGAAATGAGCTTCATCAGTATAAAGTTTCTATGAGCACATAGACTTTGAAAGTAGTCATTTTTAGCAGATTGTTTTCGAAAAGGCAGACACCAGTTGATAGTGGTGTTGAAGAGGAATATGTTGGTAAAGATACTTGGGGATAAGTTCCTAAAAGTATATCAACAAACACCATGCCATTTATTTTTATGTTTTACATGCACAAATATTATGGGATTCAGTCACCATATATTTGTGATGGTAGTATGAATTTATTTAGACAAGAAGGTGTTTAAGGGTGCACGAAATAGTTGTTTTGAGAACTTGTCACAAGATCTAATGGGCCCATGTGAATTTGAAATTATATTGATTGGCTAATTTATTAATGTGTAGAATAAATGTATGAATTAGACAAAGCTAGAAATGAATAATTACTCATATGTAATAGGTTCACCTGGGTCATGAAAAATTATGGGACTCATTTTAGGGCATTTTTACAGTTCTATACATGGGGTTCGTTGAAGACACCTATTTCATGTAGCATTACAACTGATTTTTCTAGCTAGCACCAACAAACTTATAACAGGTCTGATTTGATGAACTTATTGTTAAATTATTACATTTCTATATAGTTTTATGGGTTATGAAAATATAATGAGGGACTGACATCCTTTGTGTTCTAATCAAGGAAGTAGACTATAAAAAATGAAACTTTTGGGTACAATTGCACATATTTTTTGATACACGCACCTGGGAGTGGTCAACCAAAACCTCCCCCATCCGTGATTGGTGAGATATAGACAAATACTTTAGAATACGGGAATCTTGAAGAAACTCAAAACCATGTACATGTTGTAAATAAATTACACCACCAGTGGTGCAGATATGGAGGCACAAAGTAGAAGAATGTCGACATGAAAGATGGATGCAAACCTACGAGCACAGGTAAGAAGATGTCGACATGAAAATGGATGTGCACCTGACGCAGGTAAGAAAATGTTGACATGACAATGGATGCACCCTGGCGCAGGTTAGAGTGTGCAAAGCTGAAAAGAGATGTTGACATGAAAATGGATGTGCCAACACGTAGGCACAGTGGTGCAGGAAAAGAGATGTCGACATGAAAATGGATGCGCCCTGGCACAGGTAAGTGGCAGACGCAAAGCAGAAAATGTAGACATGAAAATGGATGCACCCTAGGCGCAGGTTGGAGGCACACGAAAGCAGAAGACATCAACACCATATTTTTAGTGCACTAATGGCACACTTAAAAGTAGGTTCACGATGAGGATGGATGTGCTGAGGCACATCTTAGGATGGATGCAACTTCAGGAGCCGCATCTTCAAGGAGGTGTAACATTCTGAGCATTGACACCCCGACAGGAAGCAAACCCTGACCCAGATATTCAAATGGCCATAAATGTTCACAGGGAGCTTAGATTCACGCAAAGTTGGAATTTTCAGAAAGCTTACAAGATCCTCTGCCTAACTATGACTGGATATCTTTAATTGGGTGAGAACAAGTTCTTCAAAATGCAAAATACAATTCACCATTTTTTGGGTTTGCTAAGGTTCTCAACTACTGCCATAATGAGATGAATTAAATACAATCTGGAGGTGGTTGGGGTAGATTTGGAATTCCTCTCTCTTCCCTCTCTCATTCTTCCTATAAATTGTAAGGAGGGGCTTCTTTCTAAAGCTTGGACATTCTTGTTTTTCCCCTCCCTTCTTCTCTTTGGCAGGTGAATTTGTGGAGTTCAAACCTCTTATCTAAAATCTGTAACACAACTTTGCCTCTTGGCATTTTGTAGTGTATTGTATCAATTTTTGGAGAAAATAATACATTTCTGTGGGATGATTCTCTACCCTCTCTGCGTTCATTTGCATCCTCCTGATCTTTCACTACAAATCTAGTTATTTGTACATGATCTTGCATTGCATTTTTAATGGTTTGTGTTTATTGGTAAGATAGTTGTTTCGCCATTCCTTGGTGCATCACCTTTGTTAGTTTAGGTTTATTTTTTATGTATCTTTATTATCCTGTTCTCCTTAGCAAGTAAGATTATGTTTTTGAGTAAACCCTCTGAATTTTTATGTGTGCATTTGAATAGAGGAATAGGAACCAGCCTTCATCCGGAGAGATTTCCCTGATTTTGCAAGGTCCCCACACTTGGGAAAAGCTCCATGTTATGCAATCGCACTCAGAGTCTCAACCCATCAAGTTGCAGACATTCAGGGGTGATGTGATATTACCATCAATAGTTTTGACATGCCCGGTGGGACCAAGTGGCCATTCCACAAGATTTTAATGAATTTTCAAGATATTTGGACTTAGAAATTTGCAAGTTCTCCAATTTAAGATTTTTTCACCTTCCAGGCTGAACTCCAAAATCGATTTTTCAAGGGACTTAACTTGCTCAAAACAAGTCAAAATTTCACCACCTGATAGATCTAGGGGGATAATCTTCAAAAGGGTATTCTTTAGTTTTTTGAGAGTTTTGATTTTCAATTTTTTATGAGTTTTTTGAATTTCGGATTTTCCCAGATTGCCTTGAAAGTCCTGGCATTTTCACCCGTACCTTTCAGGGACTAGTCATTCCACAATCAATATTCCGATAACCCTAGAATCTCAAGAAATATATCTTTTGGGTCTTTCAAATTTTTGAGTTCTAATTTTAATGTCGTTAGGTTTGGTGTGTAACTTAGAAAAATCTAGCCTTTTGAGGCTCGTTCCCCAACACATCTGGCGACTCCGAAGGGATAGAATTCAGTGGTTTATAGCAACAACAGGTTGCCCAGGTCCATGAGAAGAATTTGAACTAGGTTTGATACTCGAGAAGAAGTGTTATTTTTCTACTTATCAGCTATCACCAGGCAGAGGAAGGAGAGGAAGAAGACCACAAAGATCACCATCTCCAACCTAACAGGACTTTATTAACCCCTCCACCTAGTAGACCTTTCATCCAATCAACAAGGGTTCTCAGGCTAATTAGAATGGCACAAAAAAACCCTTTTGTCAACTTCAACTGGCAGCAGCCCACTTGCCCTCAATGCGCAGAATCTAGTTCCAATTGCAACATTAGGAAGAACATTCCATTTTTCACTGGAGAAAATCATACCACTCCTGGTGATCATGTCAAAGACATTACTAACATTTGTGTAATTCATGAAATAAATGAAATGGATGTTGCTGTCAAATTTTTGGCATCTTCGTTCAAAGGGAAGGCATTGCAATGGTTTAGGAGCCTTGGAGTTGGTTCTATCCAAAATTGGAATTAGTTATGCATAGTTCTCCATGAGCAGTTTGGAGAAAAGGGAGACAATTTGTCTCTACTAGAACAATTGACAACTATCAAGAGAGCTCCCAATGAGCAGCTGACTGACTTCAACTTCAGATTTCAGAATGTCTTGGGATAGGATTCCAGTGGTTGTTAGGCCGACATAGGTGAAGGTGCTTTTCTATATTATCTTAAGGCTTTGAATTTTGATATTTCTATGTTAATTCAATCTATGGGAGGCACAATCTTACCTGCCATGCTTATAGCATTGTCCATTAGGGCTGAAAATTTTCTTATTCAAGTTGGTAAGCCGGCTCCTAGGCCTCCCATGCTCTTGTATCCAAACTTAGAAAATCCAAGTACTAGTCAAGCACCCACTTTGGCTCCTATTCCCACTCTTAGAAATCAAAGTTCAAATGAAACTTCTACTTCATCCTCTAGTGCTTCAAATGAACTCCAAGAGGTTATGAAACAATTGCAGAACCTTGGAAATGAGCTGGTGACTATCAAAAGACAATAATCTCAAAGTGCTAGACCATATCAGCCTCAAGCACAGTACCAGGCTAGGCCACCATACCAGCCCAA